>QLNU02015360.1:312213425-312232537 GCA_006491805.2 Dysdera silvatica
ACCTACTTTGAGAATTTCGCTCTGAGCCAATTTATTTATTGTTTTTTCGATTTGCAGTGATTTTCGTTTCAAACATGTGGATATAACTTCCTTTCGGTTTGCGGTTAAACTCAGAAATAATATTGCTTGATCAGGATTCATCAAACGAAAATTTTAGTGGTGAAAAAAAAAGAAATTTATGAGAAAAACTAAAATACATTCTTCTATAAACAGCCCTCGCATTTTCCAATATTCTTTAAAGGTTTGTAGCAGATCAAGAAGAATAAATTGAATAGCGAATAAAACCAAATTTTAGAATAAATTACACTTTAAATATAAAAGCAATGTTTTTAAAAAAATTAAATAATCACCAAAAACTCGCTCTGGTGGCTTTGTGCATCGATCATTATTTGGCATTTGTGTTAACCCTGAGAAAGGCAATAATACCTTACTACGTTTTTTTTAACATAGAAAAAATTCCGTTGAAACAAAGAAGGGTTTTGGTAATTTTTCATGCATTACATTATTTTGCTCTTATATTAAACAAATGAACCTTTATTACAAAATGTATATTTTGCCATCTAGAAAAGCAACCAGCAAGTGGATAGGAGGAAATCTCTTTTGAACAGTACGTTAAATATTACATTGTAGTATCATCCGTATCTATATACACGTCTGCCTGCATGTCTGTCTGTCCCTCTCTCCCTACTTTTTCACACGGAGCAACAATTTTGCCCCGTAATTTTCAAACATTTTTTTTATTAAATGTGTTTAAATAGCTTCCAAAGACTTTTAAATTTAATAGAAACACTATTCATTGAAATAATAATATTCAGTATAAATTAAATGGCCAGCTTCATTGTGTACCTAACTTCTTAGTAAAAAAATAATAGCAAATTAAATGTGTTCTCATAAAATATGCTCAATAATTATTTTCATACGAGACGATGTAGGTTGCGCTTATCTTGCATTAAAACTTTTTTCGTATATTTAATTTTTGTTTATTTCTTCACGTAGATCGGTAATTGCCTCCCTCTACTTAATTTTAAAATATGACGAAATTACACAATTTTTACTAATTTTATAGTGTAGATTTTTAATTTAATTTAACGTAACTTTTTAGTAAAGACAATTTTTGTAACTCTTTTAGTAAAGATAATTTTTGTAACACATTTAGTAGAGATGATATTTCGAAGATTATTTGAAATTAAATGAAAAACATTTGTCAAATGAACATGTGACACTTTGATAGTTTTTTCCATTTACTTGTGATTTATTGTATTAAAAACATACAAGAAAAATGAATTGGGCTTTACAATAAATTATGAGAGCTATAAAATTAATGATGTTTTCTTTCCTCTTTTAATCTTAAATGAGGTCTGAATAAAAAACTAAACGCAACTCGTGGAAAAATGCGTTACTGCTTGTGTGTCTGAAAAGTCACCTGAAGTTTCAAATATCTAATTACACCAAATTTATAATTTCTTAGTTTAACGCAGAGGCATATATATCGGAAATCTAGAATAACAATCAATACTTTCTTAACAATGGAATATAAGTAAACAAAGAATAATTGTAAACTATGAAAAGATTTTGGCATACACATAAAACAACTCTCTTTTGCTTTATCACTATTATTTTTATTCGTTGTGTTCACCAATTTCCCGAAACGAATTACGGTAAATTTGTAAACACGCAAAAAGCAGAGGACAAAAATCGATTATTATGAATGACAGGAAACTACAAGTACGGTTTACTTTTAGTCTGCGTAGTACGATTCGAATTTATCAATTTCGAGCAGTTCGCTTTATTTTCACTGAGTTTGAATGTTATGGAACATCGAGATAATTTTTCTATACAAACTACAAATTGTAACCATGACAAAACAAAGAATAGGGCAAGTAAATTGTATTCGAAATCTACATAAAAATTTATTGAAATGGGGAAAAAGTAAATCAGAAAAAAATAAGTGTGGTATAATGAGGTTGCTGTCAGCCAGTTTAAAACTATTTTCTTAAATTGACATGTAAATCGGGCATGGTGCTTTTCGTTCATTTCCTGGATGTATCTGTTAGATTTTAACGCCCAGAAATAGACACGCTTTGGACAGTTAGTCACTCATTTTTCCAGCAAAGGGCCTACGTGACTACTTTTTGCCTCGATTAGGTTTGCCGTCTATTCAACGTTTTGCAACTTACAACTCAAAGTGCGTTTTAGAGTAAACGATTGGAATTGTTGGGGAACATCTACATAGTGCGTCAAACTAAGGATCTATAAAAATAACAGAAGCACGAATAATCTAATGGTGACAAAATTTTCTTAAGATATCAACCTATAAATAAATTATAGTATGGAATCAGGGACAGAAATAAAATATTGAGAATTAAAGTAATTTTGTTTAAAGCAGAAAGCAAAGAAAGTTCATATATAAGACAGGAGTAGAAATTAAACAGCCATCTGTAATGTGTGTTTATGTTTCTGTGGTGCAACAACAGCTAATGCTATACTACATCGGGATCTACATTTTTCAATGGAATCCAAACTCTGTCACTTAGGGAATAAAACTCCTAAATACGGATCAGAAGAAAGCTGCAAACGTTTGCTACCATTTGGATTCGAACTTTAACTTTTGACATGCCAATATGTTACCGCACGTTACTATGAGGATATCTGTAGTTTGAAAAATTTAGATTATTTTAAATATACACAATTAGGACTTATTTTATAGAATTTTCACTTATTTTGCTATAAAATTCAAACATTTTGCTAAATTTAATATATTATAATTTGTGAATTTACATAGATTAAAGAATGTTTCAATGATTATATAAAAACATGTACTTTTCTCATTAAATTAGGTTGACGAAAATGCAATTGATGTAATATCAGCTTATTATAATCAGTAATAATTAAATTTAAATTTACCTAGGAAAATGGTTATCTAAAAGGGGAGTAATGGCTTAACGTGACCATCTTGTATAATACTAACAAATAAAGCACAACACATTCATAAATATTCACGCTTAGTAATATTAAAACAGTCCATCAAAGTCGAATTAGTAAACTTAACATGTAAGACACTAGGCCATTATTAATAACTACTGATGCGTGACGATTAGCGCTGCATTAATTTAAAAATATAGGATGTTGGAAAAGGAATTAAAATAGTTTAAAGTGTAACACATATAAAATGTTTCCTTCAGTAATTTATTTTCAAATAAATCTGCAAATTGTAAAATTATAAATTAGTTGAGAAATTAAGGGTCAATTTACCTAGTACACACGGTATATTCGTATGGATGACAAAAGCTCAAAATCAACATGTATAGATATATATATAGCAATATTATTAATATTTCATTAAACTATTAATGTATTCATTGATATACTGTCATGTTCATGATGTTCTCAAGTAAAAATAAAAGAGTAAATGTTGACGTAAATACAGAATCATTTATAAAAAAAAATAAAAATTGAATTTTTGGGAATTCAATTAACCGACAAACTAAACTGGAATGACCATACGAGTAGCGTGACTTAAAAAGTAAGTAAGGATATAGGAATATTAGGAAGAATGGGTACTTTTCTTACAGAAAAAACTTGCATAGAACTTTATAATTCCTTAATCCATAGTCATATAGTAATAGTATATGAGGTGACGTGGAAGTTATGAATAGAGATGTATTAAAAAATTACAGAAAAGGATCACAAAATTAATCAATAGAGACAAAAAAAAAACATACTGGAGAAATGTGACGAAGAAATATAATATCTTGCCAACCGAAAACATTCATAAGTGTTGTATTCTGATCAAGATGTTTGAAAGAATGAAAGAAGACGGATACGCTGCTGTAATAAAAAATAATATTAAATAAAAAGATAGAAAAACTTGTCGTGATTACAATGAACTGAATCTACCAAAAATAAGAACAGAGGTGAGAAGAAGCAATATTAAATATAAAAGTCCTAAACTCTGGAACCGATTACCGGAAGGACTAAAAAAATTGAATAACATGAATATATTTAAAAACAGATTAAGAAAATATATAATCTCCAGAATGAGATATTAAAAGAAATATAAATAATTAAAAACTGATACTTAGTGGTGACAAATAATACTGGGATAGTTATAGAAATAACTTAAGTAAGACATTATAGGAAAGGAGAGTAGGAAAGAAATATATGTTGAGATGACCTTATAGTAACATGTACTACTTGTGTGAATTATTGTTCATTTTATTCAATCGATGCATCATCCCAAGCTTATAATATTCTCTTGAGCCTTTTTTGTAGACACATGTTATCAATATGTAAATTTATTAAATCTGCTATACTGTAATCTTGAGAAATGGCACAATGACTGTACAAAAAAAAAAAGAATAAATAAAGCATTATTATTATTATATATTATTAATTTGATACCTTTATCAACGTATTCATTAATATATTTTCATTAATACAATCGTTAAATATTAGTAA
This sequence comes from Dysdera silvatica, assembly GCA_006491805.2. Taxonomy (NCBI): domain Eukaryota; kingdom Metazoa; phylum Arthropoda; class Arachnida; order Araneae; family Dysderidae; genus Dysdera; species Dysdera silvatica. The sequence continues at coordinate 312,217,884 of QLNU02015360.1, forward strand.
CAATGCTGTAGCATGCAGTTTTCGATATTGGGTAGTACGTATCAACGCGTTTGATTTGTTTGCATTTTAAGGAACAAGAACAACAAAGTTCATACTGCGCCGGAACATATAGTTTATAGTACGAGGAATCCAAACCGCTTAAGGCCTATAGAACCAACTTTTGGATTACAGTATTATCTGTTCAAGCTACGGTTTGTTGTTGACAACAATAACAAACAGTAGTTCGAATAATACTTGAATAATACTGTAATCCGAAAAGTAGCTTGAACAGGTAACACTGGTACTACAGTAGCGTAGTATTAAGATGTTTGCCCAGCTTGGCGTTAATCCGCGTTCGACCACCAAACGTGCCCAAAAGAAAAAAAACCCTACAGACAAAACTTATAATTTTAGTGTGTGTATATATATATATATATATATATATATATATATCATCATCATCATATTCAACCATTATCTATCCACTGCTGGATGAAGGTCTCTCCAAATGCTTTCCACACAAGTCTATCCTGGGCCATTCGTTTCCACGTCACCCCAACCTGTTTTCTTATTTCATCCACCCATCTAGTTTGAGGACGTTTTCTAGGTCTTCGGTGGTCTCTTGGAATCCAGTTCAGAATTTCTGTTGTCCATCGTTGATCAGTTCTTCTTGCAATATGCCCAGCCCATCGCCATTTCAGCCCTTTTACTTTAACAATGATGTCCTCTACTCTAGTTTGCTCTCTCACCCAAGTGTTTCTTTTTCGATCTCTCCTAGTTATTCCAAGCATGCACCTCTCCATGCTCCTTTGCGTTGTCTGTAACTTTCGTATTGCTCCAACTGTTAGACTCCATGTCTCTGATCCATAAGAGAGGACTGGCAATACACACTGGTTGAAGACCTTTCTTTTTAGACACAAAGGCAATTTCCCCTTCAGGATAAAACTGTTTCTTCCAAATGCACTCCAGCCAAGTTTAATACGTCTGTTGAGTTCTTTCATAATGTTGCCATCCATTGAAATCAGCTGGCCAAGGTAAATATATGAATCAGCAATTTCTAGCTCAATGTTGTCAACTTGTATTTTTGTTTCCTCTACGAAATTATTGAACATGATCTTAGTTTTTTGTAGGTTCATCTTGAGTCCAACTTCTTTACTTCTAGTTGAGAGCTCCTGTACCATGTCTTGGAGTTCTGATGGGTTCGTTGAAAAAATAACAATGTCATCAGCAAACCGCAAATGATTTAAATATTCACCATTTATTTTTATTCCCTTGTTATTCCAATTTATCTGCTGAAAAATCATCTGTAAAGCTTCGGTAGACGTGTGGAAAGCATTTGGAGAGACCTTCATCCAGCAGTGGATAGATAATGGTTGAATATGATGATGATATATATATATATATATATATATGATTTTAAAATAGGGAAATGTGAAGGAATTTTTTTAGTTTGAAGATGGAGTAGGTATTAATAAGTGGAGTTTAATAGAGCCTTCTATGTATTACTGGGTTACCGAAAGAAAGAGTAGATTTGTGATCATTAATACGATTGTCAGCTCGTACATAAACGTGAAAAACTACGAAAATATTTAACTCCAAATGCTAGGTTTTCAAAGAATAAAAGTCTCCAAAAACTGAAACGGATTATTACTCTCCTAGTAATTGGCTGTAATGGAAAAATTTTGAAATTTGGCTTTTTTAATATATTTATTTATTCCTTTAGCCGGAAATTAAGGGAACGTTTAGTTTTGTTAGTATATAAACGACTACATTCACAATGTATTCAGTATACACCAAAACATTGAAGAATAGGAATATAGCTTTTGATCTTTGAAAATGCATTTCATATCTATATTATTTTCTTCAAAGTAAGTAGAAATATTGGAGCAATTAGAGGTACCAACGTTCACTTGTCCTAGTGTCAATTCTATTAAATTTATGCTTTTCCGTATTCTTTCAAAATTTATACTACCGCTTATTAATCTAGCGCTATTTCATTAAATCAAACATAAGAGAATAAAATTACCCCCCAAAAAATACTTTAGTCTTTTGTCCTCTTCATTACCGTCAATTCCAACTGCTGACATCGCGCGTCATCTTCTAATATCACCACCAGAAAAAACTTTTCAATATGAAATTTCAATTTTTATGCTTAATGATATAAAAAGAAATGCATATACATATCTCTTATTTTTCCAACTGTCTAATCATGACAACTACATCGGAAAATTTAAACAAATTAATACCTGATTTTCCATAAACTAATCTCGGAATGGCAGGTATCACCTCCTTGGGTCTTAGACTGTGGAATTTCTTCCCTAACGGGTTACAGGGGCTTAATTCATTTTCCTTTTTAAAAGACATATCAGTAAATATTTTTCTGATTTGTAACATTCTTTAATTTTATCCATTATATTTTTTTGATATGCTGACAATGAGACGTTACCGTAGTTCAGCATGTCTGATTACTGTAATAGCTTTTTCTCTCTCGGGCAGTATGGGCTTTATCAGACTTGATGGTGTTTACCCACTGCTGCCCAGGCGGACCAATTTGGGTATTTTAGATTGTAGCAAGTTATATATTGTATTTGAAATTGTATCATTATGTTCTATGTAAATGAAGATTATATTGTATTTTTTTTATAGTTGCAGCCCAAAATTAAAAAGAAGAGAAAAGAATTTAATTAAAAGTGGAGAAAGAGACTTTCCCTTGGACTTTTTTTTTTATTAATTTTGCTATTGCATCGTTAGCTTTAGGAATACATGGGAAGACACTATGGATCTGGAAATCTTATATTTGGCACAATTAGAAAGAGAAATGAAATTAATAAGGAGCTTAGAAACTTTTGTGATTATACAATCGATAATTATTGAGTAAAAATCCTTAGTCTCAGCGATGGATATTAAAATCGTGGTCTCATAAGGAAGTATTTGATGGTGACGAGAGAACAAATGGTTAAAGCACAGTAATCATAAGAATAAAAGAGACTTTCGTTTGGCTGAAGGGGTGTTAGGATTTAGCAAAAGGCGGGATGAAATTAAGAGAGGAGGGTTTTATAAAAAATAATCATTAATATTTCCACCCACTTTTTCAAATTTTCTCTTTATTTCTGTACTTCCAAACTGTTTTACGCCAACAAATAATGCAGCCGCAAGAAAACCAACAGATCATGAAACGATAACACTCCGCGTTCGCTTGGAATTCTCTTTAGTCGATTCTTGAGGAAGGACAGCTACGCCTGACTGAAACTTGTTGATGCTCTCTACCCAACACGAAAAACTATGTGATCCAACGTTGTTGCTAATATTGAATGTATAGACGACGTGTCGCAACTTAAACCTTTGTCTCAGTTTTCCATTATCTATGGTATCCATTCAGGATAGAAGTAAAAAAACAAAAATCTATTTTTCGTCTCCGCCACGAAAACTGGATCTCGACGTCAAGGATTTCCAACAGTACTTGTTAACAAGTTCGCAAACCGAAATCAAGAAAATATCGAAAATAGAAACTTGTTTCTGTATTGTGAGTTTTTTATTTTGATTATAAAAAAATTGGTGGAATCGAATATTGCAATAAAAGAAATATAAAAGACAATACCAAAGAGAACTTTCAAAATAAGAACGAAAGGAAAAAACGAGTAAAGCTGCTTCGAAAACTTCTTCAATGATAAGTTTTCACTACTTAGATATTTAAAAATCCAAGTAAACTATTGTAAAATGGCTTCCATTCCCGAGTTACTTTTGTTGAACTCGTTTACTTCTTCAAGCTATGAAAAATATATATATAGTATCATCCTGGCTTTTTTTTTAAATTTTCCAGTTTTAGCTTGGTTTTAGATAAGGGTAATTACTCGTTCCAGTATATATATTTTTTCAAAGTTATAAAAAGAAGTATTTGATTGTTGAAAATTTAGTCGTAAATATAATAAGCATAGCAGGCAGGCACCCAAACTAAACATAGTAAAATATTTCACTAAAATCGTATGAATGTTTAATTTATAAAAACCACTGATACATTTAATAGTTTATCAAAGAATTTTAAAAAAAATAAGTGGAAGGTCGTGGGTTCAGGTCCCACCGAAGGCAGAAATATTTATTTTCTTTCGAACGTTTCACCATCTAATCACGCCATACCATCGGCGTTGGTATCACTACGCCAATAAACGTTGATTGACATTGTTGTTTGATTTAATCTGCGTAGTGTTCGATTTATATAAAATAAATACATATGCTGCAACGTGCATTTCGATCAATTTAATACCAGTCTCTTTGCAATTTGGTTTAAATAGTAGTCTATGTACTACACCATTCTGCGAAATAACTGGCAACAGTAAATTGTTGACGGAAGTCTCTCGAAATGAACAGGTGACTTCGCGTAGCTTCTGAAATACAAGATGTGTGCACAGAGCCAAGTTCACTGGGAATCGAGCATAGCCACGTGAGCCATGCTCGTGAGTACTGAGTCCTTAAAAATTAACCAGGAAGGGTAAAATTTCCCTAAATAGAAATATTCTACATTTTTCCTAATAGTGTGGTAACAGTAACATAATCATAAATCAGTAAAATATCATATTGCATTAAATACATAAATGAAACTCAAAACTAAAAAATGTGAATTCCTAAATTTATTGATGAAAAAATAAATAATAACGTGATATAATGATTTTTTTCTGCAATAGATTCATTTTTTTCATATTTTAAGTTTTATTTGTATGTAGGCTATTTAGTAAAATTTTGTACACAATATTTTTGGGTGCAAAAATTAGTTTTTCTTCGATTCATATATCTATCTGCCAGCGTTAATTCAAAGTGATAAGAGGGCGTGGACCCCTGCAATATCGCAAGGGGGAGGACATAAACCGAAAATGTTTGGTAACTTTAAATATTTGATGAAATTTAAAATGATTTAGTGAAAATGTAAGATATATTTTAATAGGATGGGAAAAGAAAAGCTAATGTTCGCAAAGGATTCTGTTTTATGTAGTTAGAGGAAGGCGGGGGAGAAATACGATTATGTTATGAATGACCAGTGATAACAGTTTTAATATATATCTAATATGGTCTTTATTTACATACAAAAGATTAAACACTAGTAAAATAGAAAATGAAAATATCACCCAAGGTTTCGTCAGCAGCAGTCCTTCAACAGGAGTAATGTATTTCGGTAAATTTTCTATAGACGCATTAAATAATTTAAAGGTATGCTACTTTAATATATTTACCGACCTTCAATTATTAAAAAATGAATTACAGTTTATTTATGGAGATGAGTGGTACAGAAATGTGAAAACCCAAATGTTCATGAAAATTTTAACTGAAAATAGGAGCATCTATAAAGAAGCTTATTATAAATTACTTTGCTTAATAGTGATAATTCCACCCACTAGTGTTTCCGTAGAACGAAGTTTTTCGTGTTTAAAAGAAATAAAAAATTACACGGTGAAACAAAATGACAGAAAATAGGTTTACAAAATTGTGAAACCTTTCAATTGAAAAAGAGTTACTAAATGAGTTACCAAATTTTCAACCTTTTTTTGGCAACATCATGAATAAATTCGCAAGTTTGAAGGACAGAAGAATTGACCTGATATTCAAGAAGTAAAGTAAGACCGGGTGAGTATTGTCTCCACATATTATCTCTATTTATGAAACAGGTATTTAATAACATTATTTTCATTGCTTGGGGTCAGCCGGGGACAGGGCGTGGTCCCTCCCTTTACGGCCAGAAACAACATTACGTGAATTGGGGTCAAAGGTGAAAATGAGAGTTGAGCCGCCTCCTCTTGGAGATCAGACCCCCATTTTTCAAAATCTGTATCTATCGATGCTTGGAGGAGGGAAATTCCGCCACAGAATATGCCTCACCTATCCCTAAAATCGCGAGCCGTCAATCTCTCATACTATAGCTGTCACCAATCTGTATACTGTATGAAAATGAAATTATAAAGAGTATACATACAATATTAACCCGTATATAGTCTGAGCATGCAAGCTTTTGGACACACTTTTTTACTAAAATAGATTCAGAATACAGCGCACACGTAACTAATATTAGAGATTTAATACCAACAAGGCCTAAATCCTCAAACTATTTCGTTTATTTTCCAACCATCTTTCATATTTGCCTTTCTAAAAACCGTTTCATCACAGTGGAGTGTACAAGCAATTCCAGTGAAGGATAAAGAAACGTTTCTTGTTCAGAACTTCCTCTTTCACATTTCTTCTTTTGGCATCTTTAATGAAAGAAACAACTTTCTATTTTAAAATGCGCCTTACACGAAGTTGAGCTTCACTCAAAAAAGCAAAATCAATGATTCAACACGTTTCTTTTACTTTATATTTTGCAGTATACTACTCTACTTACCTTTTATTGAGAAAAAGACTTCACGCATGCTCTTTAAGACATCCTCTTCTTCTGAATGCGAAATTTTTAAAGAAGATTTGAGTGTAGGTTTTTTTGCAAAAAAAAAACCTTTGCATTTATAGAGAACAGGTAGCTAAGGAATTTAAAAATGAAACGAAGTATCTAATTCATCAAATGCGAATTAAATGTTTTAAGAAAAGAACAAAATTTTCATTTACTCTTTGATCTTATAAAGTTCGTTAATTCACGCCATAAATTATCTTTGAAAGCATTTTCTAACTTGAAATTAATTTGCCGTGTGTTTGCAGGAGTTTTGGATGCTACATTAAATAGCAGTTAAGAAGATATATGGCTACTGCTATATTCGTTATATATTAACGACATATTCAATGTATCAGATATCGGACACATTACTTTGTTCGCAGATGACACAAGCGTGATTTTAACTGATAGTGACCTAATGAAACTGATGGAAGTGAGTATAAGAGAAATTTAAAAATACGAAAAATGGTTTAATGTTAATCAGATGAAGCTAAACGTAGAAAAAACCAAAGTAATGCCATTTTCAAGTAAGAATAAAAAAGCACACAAAGATACGAAGGATATATCAATTATAGTTAATAATAAAAAAATTGAAATTGTTGATAAAATTGAATTCTTAGGAATTCAATTAACTAATAAATCGAACTGGAATGACCATATAGATAAAACAGCAAACAAAATAAGTAAAAGCTTAGGAATTCTAAGAAGAATTAATACAACAATGAGGGAAAAAACCAGCGTAGAACTGCATTATTATTCATTGATCTACAGTCATCTGACATATTGTAATTGGGTATGGGGAACTTCAGCTAGGTAAATATAGGATGAAAAATAACTTAGAAATAGCACTTGTTCGTTTTTGTACCTTCCTTGGTTGTTGCCACTTTGGATAACAAGAAACGCAACTTTAACAATTACAGTTTCTAAAGTTAGCAACCGTATACTTTTTTTTATTTATGTTTACAAATGTTGTACATGATTTCACTCACCGTATTTGGAAATCATGAAAAGCATATAGGGTGAGTGCACCTATTACCGAGAAGACACCAGTAATCGATCATTTCAGTTTGACTCCTGTAAAATAAGAACCTATGCTATTTTGTAAAAATAATGGTATGTGCATTTCACTGCAAGAAAGGTTTTAAAAGGTTTACTACCAAGAAGAAAAAAAAAGTGGCAACAGGCGAGAAAAAATTATTTAAAGAAACCATTACGGAACTACGTGGATTAAGTCGCTGCTGTTATTAGACCCAATAGAAGGTAGGTTATTTTTATAATGTTATATCTCCTTTAATTTTTGAAATTTTGAATTAAATTTTTTTTTGTAGATCATATATACGCTCCATATTTTTAATTCTATTTAAAATTTTGGTATCGATTTATATTTTTAATTTGAACTTGCCGTGCATGGTTTATGGAACGTTATTTCACCCTATAATTCATTAACTGATCAACTGCTCATATATTGGAGTCAAGCTAATTATTCGTCTATCCAATATTCGATCAGTGATCGTATTTTGAAGTTTGTTGCTCGGATAAAGGTGCAAAATATTTATGGCTTTTAATTCGTAATTATTGATTTTTTCGGATGCTGAAAAATTATACAGTTAATAATATGATGGACGCCCTCACTGAAGTGGGGCAGGGTGCAGGAATGCGCCCCACGGGAAGGAAAAACAACATTCCAATTTTGACATTACTCGACAAGTTAAAAGGTAGAAGCTCAGTAGATGCGATGAAAGGTCCCCAAACAGTATTGACAAATGAAATTAGTAATACCGTCTAGCATTATTTATGTAGTACGTATTAGTTATAAATAGATAATAGCCTACTAAATAATGTAAACTGCCAGCAGTTGGAGGGGGTGGGGAATGAGACCTTTCAAAGCACACAAAATTACGAAACGGGTATGTGTGTGTGTGTGTGTGTGTGTGTGTGTGTGTGTATGCATGCTTTTAAGTTACATTTTTAACTTTGAAAATGTTTTAAAGAGGTCAAGTAAAAAAAAGCGTCACATTTTTTCGTTATTTTTTTGCGGGATAAAGGTAGGATGTTGTTGCCACTTTATTATGATAATATTAATAATACAATCATTTGCGTTGAAACCAATGAAAAATAATTGTTGCCACTATATTCTGGTGGAATCAATAATAGCTACATGAGGAAATGTCAATTGTACTTACTTCTTTTCTTTTTAATTTTGGTTGTCATTGTAACTCGCAATAAAAAGGGTAAGGTAAAGGTCTTCCGTAAATGCAATAATGATAGCTATTGTTAACGTTGAAAACCTACCGAGTTACTTGAGAATTAGAGAGTTGCGAATTAGAGGGTCGCGAATTAGAGGGTCGCGAATTAGAGTCCCAATTTAGAGTGGCGAATTAGAGAGTTGCGGATTAGAGAGTTGAGGATTAGAGACTTGAGAAATAAAGATTTCGAAATCAGAGATTTGCAAATTAGGCATTTTGAAATTAGAGAGTTGCGAATTAGGGAGTTCGAGATTAAAGAGTCAGGAATTAGGGAAATTAGGAGTTGGAATTTGGAAAGTGAACTACAACTAACTACTTGTCAAATTCCAACTCGCAAGATTTTTGCGAGTTAGAATTTGGAAGTTTTGCGAGTTGGAATTCGGAAGTTCTGGAAGTTGGAATTTGTAAGCTTTGTAAGTTGGAAATTGGCGAGTAAGAATTTGGAAAGTAAATTTACAATTCGCCGACTTCCGACTCGTCAAATTACCAACTTGTCGACTTTCAATTTTCACATGCAAATAAGTTACACACTGGAAGAATAAATAGCAAATGAAAAAGATCACTCAAGCTTTCGGACGCATCAGCAGCAGTCCTTCATCAGGAGTAATGACGATGTTATGTTTAATAACAATACTCTTGACGAAGGACTGCTGCTGACGCGTCCGAAAGCTTGGGTGATCTTTTTCATTTGCTATTCCACCAGTGTTTAATCTATTTGTACGCAAATTTTTACCCTGGTACCCTGTATCTTATTTCTATTTCAATTTTCAACTCGTAAAAATTCTGCGAGTTGAAAAATGGCGAATTTGGAAAGTAAACTATAACTCGATAACTTCCGACCCAAAACTACACCATGGGCTGTCTGAGACGGGATCGCCGGCTTTATATAACCTCAGAACCACGAGACGTTTACAAAGAAAAAATTTGCCCTTTCAAGAAAAAAGCACCTTATGGCATTTCGTGCCTTTCGGGTTACCATGACAACCAAAATTAAAAAGTAAAGAATGAAGCACAATTCACATTTCTTCATGTATCTATTATTGATGCAACTGCAATAAAGTGGCAACAGCCTTCTACCTTTACTAAGACGTGACGAAATATAAAGTAACTTTTTTCTAATTGACCTCTGTAAAAACGTTTTCAACGTTAATATTGTAGTCGTAGCCTCAATATAAACCTAGAAAAATGAAGGGGGCACAGGGAACTCCGATACGGCCCTGACATGCAACATTTCAATTGCCCTCGTGTACTCTCTCTCTCTGAATATCGAATATCGTAGTCGTAGCTCAAATAGCATCCTAGAAAAAGGATGGGGATCCCGGACCCTCCGATACGTCCCTGATATGTGACATTTCAAGTGCCCTCACGTACACTCTCTGAATACGGAATATCGTAGTCGTGGCTTCAATGGAAGCTTAGAAAATGGATGAGGGTTTCGGGACCCTCCGATACGGTCCTGACATGTGACATTTCAAGTGCCCTCACATACACACTTTGAATGCGGAATATCGTAGTCGTATGTGTTTGTTCCTCTTATTTAAGGCGGTGTTTTTTATTGCTCGGTAATTGGCACCAGTGTTGTTTGGAAACTGGAACTGCTTGATCGGCTGCTGGATATTTTTCCATATTTTCGCAAAACATATTTTTGCGAACTGTAATTTAACTTGGTGGGAAAAAAATTCATACTGCTTCTGGGATATTTAAGGAATGGTCCTTTAAAATATTTAGTTCCTAACTTTTTTTTAATATATTTTCTGCCATTCGGAAAGTCAAATTTTTCTTAACTGCTCGATTATGGGGGTTTTCACCCCACCTCTTTTTTAGGATAAAAAACGCTTATATATAGCACTTTTGAGTTTAATGAAAATTTACAGACAAGGCGAAATGAAAGAAACGGAGAAGGTATAAATAAACATTTTATCACAAATGTTCGATACGTCAACCATCACAAATAATGACAGCTTGCATATAGGAGATTATTAATATATCCCAAGTGGCAACAGCCAAAAAAGCCAAAGAAACGAGTAAGTGCTATTTCTAAGTAATTTTTCATCCTAAAAAAAAAAGGTGCATGCTTTTTATGGTTTCTGCACATGCCTATCAGGATGACATTAAAAAAATAGTGTTGCTGTTGGAAATTTCCGAAATTCATGCGATCTAACCGTAACCACAGGAGTACAGGTAATTTTTACCTGCAGACATCTCGATTTCCTATTCTTTAAAGCATGAATTTAGAATTTCACCTAAATCTCAATGCTCAATGCGTCAAAAACTACGCTCGCGGAGAAGCTCTGTAAGTAGGCAAAGTTTCTTTTGGCTCACCTTATATATATATATATATGTGTGTGTATATATATATATATTAGTATAACTCATCAGTATAACAGAGACATTCTCCAAGGACATAGGAATGGAATTCGGCCTCGATAAGTGCAAAATACAGAAGAATAGCAAAGAAGATTTACCAGGCATCGAACTCGAAGACGGGAGACTACTGAAGACCTTGGACGAGGGCGAAACCTACAAATACCTAGGGATAATGCAAAAACGGCAGCAGGAGCACAAGAAAGTCAAAGTCCAGCTCACGCAAGCATTCCAAGAAAGACTTAGAAGCATTGTGAAGACGAAACTGAGCGGGAAGAACACCACGCAAGCAATTAACGCATATGCGGTACCAGTGCTCACCTACTCCTTCGGGATCATCAAATGGTCCAACACTGAACTAGAACAACTCCAGCGGAAAATGAGAACCATCCAGAGAAGAGCCGGACAACTACACCCTGCAACGGCAATTGAACGGCAAACACTACCCCGGGAAGAAGGAGGACGCGGACAAGCGGACCTCAAAGACTTACATGACAAGCAGATGCAAATTACACGCCACTAAACCTGTGTAGTACCGAAGAGCGTGTCCTATGAAGTTTTTAAACTTATTGGCAGTGAAAATATTTTTGCTAATTTATTGTTATTCTGTTTTTATTTTTTATTTTTAATGTTTTTACTGTGTTTCTGCTATCTCTATTTCTGTCAATTTCCTGTCATTTCAATTTTACATAACTTTCTTACATTTTTAAAAATACTATATATATATATATATATATATATATATATATTATTTTAAATTAATATTAAGTGGAAATTCCAAAACTTCCAAAGTTCATTATCATAACTGTGGACAAAAGCAAGTAAAAAAATTTTCAAAATGTGAAAAAATATTATAAAGAATTCCTCCTCAAAGAATTGAATTATATATTTATATTATCCAATTCATTCATTATCAATAACAACAACGAAGTTTTGGAGTTTATCCAAAACCGCGAAAACATTTTCAGTATCGAAGCGTTTGATTTTGGATATCCCTTTATCAACATTCCCCTCGAAAATATTGCTTCCATCTGTGACTACCTTTATTATAAATGTAAAGATATAAAGATCGACAAAAATTATCGGGACGACCTTTACAAGTTCTTTATCTTTAACAATGTTACTTTTAATGGTAATGAATATTTTCTACAAATTGAAGGAATGTAGTTATGCAAGCTTCTACGCAAGCATATTTTTGCATTATCATGAAAAACACTATTCTAGGATATACAATATATCAGCCTTTAGATATTTCGATGGTATCATTCTATTCAATTGACACAATTTTGATCGAATTTGCAAGGAAATTTACCCTGCTACCTTGAAATTAAAGAAAACAAATTCAGGCTTTAAGATCCAATTTTTGGACGTTAATATAAGATTAATAATAGTTCTATAACTAATGGCATTTATGATAAAAGAAAAGGCTACAATTTTAATGTCAATACGCTTCTGCATTGAGATTTTAATACCAGTATTGTAATATATGGTGGTAAACATAACTTTTACACAAATTACTCGCATAAAAAAATTATAACAATAAAATTAGAAACTGTTAAAGTCCTTACTCAACGAATACATAAACACTCTATCAAAAAATAGCATTCTAAAAAATTTCTACTTAAGTATATCTCGTAATATTGTTTAAAAACCTTTTCATAAACAGCTGTTTAATTTTTTTTAATTTTTTCGAATTATATATATGATTTATATATTTACCTTGGCCAGCTGATTTCAATGGAAGGCAACATTATGAAAGAACTCAACAGACGTATTAAATTTGGCTGGAGTGCATTCGGAAGAAACAGTTTTATCCTGAAGGGGAAATTGCCTTTGTGTCTAAAAAGAAAGGTCTTCAACCAGTGTGTATTGCCAGTCCTCTCTTATGGATCAGAGACATGGAGTCTAACAGTTGGAGCAATACGAAAGTTACAGACAACGCAAAGGAGCATGGAGAGGTGCATGCTTGGAATAACTAGGAGAGATCGAAAAAGGAACACTTGGGTGAGAGAGCAAACTAGAGTGGAGGACATCTTTCTACTTTCTACTAGAGGATCTTTTTACTTAAGAAATTGACTACGAATATGCACTATCGTTACTTTCTCTCTTTCACAATGTGAAATAGCTGCCTATGATCTTGTTGTGCACATGAAAAGTTAAAAGCAGGCTTTTAAAATATCTGAGAACAAAATAATTTTTTAGTTTAGATCTCGAAGTTACGTCAGATGTATAATATTATATTTATGCACATTTAAGACAACTTTTATTCTGTCTCCCGGCAATTATCCACAAAAATTTAGTCGTTTTGTGTGATTTCTTTCTTTAACCAGGGATTATTTAATTATAACGATTTGTGAAAACAAATAATCCCATTTGTGAAGGAACATATTTAATGTTTTTGCTGGTTGCCCAGAAAATTCGGAATTTTCCTTCGTTATATTATTGGATAAACTGTGCCTCTTGGCGACAATGTTTTAAATTTAAACGAGAGACATCCACTCATTTCCGTAGAAAACGCCCACGCGCGTTTGTACGGAGTTTATAAACAATAAAAGGCTTCTTTGTTGGAATATGTTGCAGACACCCACGTCTTCCCACTCGGTATTTAAAGGTCAGCCTAAATGTTAGAGAACAAATCACATTCTCTCGGAATCTTTTAGTGGATTTCGTTAATTTAACAAAAGCGGACTTGAGAAATTTCGTGAAAAGTTCAAATACAATTTAATTTACCCAAATATATAACCGTGGAAACACATGCAGTTAAACCTCGTTAAGACTAACACCAAAGGGAACAGAAAATCTGTTCGTATTAACAGTAATTCGTATTATCCGTAATAAATGGGGGATCGTATTACTAAGTTATTTATTTCATCTTTGATTATCATATGCACATTTTGCTATTATATATATATATATATACAGATTTAATACTGGAAGTGATCATCGAATGGTGAGATGTAAAGTGCACTTAAATACTAAATTAGAACGACAGAAGCTCATTAGGAAACAAGTAAGTAAGAGGGTGGATCTAATGAAACTGAAAGCAAGTAAGTAAGAGGGTGGATTTAAAGAAATTAAAAGAAAATACCGAGGCATTCAAGTTGGAATTAAAAAATCGCTTTTCTGCACTGGAAGGACTTATTGAAGAAGTTGACATCTCAGAAGCAAATGAAAACATTGTTAAGACAATAGTTGAAACTGCTGGGGAAATTGGTGGTGTAACCTGTAAAAAGCACAATAGCAAATTATCTGAGAAGACGAAACAGCTCATGAAAAGGCGAAGAGATATGAAGGTGGACAATCAAAATACCAGTTCCAGGATTGAGTACATAGAACTTTGTAAAACTCTGCGCAAAAGCATGAAAGAAGACATAAGAAAATTCAACTGTGAGCTAGTAAGGAAAGCCATTGAAAATAACAAGAGCCTTAGGGTTGTTAAAGGAAGTTTATCTGTTGGGAAGAAACACATCATTGCATTAAAAGGAGAGGATGGCACTGTAACAAGAAATAGGGAAGAAATACTTAGAAGAGTTGAAGAATTCTACAGAAAGCTGTATGAGGGAAACAGTGGATTAAACGAAGACTCTGAGATAGTCGAAGGAACAGCTCCTAAAATCTTAAAAGAAGAAGTAGCATTTGCAATAAAAAGTATGAAGAAA
>QLNU02015360.1:312232637-312271775 GCA_006491805.2 Dysdera silvatica
CCTGCAATATGCCCAGCCCATCGCCATTTCAGCCCTTTTACTTTAACAATGATGTCCTCTACTCTAGTTTGCTCTCTCACCCAAGTGTTTCTTTTTCGATCTCTCCTAGTTATTCCAAGCATGCACCTCTCCATGCTCCTTTGCGTTGTCTGTAACTTTCGTATTGCTCCAACTGTTAGACTCCATGTCTCTGATCCATAAGAGAGGACTGGCAATACACACTGGTTGAAGACCTTTCTTTTTAGACACAAAGGCAATTTCCCCTTCAGGATAAAACTGTTTCTTCCAAATGCACTCCAGCCAAGTTTAATACGTCTGTTGAGTTCTTTCATAATGTTGCCATCCATTGAAATCAGCTGGCCAAGGTAAATATATGAATCAGCAATTTCTAGCTCAGTGTTGTCAACTTGTATTTTTGTTTCCTCTACAAAATTATTGAACATGATCTTAGTTTTTTGTAGGTTCATCTTGAGTCCAACTTCTTCACTTCTAGTTGAGAGCTCTTGTACCATGTCTTGGAGTTCTAATGGGTCCGTTGAAAAAATAACAATGTCATCAGCAAACCGCAGATGATTTAAATATTCACCATTTATTTTTATTCCCTTGTTATTCCAATTTATCAGCTGAAAAATCATCTGTAAAGCTGAAGTAAAAAGTTTTGGAGAAATGGTATCTCCCTGCCTCACACCTTTACCAATTTTGATAGTTTTGGTATCTTTATGTAACCGAAATTTTGCACTTGCATTTTTATACACACGTTTCACCATGTCAATGTACACATCCTCAATGTCTGTTGATCTTAAAGAGTTGATGACTGCTGATGTTTTAATAGAGTCAAAGGCCTTCTCATAGTCAATAAATGCAACACACAATGGAAGTTCATATTCATGTGTTCTTTCAATTAATTCTCTTAATACTTGAATATGGTCCACTGTACTGAATCCACTTCGAAATCCAGCTTGTTCTCTTGGTTGAGCTGCATCTAATTTTTTCTGCAGGCGATGTGTTAGCACTTTTGTGAAGATTTTATAAATAGCAGGTAACAAGCTAATTGGTCGGTAATTTTTCAAATCCTCTTTATCACCTTTTTTATGCAAAAGAATTACTGTTGCAGAATCCCATTGGTTTGGTATGTTACCGCTGTTAAGACATTTGGTAAAGAATTTTGCAAGTATGTCTTCTACATATTCTCCAGCTTCTTTTAGGATATCTAATGTAATACCATCATCGCCAGGGGCTCTTCCTTTCTTCATACTTTTTATTGCAAATGAAACTTCTTCTTTTAAGATTTTAGGAGCTGTTCCTTCGACTATTTCAGTGTCTTCGTTTAATCCACTGTTACTTTCATATAGTTTTTTGTAGAATTCTTCAACTCTTCTAAGTATTTCTTCCCTATTTCTTGTTACGGTGCCATCCTCTCCTTTTAATGCAATGATGTGTTTCTTCCCAACAGATAAACTTCCTTTAACAACCCTAAGGCTCTTGTTGCTTTCAATGGCCTTCCTTACTAACTCACAATTGAATTTTCTTATATCTTCTTTCATGTTTTTGCGCAGAGTATATATATACCCCCCTTGGCGTTGGCTCTGGAGGTACGTACATTAAATCAAAAATATATCTTTACTCTCAAAAGCTTGCCTATCCCTGCTTTATTTATTAAAAGCTGTCTATCGTGCCATTAATTTTTACAAATCATAATTATTCTTTTACAATCAATACGAATTTAAACGTTAAAGTATTAATGTAAATTTTAAACTCGCCCCTTTTTTTTGAATTTGTTGATTTTTTAATTTCTTTAAAATATTGATGTTACATGCTTGTGTGTGTTTGCTATGAGAAGTAAAAACTTTTTTTTTCTAATTATTTTTATGCATCCATTTTTTGCATTACTTAATGATAATTGGCGAAGAATGAAACCCCAAAGGTTAGCATACTTAGATTACCGATTGTATGACGAAACTTCTATATTATTGGCTGGGGAAGAAAAATTCGCATGCGAGTTGGCTTTCAATGTAAAATTACCGAATACACGATCAAAAACATTTATTCCACGCCTTTTCAAAAGCAAGATTTCTTCAATTCGTTTGAACCTCAGCCTGAAAGACGTTAGCAAATGAAAATAGCGCGAGATTGGTTAAATTATATACCGTAATAGCTAAAAGATTAAGAATTTCTCAGAATTTTCGCATTAACGTTTTTCGCTTAGAATTTTGCATGGAATCGCGCGCTGTGCAGAGTTTATACGGTCTCGACGGGACACCCTGTATATAATTTGAATCGAAATGGGTACTAAAAAGAAAGAAGTGAAGTAATTCTCATAAAGGAAGTAGCTCGTCACTGCAGTATGTTAATAGCATTTTATTTAGCTTGAAACATTTTTCGGCAGCTTTATATACAGCCCTCCCCAGAAATGACGTAATAATTAGTATAGTTGCAAGCAACAAGTTACAGATGATTCCTGCGAGAGGACAGATGATGTCCTGTGGTGGCCAAAAACGAAAGGAAAGTTAAGAAAGAATAATAATAAAAAAAAAATAAAAAAGGAAAGTAAAATTAGAGATAAAGTTACAAAATTAAAATAGGGAGTAAATAAATGAGAAAGAAATTTAGGAAAAATTATTATTATTAAAAAAAAATGAAACCTTGCCGAATAGATATTGACAATGGCAGACATTTCATTCACCAGGCCCACAATGCTTTTCTGTACTGGAGGGCATCAACTGTTTTCTCGCACACCATACTTACAACCCATTTCTTGCAACCACATTCATTTAAAAGTGCATCGCTTCTGAAAAAGGCAGTGTACGGAGCTGCCGAAAACCTTTTTAAGTTAAATAAGTTGTTTGAACCAATCATACTGCTCTTGAATTATTTTATTATTTTGCAAGTATGTCGATTAGTTAACTCGTTCTTTATTATCATTAGTTTAGTTCCGAACTGCACCCATACCAAGATTTTAACCGGATAAAAATTCGTTTGGATCCGTTACGAATAATTAATCACTTAAAGATCACTCATCGACAATAATACTTAGTATACTGAAATCAAATAAAACTATCATTACTAGAGAGAAAATAACTTATATTTTCAATATTATTTTACATATTAAATCGAATAAAACTATTATTATTGATACTGTCCAAAATATACTCTTTTTACTTTGAAAATGAATCAAATAAAAAGATAAAAAGGATGAAATACCTTAACGGGATTCATATCATTAAACGGAAATATTCTTCAGTGTCAAAACACATTTTACAGTTCATGTAAATATGCAACTTCTTTCATTTACGCCCTTTCTGATATTAAAGTAATATATATGGGACGCAAGCAATAAAAGGGAGTGCATTTCCGTGTAAAAGCCTTAATATCTTCCAGTTATTATACCTTAATATTTTTGACGAAAAAAGTTTTCCATCAATGTATAAACCTTTCGTGAGTTCTATTATGAGAGTTCTTGCAAATTGTGTATTATTTCTATCGTTAGTATTTTTTTCAATGGCGTATTTTCGTTGGATTAAATATTAATAACAACGTAATTAAGCGTAGGTTTTGTTGGTTGGTGGAGCGTTTCGTACTAAACATCAAAAATTAAATTTAACTACATTATTGCTAATTTTTTATGCATTTTTTGTAACGTTACGTCGATTTTAAGCTGACTATTTTTGATGTCTGGACAAAAATCATAATAAAATAATATATCAAAATCATCTTCAGTTAGTGATTATTATCTGATATAAATATTTATTTTATAAAATATACGTCAGTTAACTCAAAAAACACTAAACAATTTCTTTGAAGAGATCAGAATATTTGATGGATATGTATGAAATAAACCATTTACCAGAATTCAGACAAAATATATCAGTTTTGTGCTACGAAAATAGTAGGAAATAAGGGCGAAAAATTATTATGAAACATTCACAAGATGAGGAATGTGATGTAGCTAAACCTTTACATAGACAACTTCAAAAAATTAAAATATAAGTAATATGTTACTTGGCATAATATTTCATTAACCATGGGGACGTTTTTAATTTCTTGTTTTAAAGCAATTATTCCTGCATAGAAGATTACCATTAGCAGATGGTTTCGAGTAGTAGCGTCGTGTGCGCAAATTTTTATCATAATTTAATCATCAAATTTTTATCATTTTTTTTCATATTTCCTTCATTTCAGTCTGTGTCTTTGCAAAACGTCCTCAGAATTAATATGTTGAACGATCGTCGGGATACCAATGATGGTTACTACAGTGATTACTTGTAATACTGATACAAGGAAAGCTTGCAAAGGTATAAGCTGAAACGTACCTAAAGTGCTATAAACTCAAAAACAAGTACTAATGTAAGATTTATTCAAATTCCTTTTTGTTTTGGTATTTAAATGGGGAAATGTATATTCTAACCTTCCATTTTCTGAATAATTTAAATTATGTTTAAATACATGGAATTAAAATATAACACCTTAATTGTAATATTAAATATTTTAAGACTCGTTTTTCAATATTCTCTCGCTGTCTTCATACTCATCTCTTCATCTTTCTCTCGTTCACCAGCGTTATCTTCTTAAATTTTAATTTCAATAAACCATGCTAATCAAAGTATATTTATCCTAAAGCTTACTTTTATTTCACGTTTATTTTTACCAATTTTAAAGGTTTCTATAGTCGTTTTTACTAAAATTTTGACTTTTACGATGTCAAGTGGTTATTTCAAATACCGCACGACTTCATAATTACTAGGCATGCATCAAGCTACTTTTTTAAAACTTTGCATCTAATTGGCTTAACGTGTAAAGTGCTGTATTCTCTACTAGAAGCTGCTCTTAAATTTGACCCCAATTTCGTCATAACTTTGATTAAAATTTAGTTTTAAGATTAAAAATGTGAAAATCTAATATTATAATTGCAAAGAGATTATATTTAGATGTCGTAAAAGTATACGATATTAGTTTTAAAGGAAAAAACAACCAAGCTGCTTGAAAGAGTCATCGGCGAATAATTCGCAACGTTTACACCTGCGTATGGGTAAAATATGTGCTTTGAAATAATAATTTCGAGATAAAATCAAGATACTTTCTTTTTCCCTCCACCCTTGCTCTTCAGGCAGGATTTAACGAATGGACGATTAAAGTGTGGAATTCAAAAGTACAAATTAAGAAAAATAATGGAAGTTCATCGCTTGTCAGCAACTTCTGTTTGTTGCTTCTGGAACAAAGTAGAGAGTCGAACAAATACGGAGCATGTTTAAACAGTATCCTTTAAATTATGGCCAATAAGATACCAGTTCATCAGATGAAGCTTTAAAAGTCCATTTCCATAGCAGTTTAAGTGATTATAATTTAATCGAACTTCTTTTCGGTGATCGAAGTGAAATACCTATATGTTGCTGTTCATAAATATTGTGCCATTTCTAATTCTGCTACGGTAGTATTTTATATTTCAGAGTCGGACGTTTCAAATATTACTTTAACTTGGCCCTTAGTTTCCCCTCTTTGTGGTTAATATTTCAAGCAAAGTAGAAATTGCTGACAGAGTACAGAAATAGTGGCCATTTTCACGTGAGTGCTACCCGCTTCTGTCGCAGAGCGACTAATACTTACTTAAGCAGACTCCACTTTTGATAAAGAGCCTTCGTTAAAAGATCGTTGCTGGCCTTTTTACGACGAAGTTGCATTTAAGGCTAGTCCCTTCGAAATAATATAAGGAAAAAGAGGAGCCACCCAGAAAGAAGCAAAGTGAAGGACAGTTCTTCTCTTTGGAGTATTTTGTGTGGCTTGACTTTTTCTTTTCAGCAACCAAGAAAGGAAAACTTACGACTCGTAAATCGTAAAAAAGCCATTACAGATTCTCCCAGACTCGAAAGAAGAAAGAGCAAGAGCACGAAAAAAAATCTTCTTATCTTTGTATTATTTGGTTTTGGTGATAGTTCGAAACGTGTTGCTCAAGTTTTGCGATTACGATGGATGGGTTCGAGGTATACGACAAAATGCTTTTGCTAATTTCTGTAACTGAAGACTCGTTTCAAGGGTAGAATTACGAAAGGATTTAAATTTGATGAAAGGCTGATCACATATAAAACTGTCTTTTTCTTTTTTAAATCGAAAATTATAACCTTCTTAGTCGACAATTATTATCGACGTGTAGATATTATAATGTTAGCATCACCTCTCATGACGAGTTGAAGAAGCACAACGGTTAAGGCCTCGTAAAATTTTTTAATAACAATAATTGGCGTACGTTTAAGACGGGCGTTGGCCCTCCCTCATCAGGAATGCGAGTGGTTCAAAACTAAAGAGCACTAAAGTGTTGCCGTGTTTACAGGTCTATTTACGAGATGCCAGCTCTATCTGTTGTTGAAAAAAGGAAAAAGGAAACTAGAAAAAATCGAGAAGAAATTTGATATTTGTGGAGGATAGAAATTAAGTTGTTCCACGCCTGGCTGAAACTCGGAGTCGTCTTGTGATCATTAACAATATTTTCAGAGTTAAGGTTTAAGAAAAAGGATTCTATAAAATGTAATGCGGCTAGCGACCTCGGTTAGCGCATGATCAAAGCGTCTTGGAAACTGAATTTGTGTATTTTTAATTCAGCAGTCAGTGAAGAGCGATGGAGGATTTATTAAATACGGCTTTTGAAACGTAACGTTGATGCTCTTCAATTATGTGAAGTAGAGCACGTTTAGTCTGGCTAATATAGGATAAGTTACATTGGCAAAGTATTTGGTATACTCACCAACGTTGAAGTGTAGGGAGTTCATCTTTAAATTTCGAGGGCTCAATTTTATTAAATGGAGAAAAAATGACCTTAACGTTAATGTATTTGATAAATTTAGCAATAGAGCAGCTAATTTTTGGGAAGAAAAGGGAGTAGAACAGTACTGGAGTGTTCAACGTCCTTGTGGTTAGAAAGCATGGTTCGTGGAGAGAGTTTTGTGAAATTAGCAATGGCTAAAACACTACAACGCTGGGAAGTATACCACATATTTTGCAATGTAACCTATTCTATATTAGCCAGACTAAACGTGCTCTACTTCACAGGATTAAAGCATCAACGTTATGTTTCAAAACCCGAATTTAATGAATCTCCCATCGCAGTTCACCGCCGAGATAAACAACTACAAATTCTAATTCTAAGAGGCTTCGATCATCTTCCAACCGAGATCGCTAGCCGAATTGGAGTTTTTGGAAGCCTTTTTCATAAACCTTAACTCCGAAAATATTGCTAAAGATAACAAGACGATTCCGAGTTTCAGCTAGGCATGGGAAAAATTTAATTTCTGCTTTCAAGTATCAAATTTATCCTCAACTTCTTCTAGTTTCCTTTTTTCACCAACAGATAGAGCTAGCATCACGTAAATAGACCTGTAAGCACGGAAACACTTTAGTGTAATTTAGTTTTGGATCACTCGAATTCCTGACGAGGGACGGCCATTGCCCGTCCGAAACGTACGTCGATTATTGTTACAAAAAAATTTTACTATGCCTAAAACGTTGTACTTCTTCCATTAATTTGTTTATTTAACCCAAATTTGTTTATCCAACCTAAATTTTTATACATTTTCGTGAAGTACATATAAACAATTTGAGAAAACATAGAAGAAATCTTTTTACATTTTACGTTTATGATTTGGGTTAGAATTGGAAGAGAATATAAAGCCAAAGCTTGTTACGGGATTCTCTTCCAAAATGGTTTTACAATTCTATTGAGGTTTGTTAATTTCTTAAATATCTGACATATCGGATATATATAGAATTCATTCACTAATTAAAACAGCACTTCCGTGAGCCGACAGTCTGAATATATTGAAATTAATGCTATATATACGATATTTGGGACTCATTTGAGAAAACGATGACACAAAATTGGATAAAGTTTATGTGTTAGACTGAAAAAGTAACACAGGTGAAATAAAAATTATGAATTTTATGCGTTTTTCAGAATTCGATCCAGTTAGATCTCTAAGGTGTGTTAAAATGAATAAGATTAAATTTAACATAATCTTTTAGAGTTGATGTTATAATTTTAAGAGCATTAGTATTGAAAAATACATTAGAATGGGACACATATTATAGTTTATAGAACTGATTTACTACAGAAGAGTACTGCAAGAGAAAAAAAAAAGGGGGGGGGATAATTATCCAATGAGTATCACAGTTTTTCTTTGGGAAAAAAGCATTATCAAATCAATCCATTTAGCGTGTTTAATAGAATTTGTTCTGTACATCATTGCTGCATAAATTATTTTGCGGAGAAAACCCCAAAGAGCCCAGTTAAGATTATTATATTTATACTGCGTAATGTTACACCAGCTTATCAATCTTAACCAACTTTCTCACGATGTTTCTCTTTTGCCTGTTCAAAAGTCAAAGTTTTGGAATGTGCCAAGACTCTGGATGTTATTTTCTGTTGTTATTTCCTATTTAATTAACGTATGTGATGTTTTATCCTATCATAAACATTCTGATTAATAGAGTCACCGGGCAATTAATTTCTTGAGTACATTGAATGTTCTTATTATGTCAGGGGTTATGATTTTTGTTGGACAGTGCAATTTCATACGATTACTAGCTGCTAAAAAATAAAACAACTTAATTCGCTGTTTTCCCATTTAATCAATAACTTATACGGTAAATTATATATTATATATATGTATAATATAGTTTTAAAACTTCGTTTTTATTCTATAACGTGTTAATTACTACATTTAAAAGTGGGCTGACATTTAAAACATTTTTACTCAAGCAAAAATTATGCTTTATAATTATCAGAGTTTGAAACTTCGGGTTCTCATTTCGAAAAATTAGCTTTATCGTCTTATGAAATCAAAAATTGAACGTTAGTCTTTTCGTTTTTTGTGATCATTTATATAAATGGAAATAAATAACATTAAATAGCAAATTCCGGTATTGGTCGTTACTGGATTTTTTTTTGCGTTTCTATAAATTCCATTCAGCATCGGACCAAAACCTTCAATATTAAAATAATAGAAATGATTTCTGATTTATTTTTTTATAAGCTTCCATGTTGCGTTTGGTGTTGGATTTATATGTTTATATGCATCATAAGATTACATCATAAGCACTGAAAGATTGCGGTATATGATTGAACAGTTCTGTCTCTCTCTCTCTCTCTCTCTCTCTCTCTCTCTCTCTCTCTCTCTATATATATATATATATATAATATGTACAGGGTTTTCAGAAACCCTTGGATAACCTCACAGCGATCAATTTTGAGATATAGAAATGGTCTTCATTTTGGCGACTGGACCATACCTTTTATGGTATTCGCCAAAGACGTCCAACCAATGAGGAAGCTGTTTGCATCTGTTAACACCTTCGCAGGTTAGTTTAGGACGAATTACAGAAAACTTGTTTCTGCATGGGTATGGTGTAAAGCACTAAGCGGTTTAATTGGTAATCTAATTTCAAAAGAAAAACGCACGCGCAGTTTTTTTTCTTTTTGAGCCAATTGGGTGGATTTTACTCAGAAGTAGGCGCTGGCTTTGATGGACGGTTAGAATATTAAAATCACTAGTCCTGACGTGAAACTTATCCAATTGGCTAAAAAAAAAAAACTGCATGTGCGTTTCGCTTTTAAAATGAAATTACCAATTAAAGTGCCTAGTGCTTTATACCACATCCATGCAAAAAATTTTAAAATTTTATTATTTGCAATTTAATTATTTAAAATTATTTTGTTTTAATTAACATAAGTAACAATAACATAATGTGATCAGCAAAAAAAAAATCTTTTTTAATGCTTTTTCTTGCATATCCAAGATACGCGTGTCCGTGATAAATAAAAATAGATTAATTATGTGTATATGTGCATGTGTGTCAGAGAGGACTATGGTGCAAATCAAATTTTATAGAAAATTGTTTTTCCAGTTCTACTGTTTTCTTAACTCCTGTTTAGCAATTTTTGTGCATTTTTGGATGATATTAATATATATAATTTGGGCATGGGTCTTGTTCTCAAAAATACCCAAACCAGAACCCTGGAATCCTATCATATGCTTTTTCATTGTCGACGAAAGTCATATATATAGCGTCTGTATATAGACCCTGTGTGCACTTCCCCTATAGTACCATTGCCACACTTTTTGCATTGACAAATCCTGGCTGGTTTTCCGTAATGTTGATCTGTAAGCCTGTTTCTCAGTTTACTTACTAAAACTCGTTCAAACTACGGTTCATAAATTTTATAGACCGATGGTTTCTATACTCTACGCTCGTTGCAATATCGCCTTTCCTCATATATATATATATATATATATATATATAGAGAGAGAGAGAGAGAGAGAGAGACAATAACGATGTTCTTCCACATATCTGGAACTTTTCCTTCTTTTAGGATTCGATTCATAAATTTTGTCATGAATTGTATTGCAGAGTTTCCAAGCAACTTGAATATTTTCGATTCCCCAATGTTTTCTCTATCTCTCGTAGAACTTCCTCTAATTATACTTGTAAGGGGTTTTGCTTTTCTTGTGTTTCGCGGATTTTCAATCTAATGTTTAGCTAAATTTGTTTTTCTTAATATGCTTTCTTACCTGTTTTCTCATATCATACATTAAGAGCCAATGCTTTTCCAATATTTCTTTGCCAAGAATTACTTAAGCTGCTTACATATTTCTACCCCTCTTTTCTCTCTCATAAGAATAAGACAGATCTTTGGAATCTTTAACTTTGAAAATATTTCAGACATCTAACATTTCCCCATGTAAATGTAGATAGCATTTCAGTAGTCAGTATCAGTGAGTTCTAGCTTCTGCAGGTGCAATTATGCTAATTTATTGGTTAGTTGATGTTCGTATGGAATTATAAAAAACGTTAGAACAAAAAAATAATTTTTTGTATTTCTACCCATCCGCCGGAGAGAACGCGGAAATCAACTCTATAATTATCTCTCGAAAGTAGAATTTAATTCACTGTATTTACGGGCAGGAGTTTTGAAGTCTCGGCAGATTTAATTGTACCTTTAATAAAAATTGCTTATAATCTATTTACTTACCGCATTTAATGAACATTATGCTATTGAAAAAATACATAATTGTTGCCTAATTATATAATTCAAACAGTTAAAAAAACTTGAAACTTTCTAAATTGCAACAGATGAAATGAAAAGTATTTAATGCGCATGATAAATTAATAAAGTATTATTATGTAATTTAGGCATTGTTTTGTAACTGAAATTATTTACGACGAAATTTTCGGATATTTGAATTGAAAAAGAACGCTTTAGAAGTAGTTTTAATAACAAAAATTAAAAAAAAAATTAAATAACAAGAACAAAAAATCGATACGTTTTCGACGAGCGTTGTCCGTCCCTCGTCAGGAATGCAAATGGTACCAAAACTAAACCGCACTGAAGTGTTGCCATGTTTACAATTCTATTTACGCGATGCTAGTTCCATCTGTTGGTGACAAAAAGAAACTGGAAGGACTTGAGGGTAAATTTGATACTTGGAGTACAGAAATTAAGTTTTTCTACGCCTGGCTGAAACTAGGAGTCGTCTTGTGATCATTAACAATATTATCAGCGTTAAGGTTTATGAAAAGGCTTCCAAATTCAATTCGACCGTTAACCTCGGTATACGGATGATCAAAGCGGCTTGGAAGTTGAATTGGTGGTTTTTGTCCCAGTAGTGGACTGCGATGGAGGATTTATTAAATTCAGCCTTTGTATGTAACTCTTTAAGTATGTGAAATAGAGAACGTTTAGTCTGGCCAATCAAGGATAGGTTACATTGGCAAAATATTTGATATGCTTCCCAGAGTTGTAGAGTATTGAGTTCATTTTTAAGTTTAGAGGGCTGAATTTCGTTTGACGGAGAGAAAATGACCTTAAAGTTAGCATGTTTGAGAATTTCAGCAATAGAGCAGCAATTTTTTTTTGGAAAAAAGGGAGTACGGCCGGTGTTACGTCATCATACTAATTTTCAGGTATTTCTCTTTACGAATAACAAATTCGGTGAGTTCTAGACAACGAAAAGAAAAAGTCAGTTTCATATATGAAGAAAGTGTGCGTACTTGAACTAATCAAATTTTCGAATTGCGCTACAAAAATAAATAAATAATTATTATAAACCGTCGAACCCGCACATATAACTTTTTCCAAAAAAGAAAAGGGTTATTAAACATAAAGTATAAAATAATATACAATAATGGTTCTCAATACGTTTAATATAAAACTACATCTAACTTATACAAAATATAAACTTGGTTAAAAAGTTATGGTAATGTCTTAAAACAGAAAAATTATTATAGACACCTCCTCAACTAACAAAAAAATATAAAAACAGACAAATAGCAATATTCCTCAAATACACTAATGCCCAAAGGTTATTATATAATAATAAGGCCAAACGGTGCAGCGGTACGTTATTTTCTGAGTAAGTATAATAATCTCTTTCACTGTATTTCTGCTTCAATCAATAAGCATATTCATAAGGTAATTATTGACATATTTCCTTTCGCTCTGCAACGTAGTTCTCCTATTTAAAGTGTAAGCGACTTTATCTCTATTAAAAATAGCGAAAATATGAGGTCATAACCATTTCGTTTATTTTTTTATTTATTTTAGTGAGAAACAAAATTCAAAGTAGTACTCAAAGAAGGCTGTGATTTAATTTTAGAAAGCAAAGTTTAACAGTTTTAAGAAGCCATTTCAGCGGTAATCATATTTATACAGATCCAAACTTGATAAAGTGGAATACAAATCCTTCATTGTGTGCTATGGACTTACAGGCACTTCGTGGAAGGCTGAACGGCTGCTAATTTCACCGCCCATATGTATGATATCAGAAGGTATCTTTTAATAAGAACGTTTAGTGCACCAGCTAATCGAAGGTAGTTGATAAGGTCGTATCTTTTATCAATATCCGTTTACATCTTGTGTCAGACTCTATGTTAGCAACGTTTAATGCTCGTTGAATTGCAATTAAGATCAGTCGTAAAAATAACGTAACTTTATTACCTTTTCAACAAGAAATTCCAACTGGTATAAATGAGCACATATTAAGATTGACTAGAAAGTCAAGATTAAAATCCTTATTAAAAGTAGGTTAAACAACGATCTATCAACATTACCATCGCAGGAACTATACTGCGAAACTCGAAAGTTCATTAGAGACGACTATTGGTATTAACTGCTAGTTCGGCCTAATCTAGCTCGTCTCTGATACGGCTCGATTAACACAACTCTTTAAAGCTGAACATCACATAGACGTCAGTGAGCATACGCTGACGTAATAACGTTAAGATTAACATAAAATAAACCAACCCGCAAAAACAGAGTTTTGCCATGTCACAACTTTTAAATATTTTACTGATATATATATATTTTGCTTCTAAAAAAAAAAATATGAGAATGAAAATGGAATATTCTTCCATTTTTATATGCTACGTACACAAAAATCTGATATTGCTACCCAGTTTTTTCATGATCTTCAATTTTTTTGCATTTTAAATATACATTTATTTAGTGCATCTGAAAATCGCAAATAAACAAACAATATTAAATACATATTTACCTAAAATAAATTATGTTTTTAAACTCTATGGCTATTTTACCTAGCTTCGTTTTAACAAAAATATATTGAATGCTTATGGACTTACAACACTCTATTTGCGTTTTATTTTATTTATTTTGCTATCAACATTTCAAAAACTTAATATATTCTATGGATCATATGACATGTTATGTATTCTTTGGTTGTAATACAGCAGGGAAAAGTAAAATTTAAATAGTTGAAAATATCTATAATTTTGCACAAGGAATTTTTGTGCCTGGATTTGTTTAGTTTGACATTCTGAAATGAGACTAAGTTGTTCATTATTGTGTAAATAATTATATGACTAACATATTCTCCGATATATTTTGAAAGACAATGTTATAACAGACTATTCTAGTTTTACAAGAAATAAAACGATTATTAATATATATTATTATTATTATTTATTAATTAATAATGCGTCTTTAAAATCGTGTCCCACGGAACTTGCCAGTAATAAAAAAATACATTGTAAGGAAAATACAACCAATAGATTTTGTCTTAGAACTTTCATTTCCATTATTTTAACTTATTTAGACACAATTTTATGCGTAACATAATTGCATATTAATGAATCAGACTATAAAATGCGTATTCCGTAATATAGATATAAAACATAATTATATTCCCATGAATTATCTTGCGTTCTATTAAGAATACTTCAATGGAAGAAAATAATCGAAAGTGGTAAGCGATTATTGTGGCATCTAGTAACACTGGTATGAGATCTACAAAGGTACATTTTTAATCAAAATGTAATCACTGTTCATTTACATGCGTTTATACAATATTTTTTATCTTAGGTCGGTTTTTCAATTTACGTTATTAACAAGTTTTTGCAGAAAGCGCAACTTGGCAGCCTTCGTATTTTGCTAACCGCAAAAATAAATTTTGTAGCAGAATCCCTGTTTTCAAACACGTAGCATATCCCCCGCCTGTTGGCACTTTTCCCTACATCCGCAACAAACCTACAGTGAGAAACGACTGTAGGGGTTTTCATAACGCCAAAGAATACAAAAACAAATTCCAGAATCAATATTCTTCTAGCTAAGAAAGAAAAAATATAGCTACTATCTTGTCCAAACGGATGTAGAGCCCATTATGTCAGGATGTTCTGATTAAATATTCTTTTTTCCCTTAGCACACGATCATCAATATTATTACGCGTCAGCATTTTCATTCCCTTCACGAAGTTTATCATTTATGCATTTGCTTCTCCATAGAAATAATTTTTTTTTTAAATTACCGTTGAAAATTTATATTACAAAGACAATATGAACGTCAATAAGTTTTCGGTCATAGTCAATTTATATAATAACAGATTCTTTACATATAAAGATTTAACACGTTTAGAACGTTCTCTCTCTCAGAACTGGTGATATGATGACCAGAGACAGAGTAAATGGCTAAAGATGTTCACTCGATTCGGATATCAGTGACGACGTTATTATAATTAAGCATGGCATTGAAATAAAGTACAGAGTGTCACGCAGGAATTTGAATACAAGCCATCAATCACCGATAAAATAGCAAAATGGAAAGCACCTATGCTTTCGGAGGTATTAACAACATTCCTTCATGAGGAATGAAGCTTGTATGGTATCCCTTTCTCGTTTCAAATCTAAGCTTCTGTGAAAACCCGAACAATCCCACATTATAGAAAAACTAATGATTGGAAATTCTTATCTTCCAAAATTTTGTGGCTGTTGTCTGTATGTTTCTGGAAGTGGTTGTGAAATTGATTACACTCGCTTAGATATTTAGCGAAATTTTTCTACAGTTTGAATCTGAACGTTTGGGTTTAACTGAGACGAACAAATTCGATTGAGCCTTAACATCAAATTCGTAACTGGGGCGATTGATCAGTTACCCATTTGTTGATTAATCAACAACTAGTGACTACAAATCGATTGACTACATTTGAAAGATTGATGCATATTACTGATTTTAAAACGTTGTTGTAGACTCTTTGGTTGAAAACAATATAATATGAAGTTTCACTAGATTTCATAACAATTGTTACTTAGACATTAGTGTAAGGTTTAAAGTAACACAACGTTTCGAGAACTAAGTGTTGCTTCTTCTAAGTAAAGGCATTCTGGCCTCGTTTGAATCGAAGCTAACCACAGTATCCATTTGTGGGGCAGTTTCTGTTTGTAAGGAGGAATACAGCTGGGTAATAATGTTAGTGCAAAAAAGCCGCTTACATATTTAGGACCTGAAAACTTGCACCCGTGTCTAAATTAATAGAAATATTTGCACTGGTTAAATGGATTGTCTTTTGAATATAAATTAGGTCTGTAGTTTAGTTTCACAGTGGAAAATTATCGTAACTTTTTGACATTCATTAAAATGTCATTCTTGGGGGAAAATCAGACGTTTTAATACCTCTTATTATAATATGCCACATGCGAGTAATTTTTTTTATATTTATATGAATCATAGATAATACAAAATGCTGTAATCTTATTGAATTTTATAATTCGTAGGAAAATCTGCAGGAGAAACAAAACAAATAAAACACTGGATAGAGAAGTACAGCCTTTGTCAAAAATATTATGAAATTAAAAATTTCAAACGTAAGACTGAAATTACCAAAATAAATCAACCTCTGTTCTTAACAGAATTACCAAAATTTTGCATAAGTAGAGGAAAGAAGGAGAGAAATTGTGCCTGACGGGGGATGGGAGAATTGGGAGAAGTGGTTGCCGAAGGTAGCATTGTAATTCCAGATGCATAAGTAGAAAGTCTGACTACAAATAAAGGATTCTGCAAATAGCAGATACACATAAGCATGAAGTTGAGCTTAACTGGAATATGTATGCTAAAACTTATCAGTTTGACTACTAATTACTTCATTGGAAGGGAGTAAGGAGGATATAACAAATGATCACATGCGCTGAATACCACTCCCTCCCTTCCTTCTCCCCTTTCCCATTTTAAGAAGTTTTGAACACTTAATTAATTGTTACGCCACGAAGGTAGAAGAAGAATTGAAATGCCTGGAAAACTGAAGGCGCTTTGTATGGTTTAGAATAAAAGGTTAAGTAGGCTTTTCAGAGAACTGTTTACAATAATACTTAAGCAACATGATATTTATGATAAATTTGAAAGGGTATATATAACATCTATGCGTGTAGTATATTATTTAGATTGTTTCATTTAATTTTTGCTTTTAATATTAATCAGCAATATGATTTTATTAAAATTATGATGAAAAGCTCAGTTTCCACATGGAGAAATTTTGAGAAAACCTTAAAATTGCAGAACTTAGGAATACTCGTTTCTTTAAATGATAGTAATATCATTAGCTCATGGTATGAGAATAAATTTTAGTACTCGTAGAAAAAATTGCTTAAAAACCATTGGCTTAACAACAAACAAAAATTTATGCTCTACATATGAGGAGGGTTATTTTTTTTAAAAAATATTTAAAATGGTTCAGCTTGATTAATTTTTCCCTACTTAAGTTTGTTGTTAAGGCTACTGTGGCGGTTTAATATAAATACTTCCTTTAATGATAGCCATTTTGTACCGGGATTCGAACTTGAAATATCTGGTGAGGCATTCATTACCATTACCATTATTATTATTACGCGTTTTCAAGTAGAGTAGAATAAAGTGATGAAAGCATTTGCAAAAATAAATTTTATTATACGAAATTTACGAATGTTTTTTTTATACATGGTTGTTTTATGTTCTCTCATATTTTTAAAGGGTTTCGGAAACAGTATGAGATAAAATAGGGACTTCGAAAATACCTACAGTTTTATAAATTTATATATATTAAAACTCAAGTCATGTCATTCTACCACAAATTAACCTTTTCCTTGAACATGATTTACTATAGATTAGATTCGGTGTATGAACGTATCAATATAGCAGGTTTTACATAGGAACTTTGTAAAGCTAATATATGCTGAAGACATTTGCAGTTAGTAAGGAATGAAGTGGTATACGTTTATGAGTTAACTAGTGGCGTTAATAATGGTTTCTTTAATGGCATTTTCAGCTAAGTGGAAACCTTGATCTTGAAACGAGAAGGAAACTGGTCAGCTGTTTTTTTTTATGATGATTCGCAAACTGTATAACGAAAAGTTAATGATTAGCGAAAAACTAGCATAACTATACATCCTGTAAATTTTAATTGATAACACTTGCAATAAACGCCATGAATTTTTCCTGCCAAGTGAGTTTTTGAGTTTTTCGTATAATGTGATTCACTGGCGTACGCAGGGGGTGTTGATGGGAGTTGTGACCCCCCCATTGCAATGAAATTTTGTATATTTAACATAGGAATATGCGAGTTGTAGCTCTGTAACCCCCCATTGAGTCTATAACCCCCTTACGAACTTTCTGCGTACGCCCGTGATGTGATTAGAGGCCAAATTGTGCTCTATTTAATATACCTAAGGTCATCAATTTAATAGCCAATTCACTAGATCTCGTTTTAATTACGAAGTCGGAATAAAATAATGTATGAAAGTAAATTTACAATACTTTATGGGTTTTTTTAGGTTAAAATTAAAATCTCATCATCTCACTTTCTTATACTCTCTCACTCTCTCCCTCACCTTTAAATAGAAAGCCCACCGTTTTGAAATATAAAATGTATAGCACTATTTAAATTAGATATCTAATAATGCGTAGTTTTTACCTTAGACAAAATATTCATGACACAATACCATAGAAATTACGGTATCCGATAAGCATCATGTTTGGGGAAGCATTAATATTTTAGGTACAAGTAATCAACTAATGGAGAAAAATTTGCTGATACGAAATACTGGAACTTATAAATTAAACATTGACGAACTAATCGTTTTATACAAGGCACTGTAAAATATATTCTAATAATTTACGAATAGGGCAAATTGTCTTATCTTTAATCCCATTTAGCAGTCATGTACAGAGTGTTCCTAAACTATTTTGACAAAATAAGAGGGTTATAGTACTCATCAAGTTGAACAATATTTGTCATAGAACCTAGGGTCGCAAACCACTCACAGCGCCAGTTCTAAAACCGTCCAGCATGCACAAATATTTACAACCAGTGCATGAGAAGCGTCAGATGAAAGATAACGTCAGGTCAGCTAATCAAGTGAGTGGATGATTAGGACATCGCATTTTGCGCTTCTCATGCACTGGTTGTCACTATTTGTGAATGCTGGACGGTTTTAGAACTGGAACTGTGTGTGGTTTGTGACCTTAGGTTCTATGGCGAATATTGTTCGTCTTGACAGGTACTATCACCCCTCTTATTTTACCAAAACAGTTCAAGAACACCCTGTATATTTAGCCATCCATATTTACTATGACTCAAATCCAGCCTAGTGAATATAAGAATTAAGCCATAGTTTTGATTAAAAATAATTTATTTCCTTTAATCTTCCTGTATCAAACCTTTTCTAAGAAAACAAATAGTTCACGTGGTGCTGTCTTTATTTAGTATACACTTACTTTAAAGTGTTCTTATAATTCATTTATGGTAAAAAATACTTCTATTTAATCAACAGTTTTTAGTTATTCGCCAGACTTTAATTAAATCCACAGTTAATATATTCCTCTCGTGTATTTCCCTGTGAAAATACACGAAACAATGTTAGTATTCCTTTGCACCAGAAGTGCTTTGTTGTTTTAACGAATTACCCTTTAGTGATTTGAGAATGAAGCTGAAACAGTTTGGTACTAAGTTTTGTGTCAGAAAAATCGATACTTGGAAGATTTGTTGTTCTGAGATTCAGGACATTAGATAAATGACCGTTAAGTTAATATGTGGACTCGCAAATATCCTTAATAGCACTTTAGAATTTATCTTGTAATATTTTTCTCGCTGAATTTCAAAACAGAAACGATCTTCCTATCGAATTCCTTTATTTCTGTTTTATTTAAGATGAACAAATTTAGTATATAGGGATCAAGAGAGTAAATGTTTTGTTATTTCCGTGCATCATCATTCCAGACATTCAATTAAATTTTAGAAGCTTATTGATACTCCACAGACCACCCAACCACCAATAGTTCAGAAAGCGGTTCTTAACCTTTCTAAGGTCCCACTTTCGGAAAAACAACTGAACCTGCTGTCTTTGAACTCTAATATTTGCATTTCAAAACCTGTTCTTCCTCAAAGATTTATCGCTCCTGTGGAGCGTGCTCTACAGTTTAGCAAAATCAACTGCGGCCAAAAAGAGGTATTGAGGCATCTGGTGGCGGAAGCTTTTTGTCCTCTAACCCCAAACCGAAACCTACCATTCCGATCTCAGATCAACGTGTGATCAAGGATTTGTATTCAAATGGTAATTTGATTATCACTAAAGCAGACAAAGGCGGGCAGATAGTAGTTATGGACAAAGAGAAATACATTGAAGGAGTCGACAACCTCATCAGTGAAGGTCCTTATAAAGTGCTCAAGAAAAACACATCTTCCGATCAACTCTCTAATGTTAGTAAAATAGTCCGGTCATCAAACATCTTGGATCCCGAAACTAACAAATCCGTAGTTCCTTCTATTGCTAATGTCGCAAGACTGTATTGCCTCCCGAAGGTTCATAAACCCGGCATTCCATTGCGGCCCATAGTCTCCAACATCGGTACTGCAACCCATCCCCTAGCCAAATTTCTCGTCCGCAGATTTTCTCCTCTCCTGGCTAACAACCATGATACTGTCCTTAATTCTTCTGACTTCATTTCCAAATTAAATTCCCTTTCTTCTTTCGCTTCTTTAAAAATAGTCTCGTTCGATGTCAAAAGCCTTTTCACAAATGTTCCCGTTCAGGGAGCTCTTGAAGCTCTTATCTTTCGTATGAAAGAATTTCATTTTGCTGATGCTGAAATCCGTGAATTAGTCAAATTTACGGAGATCTGTATCACACAGACTTGCTTTTCTTTCCGTGATCAATTATTTTCGCAAACTGATGGCCTTCCCATGAGAAATCCTCTTTCACCCGTTTTATGTGATATTTACATGCATTATGTCGAAGAGGATATTCTCAATCACATACCATTTAAACTGTGGATTAGATATGTGGATGACACATTCGCTATTCTTCCAAACGATTGTTCAGATCTCTCTACAATTCTCACCACCTTGAATTCTATCAACCCTCACATACAATTCACTTTGGAAGAAGAAAACAACGGTTCATTGCCTTTCCTGGACGTTTTGGTACATAGATCGCCGTCCGGGTTCCAAACCAGCGTATATCGGAAACATTTTGCTGTTAGCCTCCCGCCGCATGCTGCTTCCGCCCATCCACAAAGCCAGAAGATAAGTATGGTTGGTTTCACGTGCTCTAACGCTTTCATCATCTGAAGAATTACTCAAGATTGAACTTAACCATATTCGTGACATCGCTCGAGATCGTGGTTACAATCCTACCATTATTGACGACGCTTTGAAGAAACTCACTAGACCTAAGCTGTGCAGTACACTCTTGATTGATTCCTCTCCTTGTAATTTTATCAGCATTCCTTTCGTTCCACGAATTTCTTCAAAAATTGCTTCCATCCTCCGTAAATTTAATTTCAAGGTCACTTTTACTCCAATCAATAAACTCGGTTATTCCAAACTCAAGGATATTATTCCTGATTGCAATTATTTTGGAATTTACTCCATTCCATGCCAGTGTAATCGTGTTTATATTGGTCAAACACGTCGGGCCCTTCGATTTCGGCTTAAAGAGCATGAAGCCTACGTGCGTAAACAACAACTGGAAAAATCTGCTTTGGCCAAACACGCCTGGGAAGCTGGCCACAAATTTTCTTTCGACAAGGCCCATCTAATAGAGAAAGTTTCTTCACCAGCCGACCTCAATTTCTTTGAAGCCTTCCATATTCTTTCGCATTCCTCTTCTACTGTTAACGATCAGCTTCCGTTCAATTCCATGTCCTCTATTTGGAGAAACTTCATTCGTCCCATAGCAAAAGGCACGGCTACGGACCCACAACTGGTTTACCCGAACTAATTTTGGACTAGCAATTTGGCATCGATAGTTTTTCTAGCACGTGTGTCACATTAGTGTAACTAGGGTTCTGAAGAAGGAAGCCTAAACGCGCTTCCGAAATAGCTATAAACCATCGTATTTATTTTAACTGTGTTAATGTGTTTTATTTTATTTAACATAAATCATAAGTTAAAAGTCTTAAACCCAAATGTAATAAGCTTGTAAATGCACCAGGTGTAATGTCTGTTCACGAAAAGAAGTCCGATGGAACAGTTAGAAATATCGGGAGGTGACGTCACAAATGGGCTTGACTCTTATAACAGTGTAGGACTTCAAGTTCTACATTTGGTTTTGGCGGTCCCCAAAAACAAGTTCTGAGATTGGAGTCCTACTCTGCTGTAAGCGGTTAGCCGGTTTGTGACGTCACCTCCCGTTATTTCTTACTGTACCATCGGACTTCTTATCGTGAATAGATAGTACCATAATAACATTTAAAACTTCATTAACAGATAATTTTTTCAAAAATGGAGCTAGACTTATTGCTATACATTTACTCGTATATGACATCTACTCTTGAGCTTTCTTGAAACTCCCAAATCCTAGAAACAGATAATCGCCTCTACCACAAAATTACAACCTCCATGTGTTAAACAGCGTAAAAAATAAATGGAAATACCATATAACCTCTTATTACTCCAATTTTCAATTCGCAAATATAATACCAGAAAATAGCAATAACGTTATACCTTACCCCAAGCATTAACTTCTCAATGCCTGGGTATTCCTTGCATTAGTTCCGAAGTAGAATATGCTTTAAAATAGATAGTAACAATTTAATTTAATACCACGTTTTAAAAAATACTCTCCAACTCTTCACCAAAATTATAGTGCTCATATACTTTGCCTTTCCCATACATAAATTCTACTAAAAAACTCGCGTATATGTGATATTTATGTAGCAATTTTACCCAAATTTATTGTGGATCAATCCAAATTCATTGTAAATGATAATAATGAGAAAAGAAATTGCATTTTGTGCTTAAAATAAAGCTATTATTATTTTACTATTGACTTAATAAGGATGTATACGGAAGAATCCAAAGGAGTGCTTAAATTACTGTATAAAATTGCACATTGCTTTCCTTATATACAATTTATTTCATTACCAATTTATTTTTATCAAAGTAAAGTGATTTTATGATCATAAAGTATGTAGTTTATCAATTTTGCACATGAAGTAGCAACTCGGATACTGAATGATTCGCCCATAATTTCAGTATCATAGTGGAGAATATTGAGGCGTAGAGGATTTTGTTTTAAATACTTGTGGAGAATGACTATCCAAGTATATAACTTCATTACTATTAAAATCTGATAATGAAAACTAAGACCATGTGTAGTAAGAGACTAGATTAATGAACGTTGTTTCACCACATAAGAAAGGATTTCCGAAAAGATTTCGAGGTTTTAAGAGAAGCTAATATTGAAAAATATTGCAAAACAGATTTCACTTTTCGTGATATATTGGTACGTATAGAAATATATTTGAATAGAGAGAACAAGGACATTTTACTAGGTATAATGTAGGATCTGCGAAGAATTATACACTACTGAGACGGAAAGAACTGTTTATGAGTAGCTTGTTATGATGAATTGAAATCATCTGAAAAGCTACATACGTTTGCACATTAAATACATAACTACGCTCATATAAAATAACAAAAATTTGACAATTATAAACATTTTTCTCACCATAAAATCCCATTTTTACTTAAATGAATATTGGAGATTCTTAATCTTTGTTTATTTTATCGCTGAAAAGTGTTATTTCTATGAAATTTTAAACAAAGGACATTTGAAAAAACGAAACTTTTCTGCAGATTGTAAATCTTTTTCTCGCAAGGGCTTTTTGGTTATTTAGAACCTATGTTTCATAAAGTTATAAATGATCATGAAATTCATTACTTCATGTTGTTTCGTGCAATTATTTTATTACCCGTAATTTCTGTCCGCAGAAATTCTGCACTCTTATTAATGTAAATTCAAAAGTAATGGTTCAAATTTTTCAGTATACAATCATTATCTCCGTAAAGCAGAAATTACGAAGATATAATTTAAATTATCCTCATAATTATATACTACTTAAACTTTAGAAAGCATCTCTACTTTTCTGAAAATTTTGAATTTTCAGAAAGTTCATTAAATTTATGATTAATTTTTGTGCAACCTTTTTTGATTTTATTATCTACTTCCCGCTGTTAGGGGAACTTTTGAGCTGACATTTAGAAACTACATTGAAATGCTTTTAGGCAAAGCACACCATTTTATATTATTCAGAATAAAAATCATTTAAACATCAAAGAGAGTTCAGATTACTTTCTGAACGTTAATTACAGTACCATGGAATTAGCATTCAGAACTTTAGAATAAGATATTATGAACATTTAACAGTTCAACTTGCAACTCCGTTTAAAGTTTTAGTTTGCTAATGTACGTCGTTTATATTATGTATGTGAGATATTTGCCGGATTCAATATACACTCTATAACAAAAAAATCGATGCACCAAGAAAGAGTTGTCCGATTGTAATGAAATTTCGTATGCAAAGACATTTTGACCGAACATGCAAATGATTAAAATTTGGTGTCCAATGAATGAATAGCGGGAACTCCAGCGCATCGGAACTGCGCATTCAGCAGGTGTATATAAGGAGCGATTCTCAATATGTGGTCAAAATTTCTGTTGCATTTTGACTGCGGATATCTTACGTCGACTGTAACAATGCCTCGCCGAAAGATTCGTGCTCATTACGAGCATATGTCAGAGTTTGAAAGAGGTCGTGCTATCGGATTGAAAGAGGCTGGTTGGACGAATCGAAGAATCGCTGGACATGTGGGTCGAAGCGATGCGGCGATTGGACGGTGCTGGCAAGAGTGGGTCAACAACGGCAGATGTCAGCGTCGGGACGGCAGCGGTCGACCTAGGGCCACAACAGAACGGGAAGACAGAGCGATTGTCAGAGCAGCTGTCACAGCACCGGATTCGTCGTTATCAACTATCCAACGTGTGGCCCGCACACATGTGTCCAACATGACCCTCTGCAGACGACTGAGAGAGCGGAATTTACGCTCGCGCCGACCGTTACGCCGCTTACCTCTCACGCCTTTACACCGTCAAGTCCGATTACAGTGGTGCCGGGCTCGATCAACTTGGAACTGCGCTGACTGGGGACGTATAGTCTTTAGTGACGAGTCCCGTTTCCAACTGTGTCCTGACGACAACCGCAGACGTGTCTGGAGACGTCCAGGGCAGCGTGGGGATCCTGCCCTTACTATCGCACGCCACACATGCCCACAACAGGGCGTTATAGTCTGGGATGCCATCTCCTTTGATAGCCGGACCCCTTTGGTGGTCATTTCTGGCACACTTACAGCACAGCGGTACGTAGACGACATTCTACGACCGGTTGTGTTACCGTTCCTTTTGCGGCGCCGGTAAAGTGAAAGTAGTCTGTGAGGTGGATTTAAGAAGATTTTTCCAGGCGGAGCTGAAGGAGGGTGCGGATCTGTGATCCTTCACTATGGTGTCTTGAAATTTGTTGATGAAAAAGGCTTCCACACAGTCGAGTTCGATAGGTGATCTTATCGAACTTAAGTTAACACTTAACCTAACTAAGAACGAAGTTAAGATCACCTATCGAATTCGACTGTGTTGAAGCCTTTTTCATCAACAAATTTCAAGACACCATAGTGAACGATCACAGATCCACACCCTCCTTCAGCTTCGCCTGGAAAAATCTTCTTAAATCCACCTCACAGTCTGCTTCCACTTTCACGGCGCCTCTAGCTTTACCATAAACCTGTTTTTTCCCGTGTTTTTCAAACGTTTTCTTACTGTATTCGACCCTTGGAAATTTAGCCGCATGTCAACCAACACAGTATTCCAGAAGTAATCGATTTTTACAGAAAACCATCGCAATGGCAACTATGCAACCAGGTGAATGAAAACACCACTGATTGTTGACACTTTCGCTTCGTGCAATTCTGAAGAAGAG
The DNA here is from genome assembly GCA_006491805.2 of Dysdera silvatica. Classification (NCBI taxonomy): domain Eukaryota; kingdom Metazoa; phylum Arthropoda; class Arachnida; order Araneae; family Dysderidae; genus Dysdera; species Dysdera silvatica. The sequence continues at coordinate 312,258,191 of QLNU02015360.1, forward strand.
TGGCCGATTTTTCCACCCAAAACGAGTTGAGTTTTATTTATAAATATTGTAGATGCGTTATTAACGTTGTTATAAAATTTTCCTGTATATTACTCGTATCGAATCGTAATTTTTTATCACTTACAGTTTATAAGTCTATTGTTAATTTTTCATTCTTTAATAATTATTATAGGAAACATAAATGAATATCTTACAGAAAGAATAATGTAGTAAATGAAAATTAAATAATGTTCAAATTGTAGTGTGTGTTTAATTAGGAATTACATATCAATGGACTTTCTAAAGGAAATGATAACATAACGAAGTAAAGAAGGCGTTCAAGTTTGAATTAGCAACTCATAGACTAATGCTTCGAAAGTTGAGTTAATACGGAAAAGAATTATAAAGTAAGGTGGGTGATTATTGCAAAGCAGTAAACGTATATAAAACTACTAGAAAGATAGGCAGGTCACAATAGTATTGTAAATACGTTTCGAGTAATGCGCTTTTGATGAAAGTGTTGCGAACATGCTTTTAACGGAATAATGCTACACAACATTCTAATTGATACGAACACAACGATTTTGATCGCAATTGAATCCAACGCGGCTTAAGTAATATCGTAGAATGTATGAAAGCATTATTTCATAGCATAATAGGAAGTTTGAAGTTAACTACTATCAAAGAACATAGTGGCTCTTAATGTAATCACCGTTTGCTCAAAGTTTTCATCCGAATAACTATATTTTCTATTAAATCCCCGGAAAATCCATCGGCAGAATAGCGTGTTATCACAAACTGCACAATTATTCTTGCACAGAACGCAGTAAATTAGGGATACCCAATCCAATGCTTAAACTACGACACATAATACATCGCTAGCAATATGGAGTCATTAGTGAAGGTTAGTAGCGATCTACCGTTAAAAAACAAGATTTATTTATAATAGTATGAAAAGAAAATGTTTATATCATGTGAAGAAAGAATTTATAACGAGGTGATAAAAGCAAGTATTCAAGACTTTGGTGTGTGACTGTATAATGCATACCAGTTAAATTACTTTCTTGTCCATTGTATCACTTGGATTTTATTTTCCAATTTGTTACATTCCAAAGCATTAAACTTGCCGACATTCGTCGACGAATTTCTATACTTTACGACGGAATTTTAAAGCGTGAATTATGACACAAAGTGTTCACATTTTGGTTGTAAGCCTTAATAAAATTATATGCTGAAAATTCAAATTTAATTCAAATTTAAATATTTAGAATTGTTCTTATATATATGTACATTTAGTTCATTTATATTAAAAGAAAATAGTATAACGTAGTCAGCATAAACAAAACACACTGCGGCAGAATTAACAATTAAATAATTGTACTTACTTAATTTATTTTATAAAGTAAATAAAAGATGAGAATGTTTGTCTTTGATTTCTGAATTTCACATCAAGAGATAAAAAAAACAGAGATGTTGCAAATTTCATTCATTTGCTAAAGAATTTTTGGAGACAAATGTTTTCTTTCAAGCAACTAAATCTAAACTTAAAGCGGTAAATGTGTTTCTTTTCAAATGACTTTTTTTTTTCAAAACGAGTTAGGCTAAACAAATTAGATTGGCTTACAAAAATCTTATTTATTCGTAATGCTATTTGTTACAACGCACGTCTTATCATGGCATTACTAGCAGAATAGTAGGTTGAGAATTGTTAAGAAAAAACATATGCATTAGTTCAGCACCCAAAAAGAAAAGTAATCCTAATAACCCCATAACTCGTTAAGTACTTATTAAACAAAATAAGTATAAATATCCATCATACTCAGGATGTACATAATATTATAAATAACTTAGCATCTTTATATAATATTCTACCACATTTTAAACATCTTAAAAATCCCAATAAAGTATACTAAAGCAAATATATCACATTATCTTGATAAAAGATATGAAGTGTGTATGGTGAAAGTTAGTGCTATGAAACGAGAGTTTCTGATATATATATATATGAAAGTATTATATTCTCTCGTTTTTTTAAGGAAGCGTTTTATTATTTCAAGCCTCTTTTCTACAGTAATAAAGACTTCAACTTTTAGTTCACCACTTGAATCCTTATAACTAGACCACTTGTAGTTTAGATGATTTATAGGTAAACTTTTGGTTTAGCGAATGAATGTATTTCAAGCGCTATTGCTAAAAAATATCACACATTTATTTTTAGTGGTGAGTATTTTAAACTTGACGTACCAAGTCGGTGCACAAAAAATAATTTCAGATGGGGGTTTCACAGATAAACAAATTACAGTATATAAAAATTGCATTCAAATGTAGTAACAACATCGTGAAGCGTAATTTTAGATGCTGGATAGAACGTATCTTGTTGAATGAACGTATATGCAGTCAAACGATCTCGTTAATGATCATAAATCGATTCCTATTTTAAATAATGCGTGGAAGGCCTTATTAAACTCTACTTCCTATAATACTCCCTCCACCAAACACATACACACCGGTTAAATTTCCGTTTTCATTTCTCGGTTTTCAAAATATTTTCTGTCAACTAGTGGCGCTGCTTCCAAACAACTAAGAATAGCATGAAATGGTAATATTGCGTGTCCGCATGGAGTTCATTGCAGTTGATTCCTGTTAAAGGACAGCAACGTCTGTTTGAAACACGTTACCTAATATCTGAAACTATACTCCACAACACCGTTATTTACCTTTAATTCACACGATATATTTACACATGACTAGGTTTATTTGGGGATTAAAACATACGCCTGTAGCTATAATCGTTGTGTCAATGGAGAAACGAAGAACAATGGAAGGTGAAAAATTCCGTAAAAGAGATAAGAAACATTTCCTTCTCCATGTTTATATTACCTTAGCTCAGTTTGATTATGACAGAAAAAAAACCGGTAATCTAGATGTACTTGTTTATATCGTTAGTTTAGTTTTAACGAAAATTAGGTATGCACATCATTTCGTTTTACTTCATCGTAGTTTATCTAAAGGTATTTTAATCTTCCCATTTACTTTAAATGTAGTAAAAACATAAACAATAAGAAACAGTGATAGCTACCATATTTTTATAACACTTCGATAACTCACAAAAAATCGGAATTCTTGCGGTCTTTAGAAAAAATAACGTGAATCATACGTGAGTAGTACAAACTTAACATTAGAGGCTCAATTTCGACCAAAATAAAAACTGAGTGACCATTTTTTCCTCCCAAAATACTTTTGACCAAAAAACATCTCAGTATATGATAGATTTACCTCAATTTTCAATCTATTGAACTGCGTTAACGTCACGTTCTGACCAAAGTGCGCCGAGGCGAGTAAAAATCTTGTCCAAACTCATCTCGCAAGCAGAGGACGTGATCTTACACAGACCAAGCAATTTATGGGCGCAGGCCAGGGACAGAATATAGCTTATTCTGTAAGAAATGGCTTTTCGAGGAGAAAGAGCTCAGACAATAAATAAAGGAAGTGATGATTCAACTACTGCTTTTAAAAGAGAACTACTACGCATTATTCTTCATTAGAAACCTCCAGATGTGTTTCACTGATTTTCCACTTTGTATCCGCATATAAAATAACCAAGAAAGGAAACTGCGTAAAAGGGGGATGCCAGACATTTTGAACCTACATTTTTATGAGGATTGGAAAAAGAAGTTGAGAACTTTTCAATAAAGGGAATGTAAAAAACCGTGTCGTCTGTACGTTAAAATCTGAATAGAAACGACTGATTTGAAAACTACGGGCTTTCATAAGATACGAACCTACGAATAACTCTTAGCATAATATTGCATAAAACTGTGCATTATAGAAACGGGTTTAAAGTAATAATATTATTCACGCTAAATTTAAACAACTATTGGGCACTCATCTTCAATTTAAATGGTTTGTCATTTAAGTTGCCAACATACATCTTATTTTATAAAATACTGATTTAAATTGATCTGAAATTTTGTTGTTTCCCTACATTTTATCTCTAAAAATGCACAGACACACTTACCGAATTTATTGATTTCTCTAAGGTCTTAAAGCTTTTATAGTAGCTCTTTTATAAGCTTAAAGTACACTTTAAAAAAAACAAAAAAAAAACACCCCTAAAAAATAATCCGATCATCTCGAAATTTCGCATGCAAATTCCTTTAGACCAAGTATGCAAATGATTAAATTTTCAAAGCCAATGAGTGTTAACTTCGATCATAGCGAGCAGGGGTGGGCTGGAGAGAGAAAACAGCCCTGGCATTTTTAATTACGGCAGCCCACTTTGATGATGATGATGATGATAATAATAATAATAATCTTCTTCGCTGTAGTTCCTGCACTTCCTAGGACGTCCCGCTTTCCTCCTTCCTATTGGATTGGTTTTCATAATTTTCTTAGCCATGCTTGATTCTTCCATCCTTTCCACATGTCGGAGCCACCTAAGTCTTATTTTCTTTATTTTTGTCACCAACTCAGGGTCTCCATATAAATGATATATTTCCCTGTTTTTCTTAATTCTCCATACGGCATTTTCATTAACTGCCTCGAATATTTTCCGGAGTATTTTCCTTTCCCATATTCTACAGCTAGAGGAAATTCTTTGCATCTAGCTGTTAATGTCCATGTCTCTCCTCCGTATAAAACTACAGGTCTTATTATTGTTGTATAAATAGTAAGTTTTAGTTTTCGAGAGACATTTTTGGAACTTAGTACTTTCTCAAATGTGCAGTAGCACCTATTACCATGCGTGAAACTGGCTAGTCCTACAGAGCAATAGGCCGCCACCTGCACCATACGGACACTATTGTGCAAATGTGTTGGCAGCAATGGTTGCCGCGAGGAACCCATCGGCGTAATAAAAGCTCTGGAAGGCCAAGGTGCACGAATTCGAGGCAAGGTCGGTTGGTTGTGCAACAAGCCCGAGCTGACCCAACGGCATCATTGTCCACCATCCAACGTGCTACCACAGTCTATTCCATACCACCCGTGGCACCTTCTACCATCTTACAACACTTGGCTGAGGTGGGGTTACCCTCACAATGGTCTTTAAGACGTCTGCCTTTAACCCCACACCATCGACAGAGTCGTCTGGAGTGGTGTCGTAGCCGATCATCATAGCTGCCAGCAGATTAGCATCGCATAGTGTTCAGAGATGAATCCCGCTTCAGTCTTGGAGCAGATGACCATCAGATCCATGTGTGGTGGTGCCAGGGCCAGCGGTCCCAACCACCCTTTGTTTTACAAAGGAACACAGCCATTACCCCTAGTGTGATGGTGTGGGGTGCCATCTTATGCTATTAAAGCTGATGAAACTCAAAATCAGAAAAATTGAAATTAGGCATTATAAAATGCGTAATCAATGTTTCTTGAACATTAAAGGACTCGGACATATGGCGGTTTTGATTAGTTGATCAAAGTAGCTTCATTTTCATATTTCAATTATGTGAAAAATGTTTGTATTATTTATATTAGTTTTAATATTGTGAAAAATGTTTGTAAATTATTGTATAATTCCAAATATACTCGAGTCATCACATTTCCAAGTTTTAAGAAATATAATCAAAATAAATTAAAGTAATTATCGTTAGCGAATGAGATTTGTTTTTGTTTGCACATTTTTTCGTGCCATTTGTCATATATTTAGTGTCCTAATTATATGTTAATTAATAATTATGACGCCACGACGCATATTGACGAACCTATTTGGTACTTGACCTCATTTTCAGAATGGTCTTTTAAAAGTTTTGTTCATTTTAGCTGTGGTGTAATTAAAATTGTCCGATGTATTCTCATTTAAATGTGGACGATTTTATAATCATTTCATCGAAATCCATAATTGAGAACGATGATATCATTATGAACAGAATTAAAAATCTTGGAGTAATTTTAAAATTAATTGAAAGAATATAAGGAGCATATTCTTAGGCAAGAGATTTGGCTAGTAGGATTTAAATTTAAGCTAGATTTTGGTTTTCGTGGCCCAGAGAAAGCAATTTAAATTATAAAAGAGACTTTAAGGAATTGCGTAAGCTGGAAAGTTTTAAAATCTCTTCAAGCTGTATTCTAATTAAGAAAATGCATTTGTTTTTCTAGAATTTCGAAGGCTGACACTAATTATTTAAATGCGAATTCTCGAATCTACAAAATAAAATAGTGTAATTTATATAAGTGCTATATTAATGTTTTTTCTTATAATGTAAATCTTACTGTGAATAATATTGAAAGACATTGAAAAAGTTTAGGAGGAGAAAGAAGTGCTAACAAAATCCAATATTCAGGAAACTAATATTCAAGAATATGTGCTTTGTATAAATTTTTGTGTCAAACGACTAAGAAACAGTTTGCAACTCTGTAATTTGGGTTTTTCGGTGCTCAGCATGATATTTTTTCCCGTTAGTTATCAATTGCTGATAGTGTGGGTTTACGCGACTGATCTTTGTCGTCCTCCTTACAATGCCTAGAATAAAAGTGCAACAGAATCAAGAATAACTTTATAACGCTTATTCAATGTTACCCAGATTTTACAGGTCAAATACAAACATCACCTGTGTATAAAATAAAAATTTAAATGATAAAATGAAAGTTTGTGCTGTCAGTCCATCGGCCAGTTGCCGATGAAAGGAAGAAGAGAGGAAGAGAATGTTTTGATGCTGCATTGTCATTGATTTATAGTCCGATTCTGCTAACAGCGCATGCGTCGTTTAGTACTTGGTTCTTTCGCTGCTCCACAATATACTATGGAATATCGTTTCTAGAAAATAGGCAGACACTACTCTGAAAATGGCCATTGTGCGAAGATGTTAGTTATTTAATTTATAAAGAAATGTGCGTGTGTGTACGTGTGTGTGTACGTGTGTGTGTGTGTGTGATATTGAAAAAATCATTTACCTTGTAAAAATTAATGAATATTGCATATTTTTCTTTCGCATGAACTGGCTAAACCTGTCGAAATACTTATCTTCTTTATCTAGCAAATATGAAATTGTGATTATTTAAATTACTTTTAAAGTAAGTTATATATATAAAAGTATCTAGACAGCATAAAGTACAAAAGTATCAGTTATAGTAACATTAAAACAAATATAGTATATATTTTTTTTTTCAAACACTCTCCACCCATTGCTGGATAAGGGTCTTTCTAAGTGCCTTCCATACGTGTCTATTGTGAGCAATTCGTTTTCATATTATTCCAACCTCCATTCTTATCTCATCCACCTATGTAGTCTGAGGGCGTTTCTTAGATCAGTGTTTCTAAAATTGTGTTCGGTGGAACCCCAGTGGTAAAAAGTTTGGGGACCACATCTTAGATCTCTAATGGACTTCTGAAATTCAGTGGAAATTTTCAGTTGGTTACAATTCCATTTGTGATATGTCTAGCCCATTGCCATTTCAGCTTTATTATTTTAACTATAATTGGTGAACCTCGTTTGCGCTCAATCAACTATATATATTTCCACATACACATTATATATATGTGTGTGTGTGTGTGTGTGTGTGTGTGTTCAGAAACTCTCGAATAATAACCACACAGCGGTGTTCCCGGGACAATTTTGAGATATAAAAGTGGCCTTCATTTTGGTGACAGGTCAAGACTTTTTGTGATAATCGCCAAAAAACGTCCGACCAATGAGCCAGCTGTCTGCATCTGTTAACACCTTCGCTGGTTAGTTTAAGACGAATTACAGAAAACTTGTTTCTGCATGGGTGGGGTATAAAGCAGTAGGAAATTTAAATGGTAATTAAATTTTAAAAGCGAAACTCACTCGCAGTTTGTTGGTTTTTTCAGTCATTTCGATAGATTTTATGTCAGCACTAGTGATTTTAGTATTATATCCGTCCAACAAAGCTATCGCCTAGTTTTGTGGTAAAATCTATCCAACTGGTGCAAAAATAACAAACGGCGCGTGCGTCTCGCTTTTGAAATTTAATTACCAATTAAACTGCCTAATACTTGACACCACGCCCATGAAGAAACATGTTTTATGTAATTCTTCTTAAACTAACCAGCAAAGGTAGTAACAGATGCAGACAGCTTCCTCATTGGTTGGACTATTTTGGCGGATATCACAAAAAGTATTGACCTGTCACCTAAATGCAGACCACTTTTATGTCTCAAAATTGTCCCAGGAATACCGCTGTGTACTTATTATCCGAGGTTTCCTGAACACCCTGTGTATATAAAAGACAAAACTTTAGGGAAGTTGGCGTACAAAAATAATGTTAAAGCCACTTGTTGGGTTATCGTTTTTAAAACGCTATTTAAATATGTATTATTTCCTCTAGATAATTATTCAAATTATAATGTTCCTTCTACAGGAAGTATAGGTGAGACGGGCTGAGCCCGAACCCGAGCACGAAACAACGCGCTCGGACTTTATATATCATACTAGTTTTCCGGATGGGGCGGGCTCAGGCCCATTAGGTGGATGTAACTGTAGCTAAAAACTGATTTTTCTATGTCGAAATTCTCTCAGGAATACAGTTATGTGATTTGTTTTCGGGGATTGTAGAAATACGTGCATATGAAAATTCGGAGGAAATTATATAGTGTAGCTTAGCAAAATTTTTAAATTTAAATCGTATGTCAAGGGGTTAAAGTTCTATTTGAAACTTCGGGTTCTGGCTAGTTCGGGCCTCGAAAAATGAGCCCGAACTCAGCTCTAACAGGAAGTCGCATTAAATAGGGGCCAAATCTTTTATGGGCACTAGAAATGCTTCTCACTGAATTAATATTTATCGTACTCCTCGACATGCTTGTGAATGGGGCATGTGGCATTTTAAAAATCATATATTTTCAAATATTTACAAATTTCTTTAAATCGTTCAATTAGTTTATTAATCAAGTAATGTATAACTGTTACACATCGTTATTATTGTATTTTCCTACCGAAACGGACTGATTTTACTGTTGTATACTGACATAATTTCGTATCTAAATATTGGTGAAACTGTGGTTGATTTTGTGTTTTATTTTTGTCATTAATTTATACGTATATAATGGATTCATCGTCTTATTTATTTATTATCTATCTACTGCTAGACAAAAGTGTATCTAATTTATGCCATACGTGTCTTTCTTGCGCTATTTATTGAATGGTTTTCAAAGCCGATTTCTAATTTTAGTTACCAAATTTTGTTTGAGATGTCCTTAGTTTTTAGGAGTTATTTGGCATCCAATTTGCAATTCATGCTGTGCATCGTCATTTAATCACTCTGGTACAGCCGATTCATATCACAAACGTTCAGAAGTTCTGTGAGGAATACAACTGCAGTCGGCGTAAATAAATAGTGTACAGTCGACAATATCTTAGTGATTTAGTGATAATCCCGATAAAATATATGGTTCAGTGGAAGAGATACGGATGGTCGCAACAACTCTGACTGATCATGAAAGCTTTCTATTCTACAGATTTCGGATCCTAAAGGTGGAAAACATCGGTATTTCACGTAAAGATATTTTGGAGATAAACGTAAATATAAGGAATATTGAAAATGTGATGGCCTAAGTCTGTCCAGGTCTCCTAGAATATATTGAGAAGGGTTTGAAATTGCATATCACTCAGATTCTAGGGAGGTTTACGAACTCTGATATACTTATATCTTCATAAAATCATATAGCATATTTACGCATATGATTGATATATTTCATGTACGAAAATATTTATTTTCCAAGAGTGTGGCAATAATAGCAAATTCTTATACAGTCATGGCGAAGTAGAAAACAGTTGGTCTTGTAGTTTTCACCATGTAGTTCCGAGTTTGGTCCATAAGGAAGAAAAGGCGACTAAAAGAAAATTAAAGGCCAGAAATAAAGGTAAAATCAGTAGACTGGTGGCGTTTGTGTGTCATACAGAATAAACCATAAATAATAAATTCAACTAATCATCAAGTATTTTAGAAAGAACTTTAGCAAGTTCGCTTAATCAGAAAGTCATTTCTTTATCAGTATGTTTTCTTGATTCATTTTCTATTGTTTATTTGTATTCTGTTGTGTCCTATTTATAAATAAACCATGAAGCTATTGATTATATTTGAAGAATATATTTTTTGAAATATTCTAATTTTTTCCAATGTTTATTATCTAGCGTTGCATATTAATACCGCATAACAAATTTTATTCCGTAATAGTTTGACGTTAAAGATTTTTACTAATTACAAATAGAACATTATGAGATTTATGCAGCTATTATTTAAAAATGAAATTCAAAAGACGGTGCATTTATCATTTTAATATTTATAAAAATCTCCTAAAAGAACCTCAGAAAATATAAAAGTCGAAAGTAGTCGCTGAGGGGCAAATTTCAATTTGCAAAGCCTCGTCAAGCTTTGTTTTGTTTTCCTAATTTCATATGCATTAAAACACTAATACTTTACAAAGCCATGACGCGAAAATAAACTGAAAAATAATGTAAAACTTTTGAAAACCATTCTTATTTTATAAACATAGCAATAGAGAACTACATTCTTTAATGCTACCAACTAAGTCCATCATCAAAATTTTGTCCTCTTTCATCAAATAATGAGAAAAATAAGTAAGGAATGTCAGCAAATGAAGAATAAAAACATAAAACAAAAACCATGAAAAAACTATATTTTTAACAGTCAGTGATTAAATTAGGGATTTCTATCAGTTTCGTTCATAAATTTTAAGTTCTATTTGAAAACTGTTGGAAGATAATTTAAATGTTTTCTTTCTTCGATGATCTTTTGAATAATTTTTCAATCTTTATATATTAAATTACTTCTGTATGATTATTTCAGAAAGCTTTTGTTTGTTTTAGAAACCTTTTGTTAACGAAAGTTATACTTCCGGTTACTTTAAATCTTAAAAAAAATGATTTGAAAGATATAAATTTCTTTTATTTACATTTATAAATTAAAACTTTTATTAAGTTTATCATTTTCGATTTTAACGTTTAGAATAAACCGAAAAGTAAAGAAAACAACCACTTATGTATTATTTAATAGTATTGGAAGGAATTATATCTTAAAAAATAATACTTTACCAAAAACTTCAAACATACGTTTTTAATACTGTATAATAATTTCATGACTTAGGTTTTACTGATTGCACTATAGATTAATTTACATGTTGATTTTATTTAAAATAATATCGTAAATTAAATAACCACACTTTTAAAACAAAACCTTTTAAATTAAATAAATAATTGTATAAAGGAAATCTGAACAAAATTTTAGCGTAATATATCGACTTAACTCATATCATAAACTGTTCACAAAATCATCCATAAATTTCTGTATACAGTAAAACCTCCCTAAAGGGACCACCAAATATTGCGTAAAAAATTTGCCGGGCTGAAAAAGGTAGTTTTTTAATGGACGTCTATGCTGAGAGTGGGAATAAACATGAAATTAAACAGAAAACTATTGGAATTACGTACGTAAATGACAAAATTTCTATTACATTGACATGCAAAATTCAAAAATACGATTTGGTGATCCGAAATTTTAATTCTTGTAAGTCATAATATTGCTACCGAGCACTGCAAGAATGTCTCTTTACATCTTCGTAAGTGCTTTTATATGGAAATAATGGGAGAAGAGGGAGTCGCCGTATGACTTTTCCGGCTGATGCAGCCTCTGTATTAAAAGTCAACTTCATCAAACAGAAGATTTTTTTTGACTGGACACATTTTTAACTGCAAGCTATGAAATTTACAACTTGTCAAAAAAAAGAATGAACAGTAGTTTTGTTTATAAATAAATCGAACACTACGCAGATTAAATTAAACAACAATATAAATCAACGTTTATTGGCGTAGTGATACCAGCGCCGATGTTATGGCGTGATTAGATGGTGAAACGTTCGAAAGAAAATAAATATTTCTCCGTTCGGTGGGACGGTCGTGGGAAGGTCGTGGGTTCAGGTCCCATCGAGCGCAAAAATATTTATTTTTTTTCAAACGTTTCACTATCTAATCACGACATAACATCGGTGCTGGTATCACTACAATAAACGTTGATTTGCGCATTGTTCTTTAATTTAGCAGTTTTGTTATACATTTCCTTTTTAATTTGAAGTGAAAACATAAAATATTTTTTTTTTATTTTCCACAGATAATGAAGTTTCCATTAATCTATACACTTCCTTAAATATTTCTTTAAACCAGAGGACACGGGGTTTTCTGTGAGGGTTTCGATGATGGTGCTTCATAGAAAACGGACTGAGAGTCTAAAGAGCAAAAAAAAAGGATTTTAAAACTTAAATTTTATTTTAAATTAAAATGAATTTTGTATTAATAAAATCTTAAGTGGGAAGGTTATCGCTCAATTACTTACTCCACTCAAAGTCAGAATTTAAACAGGAAATGAAATTCCGCCCACCCTCCCCTGTTCTCAATGTCCAAAATGTTGTCATTCATGGAGGGAAAAATATATTCTGATGGCCTCTAAATGGAGATAAATTTAGCATTGAATCTATGGGACCGTTATTTCTATATTCCCTCTTATAGGGTGTCGTTTCATGTGGCAGGACGAAACTAGTCATTACAAAAAAAATGGCAAGGGTCGCAACACCGGTTTCAAACTCGGGACCTAATACAGGAACGAAAGGCTGCTTTCGACGCTAATGACAATAAAACTTCCTGCTATTAACCACCTAGCCTCCGGAGCCGTACATTTGCGTTTTGGTATATTACTTTTTCTTGTTTTTGTAGATAACCAATTGAAATACAGGTTTTATTTTTAAACGCCTTTTTTTGCTCAATTTAAAGCCAATTATAGCACATTTTCGAATTTGTTGGATAATTTAACTTTGGAAGCAAATACGCATGCGTGACTATTTTTCTCAGCCAATCTAAACTTTGATTGTGTAATTTTTACTGATTTAAGCTTGGTAAACACTAAGCCCCTCAAATCCAGTTTTTCGTACTAAATGTGGTTTATACGCAGTTTTGTCAACCCAAATGAACATTCAAATTTTTGCTACGTATTAAATTTGGAAGTAGGTCATATTCCATTGGTCTTTAACTGCCTGTTTTCAAGAAATAGTAGGAGAAGTTTCCTTACCTTAGTTATTTTAGGAGAAAGGGGTTAGAGGCTAGGTAGTTAAGCTTCTTGTTTGCTTATTTCAAATTTTCTAACAAGCCAATTTTAATGAGAGTGGTCTCATTTGAAAGCTCTTTGAAAGCAAGGGCAAAATTAGAGGCATTTTCAAAGATTTCAAACGGCTTTATCTCGGTTAAAATTTAGAGCTAAAAATTAAGTTTCGACGCATTATATGCATCTTTCAAATATATCGAATACTCGTTTCAGGATTTTTCGGATAAAACATTATTAAATGTTATTTTGTAATTTTGGATATCGCCTCTATTACTGCTATTTATCGAAAGACTTCTTGGCAGTTTGGTGAAATCAATGGCGATCTTTCTAGAAAGCTGGCTGTTTGCGTTTGTATTATTGAATATGCATGAAACATATAAAAGGAGGTTGAAATATAAATTTATGCATTAAGGATACAAATTAATAATGGAAGATCTTACTGCTCATGGGAAATATCGTGAATTTATTGTTTGTAATCATTTAATATCTTTTCTTGCGAAGATTAAAATCTTCGTTCAATAACTTGCATTCGTAATAGCGCAAAAAC
>QLNU02015360.1:312276387-312292845 GCA_006491805.2 Dysdera silvatica
AGTTCTGGCCTAACTTCGATGTTGTGGAAAAATGTAATAGTTTTATTTAGGTCTCGTGCCGAATTATAAACACAAAGAAAAACCAGCCCAATGTAATTATAAATTTCTACTTTTCAGAACTTTGCAATAAGTTCTTTTTTGTCGGAAACTGGGGCCTCTGTAGTAGCCACAACAATAAACATGATAACGTGCATAGTCCACCGATGCTAAGCCATTAGTTTAGACTAATAACGTGTATATTTATTTTGACCACCATTTAAAACTTCATGAGCATTATAGGAAATATAACGTCACACACAAAAGGTCAATTGATGAAATACTCTGGGAAAGTATATAAAGGCCGCTAAAAACTTATTTCTTGGTGATTGTACTGCATTTTTTTAGCGGTCCTGTTCCGCCGCCCAACTCACACCCCCTAAGCACGGCCTTGTTTTAAAGAATTTTATTTAAAGATCTCATAGCTGGGGAAAATTGCAACCAGCGAGATAATTTAAAACCCAACACATTACATCGCAGGAAAAAGCTTGAAAGCGTTTAACATATTTTCAATTTATTTACAACAATGTTACATGAAATTAGTATATCCAACCATTGAAATCTATTATAGAGCAAATCTCGTTTTCTAAATTTTCTTCGTACATGTTTATCTTGATAATAACCCGTTTTCACATTATTTCAATGTTCTTTCTAATTTCCTTTCTTGTAATATTCATAACTCATTTACGTTTAAGTTCTACACGCTTATTTTAACAATAATATGTTAAATTGTTTTTTGCTTACTTTCTTAAATATTTCTTATTCGATTCTTTTAATCAAGAAGATATTTTTCTCTACTGTTTTCATTTTCAAATTTTTGCATCGCTTCCTTTGAGCTTCCGTGCCGTTAATCCATCAGAGAGGCTTGGTAGAACACTGAAAACCTTTCTCTTCAAGTACCATGGTAATTTTCTTTTCAAGATAAAACTTACCTCCCAATGTACTCCAGCCAAGTTTAACGCATTTGTGAGGCTTTTCATAATCTATTTTCCATTGTTATCAGCTGGAAAAAGTAAATCTGAAGTTTCTAGCTCACAATGCTATCATCATTTCTTTATTTTTTATTTTCGCTATAAAATCTTGCAACACCATTTTAGAGTTTTGGCAATTAATTTGAATCTACCTTTACTTCTAGTTGATAGAGAGCTCTAGTATAATATATCCTGAAATATAATTTTCAAATCACTGTAAATATAATAATTTCATCTACAAGTATGTAAATTATACATATATATATGACGCGAACTACTTTTAACAAGAACTCTTTCTTGAATTCCCGTTAAATTGCATAAGAAATCATGTGCTTTTGTTTAGCGCGAATTAATAAACATTGAACCTTGGAAAATTTCCTCCCTTTCCTTTTTATTCATCATCCAAAATAGAGAGCTCAATGCATTTATGTTCCCTGAGCATGGCAGTATAAAAACAAACTATATTATTAATAATCAGTATATCTCGATGACACCACAACTTTCAGTTCCATTTTCATAGGAAAAACACTGTATTGAAATTTTTAAAATTTCAATTGCTTAAATATTAAATTAATGCTTGCTTGAAAATAATTTTCACTAGATTTTGGTTATTCATATATTCTAAGAAGATTCTTAAAATGCAAAAGTTCATATTTTACTTATAATCTTTAAAATAATTTATCTCTACAAGACATGAATTTAGGTTCAAAAACAATTTATATAGAAGAATTCAGAGGGCTTATTTGTATTTAAATGCCTAGAAAAACTTATTTTGTCTTTTAGACGTATAAAAGCATACGTAAGATATTATTACTCTGTGCGCACACACACAGGAATAGCCCAATTGCCAAACTTGCTCTGCTAACCTTAAATCTGAAGAAAGGGAGCAGTGTCTTCGTGTCCCGGTAATCTAGTTGGATAAAGCACTCCAGTACAGATGGAAGGTACTAGGTTCGACTCCGATTCGGGACGATGTCTCTTTTTCTTCTTTCTAACAATAGATCTATCTTCAGCTTACAGGTGAGGGTGCCGAAAATATTATCCAAATATAAACGTATGTAGAATTATTTCATAAATGATGAATATAATTTCTTATTTTCTATAGTCCCCATTTCGTTTATTAGTTAACTTTAATCTATATCCTTTATTTCAGGAGAAAATTAGAAACATCATGTTTATTACACAAAGTTCGTTTCAAACTACAGCTTTATAAAGCAAAAATCTGTAAAAATAAAACTAAGAATTTTAATCAACTCGAGAACTGTATTAGCTAAATATTATATGGATAATGACCAAAACCAAGTTGTGTGATGAAATATAAAGCAATTAGCTGGTTATTTCTGGTAATTATGGTTATTCTTAACGTTTTAGCACCATCTTTCTCTCTCTCGCCTGCCGTTTTATATTTTTGATTTAAATCACAGAAGGCAATACAAACTCCCTATTTCTGTAAGCAAGATTTTAGGGACATTACATTTACTCGAACTGGCCAGTCGACGGTGAGACTAAATTATTGGAGAAGTGCATGTGTACCATTAGGAAAATTACCCACTCTTCATGCTAGCTTGTTCCCCCCCCACCTCATGGTCCACCAATAAATGCAAACACGTCTACGTACTTGGGAGGCGTGTGAATTATTAACATCTATTGCACTTTGATGTGTTATTTGACATCCGAGTTGCTACGCAGTCGTCGCGCTGGAACCTAGGATCAATTGAAATACCTCTGCGAGTCTTTTGACAAATTATAATAAATCGAGTGGGGGGAATTCAGCGCTCACCGAAACCGCCCGAGTGAGTCGTTTCCTGCTCAAGTTTAATACGCAGATGAAAGCTATATAAGGAGTCGCGTAAACGAATGCCATATTCGGATGTGGATATTTCGCAACAGGACACAGATATGTGTGTGTGTGTCTTCTCTTTCAATTTTATACTCATAAAACTCTATCGTCCTGAGCTGGGTATTTGAGATACAGTAAATGAAGCGAATTGAAGCGAATTAAAGAGCAGAGAATCAATAAAATTTGAGCCAGCTGGATTTAAATTTACTAAATATATTTTGTAGTAAGAAATGTGTGCGTTTATTCATTTACTTTTATTCAAGTTTATGAATACTTCAACCCTATACAAGTAACGTATGTGCGTATCCTGATAGAGAAGCATGCAAACGTTAATCTGTCACTTATTTGTTTTAATTCACTAAACCCGTCTTATCCAACTCGTTTTTTTTGGCGATCTAGAAGTTAATTATTTTTAAGTTTCTCTCTACCGGAATTAAATCGCTCTTTTAAATTTTGAATTCTCGCTTTTTTTAAAATGAAAGTTCGCGGGATTACAAACAATATACTAGTGATATGTTTGGTAGTTCTTGAATTCCGTCGCACGAATGAATCTGATATACACCCCGACACCGTGTATTTTTTGAAAATATTGTAAGATCGGTTTAAGGAAATTAAATGTCGTCACTCAGTTGAATATTATTGTACTTCTCAAGGGCTCCTGAAAAGGACACTAGTCTGAGCCGAAAGCGTGGGTGTCAATGTTTCATTAACTTAAATTGCTTTTATAGTGCTTTTGAAAAAACGACGATATCGGCAGGTATCAAATGCATTTATGCAGAATCCAAGACACGCCGAACGTATTATTAGCCTATTGTTTATACTCAAAATAGAGACTCTGTAATCATCTATTTCTGTTCATAGGATGGCATGGGCTTTAATATAGCAATGACGATTAGCCGTAGCGTGAGAAACGTTTACTCGGACTGCACGCTCTTACAGAACAGGGAACGCCATGTGTTGAAATTCTCTTGAAACAGAATATGCATCCTTAACACAATATAGGTCCCGCATATCGTGAAATTATCATATCTTTAACTTCCTATATAAGGATTAACTTTAGATTAGCGTCATCAAAAAGCAACATTTGAAAAAACATATTTCAACTGCTTATTAATAATACAGCATTAATAGATACAACAATTAGTACTAAAGTAAAATCCTGTTTTGCGCGTTTTGGGAGACCGCTAAAATATTATATACGATACAGAAAAACACAAGAAGCGGTAATGTCAGTCTTGACCAAATTGAACGATTAGGTGATTTTAAGCGTACGGAAGAGGGATATTGAAAAAAGACTTTCAAAACATGATATATCTTTGCTTGTTTTTCCACTCTCAAAGCCCTCTTTAAATGGAATTATGTATACTATCTTATGCATCAATTACATTGATAACAAGCTACGGTAAAAAAATCTAAGCATCATTCTAAAGATTTTACATTGAAAAATTGTTGCAGTGGTTACGGTTAAAGGCAAATGATGCGGGTTCATTCGAACCTGTTTGTAAAAAGGGAACGCAATTATTTATAAAGTTTAGAGATACATGGGTTTTGTGAACACATAATGTGAGGTATAAAATACAAACTACCCGAATGGGCACTAAAGGAAAATATCAAGCGAAAGAAACACAGAGATAGAAAAAAAAGAGGAAGGATGGATGAGATCTTAAGATTTGAAAAGGAAATATCCATGGAAATATCACAAAAGGAAATATCTATGCGAGCAGAGAGAAGGAACTGTAATGCATGCTGGCCGTGAACTTCCGAATCAGAGAAGACACTTGAAGAATAGATATACCGAATAAGTAAAGAAATGCAAAAATACCAACTAAACTGTATAAAATCGTTTCTTAACATAAACACTGCCATAAATTAATAAATTTTGTTTGATAATACTAATGGCGATTTGCGTTATTTTACGAAAACAATAGAAAGAGAACTCGTGCCGCTTTTAGTTCATGTATCTTATATAACTTATTTTTAATTGCGGACACATCGCTTAAAATCCCTTCTTCATTTTTGAAAGTTTGTAAATATTTTTTGTACAGTCGCCAACCTAGTTTGAGCTGAATTGAATGCAAGCATTTCTGTGTCTGCATCATTTTTTTTCTCCCCAGATGAATATTCATCATTGATGAAGTCATTGATTGCTTACGCTTCTGAAGTCAGAACAGTTGAGTGACAATTCATGAGTACAGCAAAAGCGAAACCAAGGGTCTTGGTTTCTGCTTCATTACGCACATCTGTAGGAGTCACCCGAAATGTTATTTCTTTTTTAATTTCATCTCTTTATCGAATTTTCGCAAAAAATATTGAAAATGTTCATTCATCATAATTACGCATTTTTGATAGATGCGCATTCCTAGAAAGCATTTTGAAAACAGAGCGGCCTGCGGGAATTTTAAATTGAGGGAATGATAATTTTGTTAACGAAACAATACAGAGTTTCACCAGGAGATTCCATAACAAACAGTTATTTCGACACTGGCGTAAGGTTTAAAAACACGACGTTTCGGGAGCCAACTGCTCCCTTTGTCAAGTGAAGGCAGAATGAAGAGTTCGTGAAAGTCCTAAGCTTATATACCCGCATGTTGGGAATCCCCATCTGACGCCATTTGGTGCGGAGCATTTCCAGCTGGGGAAACCCCAATCGGGGAAACCCTCGCCGGGAAAGCCCCCGCACCCGACGATGTCAGATGAACACCCCCAACTCGAGGTTTTGCAAAAATCCTGTAAGGTTCTGGTAGAGGTTTTGCGATGTTTATTGCACGACTCCTCAAACCGTAGGTTTCCCATGATTCCAGAAAAAGTCTACTCCCCAGATTCGTCACATTCTGATGTAATATTTTCATCGAATGCCAATCTGGTTCGTGACCCTCCCTGAAGACATGTTCAGCCAACTGGTTTGAATCGTCTCCCCTAGCTACCGCACGCATATGCTCCTTCCCTCGTAGACGTATCGATCTTCCCGTCTGTCCAACATACACCTTGTCACAGTCTCCACACGGTATTTGGTAAATAGCACCAGATTTTTCCTCCTCAGGGACGCGATCCTTAACTTTAAGTAATAGATCACGCAGGGTGTAGACAGGTTTGTAGTAGGTCTTAACATTCACACAACTGAGAATTCGAGACAGCTTTTCTGAGACACCCGCCACATATGGCAAAACCACTGATGTCTTCCTAGTCTCATCCTCTACATTCCTGTTTCCACCACTAACACCACATTAGTTACGAGCGATAAATTTAGTCGGGTAACCGTTCTTTTTCAATAATTTTGTTGTTTTCACCAGCAGTTGTACAAAACCGAACTGTTAAAAGCATTTTGCACAACACACACGACTATTTTGTGTCAAATTAAGGATTTAATTAATATATAGTATATGACATTTTTTGGCAGTTATACAGCTTAATAATGATTTATCAAATTGTTTATGAGGCAGTCAATATGTTTACTAGAGAATTTATGCATTAGTATATTATTTAAGTTTAATTGCATTACATATACTTTGAATTATGTATAACTTTGTATATTTTTCTTTAATTTTGAGTACCCCAGTGTAATTGAGAAACATTCTAACGTTATTACAAACACTATGTTTAACAGCAAGTTATCGTCAGTAGCGAATTTAAAGATGTAAGTTTTTTTTTTGTCCTATTAAGATTCTGTAGACCGTTAAATTGGTTTGTGTGAAAAAAAATTTCATTTCTGACGATACTTTCTATTTCTTTAGAAAGTATGTTTTCGCAATATCCATGGTTCTAATCCCTCATGAAAATAAAAAGAAGCCGTATCCTACCGAAACATCTTTTTCCTCAAACAGATATAATGGAAAGTTTATGCGATTGCTGTGAAGACTCGACATGTAGCTTAAGAGTCCATTCAATAGCAAAGAAAATTTATTTAAGAAGCATTCATATTTCGATTGAAAATTTCGGATACGCTGTTAGTGAAATAGTTGCAAATGCTTACACAAAAAAAATAAATAAAAAGCTTTTACGGTGAGAAAAATTATTCACTGCTGCTTTCCAGTAGTAGCAGGTGTGCAAACTCGTTTACTTACTGATTCAGTAAATGATTCTACTCTTTGTCCATCTCTCATATTTCGGCCACATTGATCCGGTCAGTGTGTGATTTTGCGCAGCTCTAATTTCTAGAACAATTACCCTGTAGGTATATCTATTTTTCTCCGTTTCCACTTGGTCTTCACAAACCTTCTTCGGAAGGTTGTAGTTCGAACGATAGCTGAAACGTTAATAACGATAATCGTTCTCCAACTCTTGTATTTAGTTTCCAATATGCACATGTTGGACATACATGCATATGTTGGACCCTCACTTCCAATGCCGCAAGTGACTGGTATTCTTAACCTAAACGAACATAAATTATGGTCAGCAAACATAATTTAATCTAAGGTTCTGTTAAACATATTGCAACAGCCATTCAAAAGGAAGAAATAGCATGATGTATCACCCTCTATGAAATTGCTTGGCCTTTCAGTTGGCGTTGAATTTATTGAATTGAATAATGGCTAATTTTAAGACGTAGGTTCTGCAATTATATACAAATATATAATATATTTTAATACAACTGGTCGTCTAATGCAATATGGTTTAATACAACTTTCATATTCACGTTGCTAGGAAAAATTAACTAGCCTGTGTTTAATATTAATTTAATAGATATAGTGTTTTATTACAAATTACAATTTTTAAAGACATTCATCTTTCTGATTTCAATCTTACTAACCTTAAGATTTTATACAGTTATAAATTAAAGGGGGAAGGTAACCAGTCTTGCTACACTGGAAAGATAGCCAATTTTCAGTTAAAAAAATACATAAACGGTTAGTAAGACCTTTATGCAATTTTTCCAGATTTTGAACATTCATATTTAAACATTAGTGAGAATTCATCATTTAAATATAAGCATTTTTTATATTAAATAAGCAATGATAAACTATCATTTTTAATGTTGTTGAAATCCTAATATTGTTATTATAATAGTTTTAGAGAAAACTGAACAAGAAAGTAAAAAAAATAATTTTAAAATCTAATTTTTTGTGAAAACTTCCGATAACGTGTCATATCATGTCATGCAGAAAAAGTTAAGTTCTCTATTAAGTTGCATACAGTTATAGTATTCCAAACGTCATGATATTTATATAAAACTTTTTGAAATATAATATAACTGTTTTCGATTACTTATTTCATTTCAGTGGTCTTTGCTATAAGCTATTGACCGGTATATGAGTCGCAATTTTGTATACAGATGAAAAATAGAGCCAAACAGCATAAATAATTATAAAAACACGAGCATTTTGAAGCAAATGAAATAAATTTATCTTTGTTTTGCTGACATCTGACCTATTATACCTTTCCTTAACACACTTTCTTCCTTTTAAATGCGTACAGGCAGTGTTTCTCCTAGATAATCATTTGCTTTGAAGCCTTAGACATTGCTTCCAGTAAACAGTGAAAGATATACTCCGGTATCTTATATTATCTGGATAGAATGTAATGCCTTGGAGTTCGGAAATCGACCGACGAATAATATGTTTCGCTTTAACTTACTAAGGATCGATTTAATTTGACGGAGGAATTTGGTAGCAGAGCAAATGTTTGAGTTATGATATTCGAACTATTCCTGCATAATATGGACCATGTGACACACGGGACAGTGTAGTTTCTAAGCTTCATTTCAGGTAGACAAGTTACACTGTATTCCAAAATATACATACAGTACGATAGTCATCATAAGAGCGCGGAATATATGCAAATGCATATGAGCATATGCAGTTACATATTTTAGCCTTTTTTAACATCAGTACATAAACATGCATAAAAACGGCAAAATTCTAAAATGAATGCATGTCTTAAAGGTTTAAGTAATTTTAAATTAATCTTATTATTCCTTTATGGAAAAAAATTTCCCCATAACTACAGCTAAACTTTTCCCTTGCTCTTTATCTGAGAAGAAAGGCAAAGGGATTTATAGACATCCACGTTAATTACATATGTCCTAGGCCGCTAAAAATTAAGTCACATCCAGATTATAACTACTATCCTTATTGGGGAAACCGAAGATTTTTAGTTATAGTGTGCTAGAATGGCAATTGACTGGCAAAGGTCGGATTTACGATTTTGCCACCTGTAGACTGACATATTTTGCCGCCTATTCTTACCAAATGTAACTAGGTTCATAACAAAGACTTTGGTACTTTTGTCAAATTCTTATTTAATTATAACAATTCAAAATTAATAATTCAGTTTGCCAACAAAACATTCAGCCCCGCCTTTGCAAACTTCTCGGCGGAAAACCTTTCGTCGAAAATTTGCTGACGTCAAAAATGTGCAGCCGTCAAAATTCACGGCGTAGGCTACAGCCTACTTAGCCTATTGGTAAATCCTGCATTGATTACACAGGGTAAGATTCTACATCATTATCTATCAATGAGAGACATGGGTGATAGGAACGGATGTAAACTATCCGCAAAATTTTATAAATATTATCCAATAACCTCTGTTGCTCCGGAAAGGACTTTTTGGCCATAAAGACGATTTTGAATGATAGTAAACAACGATTAGTTATTCAGAATATTGAGGGACATAATTGTGATATGCCGTAAAAAATTGTGTTGTATAAATGAAACCTATCATTTTGCGTATATCGAATATTTCTACTCAACGGTTAATAAATTTGTTTTAAAACGCAAAGCATATTATTTTCAAATTAAAAATATTTAAGTGCATATTTATTCATTGTATGTGCATATACATGCATATTTTGTGTTTTCTAGTATATATTTGCATACATATTTTGTTGTTTTAGTGCATATAAACTGGGCTCTAGTCATCATGTATAGAAAATAATCAAAAGCTAGTTAATAAATATGATTATCAATCAATCAATCGATCGATCAAAGGCGTGGTTTGTACCTAATAACAATGATTACATTGCATGTGCGTAGGTTATCATAATTAATAATAAAGATTCTTCTACAAAAATCGGAAAATACCTCATTCACCATAGGAAATACCCAGATAACACTTAACAAAACTGGCCGTAAAAGTGAAAAGATGTTCAATAATGCTGTTAATACCTCAATTTATGATGAATATTATCTGAATAATATCATATATATATATATATATATATGGCCTGCAAAAGGGTTGCTGGTATCTAACTGGAAGGAGACCCACACGCTGAACGTATGTGACGATGTGTGGAACCGGCCAGGCCAGTAACCTAGTGTCCTACCCCGCCTTCAAGTGGTGCAGGCTGAGCTTTCTATTTATGTGGCAAATTAATATTTGCTGCACGGATAGAAAGGCGGAAGGGGAGGGCTAATTCACCAACCCGTCTAGCCAGCGTGGTGAAATTATGGCTAATTCCTCCATTATGTTGACACACCAGAAACCATGGCCAAATGCAAAACAAAACATATACAAACAATAAATATATTTACAATATTTTACATACAAACCTTTTTCGAAAACTATGAAATATTGCTAGGATACAAATGGCAATATAGTAAAATTGTAAAGAAATGAACCCAAAAGTGGAATAAAAAATTTAAAGTAGGAGTGTAATAATAAATGAAATATGAGAAACCCATAGGACAGCACTTTTTCAAGAGAGACACCTGTCGCAATGAGTTCAGTATTGGATGTTTCCGTTTGAGTCCTAGCCAATGCTAAACTTAGGATCTCAAGTCTCTCGACATCCAATCAGAGAAAAATTCGGACCAGAACCATAGAAAAGTAAGCATAAAAAATTTTTTAATGAGAATGAACACTTTGCTTTTTGGTTCGGGTTTGCAAAGTGTTCATTCTCATTAAAACAATTTTATGGTTACTTTTCTATGGTTCTGTTGGATTGTTCTGTTGGATGTTTGAGAATTTCACACAGTCAAACACACCGTTAAAGTAAGTTACGCACTGCAACAGCAGTGTGATAGCGGGCGTTTTCATGCAGGAAAATGGTTAGATGTGTGTTTGGAAATGCTGTTATTTCCGTCACGGGACATGAGGAAAATGATGTTCCAACGGTAATAGGTGGCATTCACAATGTGGCCCGAAAGAACCGCATGATGGAGTTGAACATGGCACACTCTCCAAACACTCACATCCGCATCTGAAGGTTGTTACACAACGGGCTACCTTCCGCATGTATAATCTGCTATACATGCGGACGGTAGCCCGCATGTATAGCAGATTGTATTCACACACTACAAGAAATTATATTCATTTAGCCGTAATATATTATAATTGTTATCATTTTCATTATATCCATACTGTCAAGAAGATACCATCGGTTTGGCCAGTAAATTAAAATAGCCTACGAATCGAAAGTTACAAATTTTTTAACTTACCTCTATTTATGACTAAAATTATATACGCCATTTTGGATAAGTATAAAAATTGAGATGGTTTTCTCCTACATTATTAACTTTATTTGACCACGTTCTAATTCATGAAGTTTGTCATATTATATTATTACGCGGATATAACAAATCGAATCAAAAGAAATCACGCGACGTAATACTATATATATATTACTCACTGATGCAAAACATATAAGCTGATTAAGAAAAGCGAATATTGGCAAATTCTGAAATTACAGATTTTAAAGTTTATGGATCCATTAAGACTCCGACTTTCACCTCGAAGGGAACAAAAGTATGTTCCAAATTGTTGTACTGAACACCGCACTCATGTGGCGAAATATAGGGAGAAACTGGACATTTCAAGATGGGAATTTCCAAGTGAACTTGCAAAAGTTAAAAAACACAGCTTCATATATTCATCACCCGCAGATTGTAAACAAGAAGATGATAAGCCGTTGCAGCAAATGAAACTTCAGCCAATTATTCAAGATTCCGCTGCTAATTGCGATTCTGAACCAAAAGAAAAGAGAAAGTTGAATGGAACGTTTAAATCAGCTTCAGCGAAAATAAGCAATTTGGCGAAATTTAAAGCTGCTGAAGCCATTGTACCTGAGGCGCTCGATTCACAGCTTCCGTTCCTTAGCTACAAAGAAACTATGGACCTGGGCATCGCTCGAAATCTGAAAGATAATGAGAAAGCACTCCATAAACCAAGTATGTACTTAAATTTCTTGAATCGAAATCTTCGAAAAAGCAGGAGGAAGAAGAAGCGCAACACCCCGATAACGACGCTGAAGCTGATCTTGTCATACAGAAGAAATTGAATAAACTCGTTAAGAACTTTTGCGAATGGACGAAACAATGGGCACGAACTGAAGGTACGGATGAGGATTTATCAACTGAGAAATTTGACGAACAGCAAAGGGAATGGATTATGCAACCAGAGAAATTGTTTAGACTTTTTCGTGTACATCTTCTCGAACATTCTTTCTGCCCTTATTTTCCACAGACTGCACAAGACGCTGAAAATATGCCTCAAGCACGTCGTAAACCCTCTGAGCCGTCAAAATTAAGTGCAGAATCAAAAACAAAGAAAGCGAAATCGAGGAAATTGCAACAAGCTTACTACATGCCCCCTTCCACAAGATTTCGTGAGCAGGTGAAAGACAGTAAAATTGTCTTAACCGAAGATGAAAAGGAATTTATGGAATCCTTAACAGCCAAATTATATTTCCAATATTTAAGAAGTATAGGAGAAAAACAACCAGAAATAATAGAAAACTTAAAAGAAAGGTACGAGAAGGCAATGCTGGCGATTGCAGAAGATGCAAAACATTGTTTAAACTTCTTCGTGTACGTCTTTACGGACAATCTTCTACCCTACAGAGGACGATGTACAAGAAGCTGCAACTGTGCTTCGAGCACGTCCTATACCCTCTGAGCCGTCAAAATAAAGTGCAGAATCAAAGACAGAGAAAGCGAAATCGAGGAAATTGCAACAAGCTTACTACATGCCCCCTTCCACAA
The DNA here is from genome assembly GCA_006491805.2 of Dysdera silvatica. Lineage (NCBI taxonomy): Eukaryota > Metazoa > Arthropoda > Arachnida > Araneae > Dysderidae > Dysdera > Dysdera silvatica. The sequence goes on from QLNU02015360.1 coordinate 312,289,149, forward strand.
GATTTCGTGAGCAGGTGAAAGACAGTAAAATTGTCTTAACCGAAGATGAAAAGGAATTTATGGAATCCTTAACAGCCAAATTATATTTCCAATATTTAAGAAGTATAGGAGAAAAACCACCAGAAATAATAGAAAACTTAAAAGAAAGGTACGAGAAGGCAATGCTGGCGATTGCAGAAAAACGCAAAACAGAATGAACATAGTTCTTATAATATATATTCTTTTATACATATTCTTTTAATCACAGATTTTTTATGTTTAAGTATACTGTCGATATATGTATTCTCTTGTATAATAATGATCTTATTCAGATATTGTGTCATTGGCGCTTAAACTTATTAGTGTACGGTTTGAGTTATTTTAATGTCTTCATCATTAAATAAGCACCACACTTGCTTAGTCATTCCTACATATCTAATCGCGATTATGTCCTGCTATAGTCATATGTGTGTGCAGGGACGTGCCAACCTTTCGGAGAATGGGGGGCAAGAGATCTTTTACGGCGACAAACTTGTGGTGCCATCTATTTCCCCGATAGATAAAATAATATGTAACAGCTAGTACTCTTTTATATGCTAAGTTAAGTTAAGAGTAAATCACCGTTAGGAGCATTTGACCCTAACGCTAGCAGTTATATTGGAGCCCGAACAGGGACCTTGAGTTGTTATATTGGAGTCCGAACATGGACCTTGAGTTTTTATATTGGCGCCCGAACAGGGACCCGATCTGTTATATTGGCTCCCGAACAGGGATACGAGTTATTACATTGGCGCCCAAACAGGGACCAATGAGTTGTTATATTGGCGCCCGAACAGGGACCGAAGTGCCATATTGTCGTCCAGGGTGTTATATTGGCCAATGCCGAGAAAGATTTTTTAACCAATATAAAATTACTAGTTGGTTACATTGGCCGATGAGTTACTGGTACTGTCCTAGTTTAAGTTCCATTTGGCGAAAAATGGGGATTATTATGTACTGACGCCAAATTTAAATCTTTTACTATTGGTTAAGCATTTTGGTCAACAATGTTGGCTTCAGGGGTATTTTGTGACAAAGATTGTGATCGTATTCACTGTTGGTATTGTATAATTAGTACTAAGAAATTTAGATTGTTTATTTCGTTTTGTCAGATTTCGTGAGGGAAATTTATTATACTATAATTTTGCCACCCGTAAACTCACTCAACTAGACTCTGCTCATACTTGCTCAAAGCTGAGCATAATTTTGGAAAAAGAGACGCTTTCCCCATCCTGGATTCGAACCAGGGTCCCTCCGTTTAGCCCGGAGTGTCTTGGACCGCTAGACGAATGAGGACAGGAAACAACGCTCTCTTTCTCCGTATGTAAAGATGTTAAGGTATTATTACCCTCCGCAGGGATAACACAATTGCCAAATATGGTCAACACAAGAAAGCCTCCGGGGCGAGAATTTTGTGAGTTTTCGTGGGGGAAATTTATTATACTATAATTTTTGCCACCCACGTTTTAATTACAGCTCAAACTAGAGCTTGTGTAATTTTGGAGAAAAAGAGACGCTTTCCCCATCCTGGATTCGAACCAGGGTCCCTCCGTTTAGCCCGGAGTGTCTTGGACCGCTAGACGAATGAATTCCCCACAGCTCACAAAAATCTCGCCCCGGTGGCTTTCTTGTGTTGACCATATTTGGCAATTGTGTTATCCCTGCGGAGGGTAATAATACCTTAACACCTTTAAATACGGAGAAAGAGAGCGTTGTTTCCTGTCCTCATTCGTCTAGCGGTCCAAGACACTCCGGGCTAAACGGAGGGACCCTGGTTCGAATCCAGGATGGGGAAAGCGTCTCTTTTTCTCCAAAACGAATAAGCTCTAGTTTGAGCTAATTAATACGTGGGTGGCAAAAATTATTGTATAATAAATTCCCCCACGAAAACTCACAAAAATCTCGCCCCGGAGGCTTTTCTGTGTTGACCATATTTGGCAATTGTGTTATCCCTGTGAAGGGTAATAATACCTTAACATCTGACGAGTTGGTTACCTAGAAGTTAGACTTCATTGAAAATTCTTGAAAATCTTTCAAAATATAAAAATGGAATAATCCCATATTACATGGTCATGGTGTTCTTTCTGCGCAGAGGAGGGTACCTACACATACCCCACACAGAACACCATAACTGATAAACAACTATTCAGACGCAGATTTGTTAACGCACTTCCAGATATAAATTTTTATATAATGCTAAGATATGCTTCGAAATTACATTTGGGATAAGTGATGCGTTTTCGCTTTCCGTGTTATGAATTCCTAACAAAAATGCAAAACTTCCATTTATTATGTATGACTAGAAGGTATGTTTTCATAGGGCTGTATAATTTCTGCATATTTTGAAGTTTCGGCAAGTTTCTATTATTTTTGTGAAAGGAGTTTTTGGAACTACCAAACTTGCGTAAAATCATTCCCAATTCTAAGTTTTCTAGTTTCATTTATGTTCTGAAAATATACTTTCTGCCTTCATGAATGCATATTTACACGTTCATAGCTAATACGTTTCAAAATATGCACTAGTGTCAACGTTAAATATACCATCAGATTCACCAGCACATTCTAGTCGATCAGAAAATTGACATAAATGAACAGGCTGTTCTATTAACTTTTATTTGCTCATATCAATTGGTTAACATAATTCGTTGCATTTTATGAACATGTCTAAAAAGGAAAGGTATGCTTTATTCCATCCAAACTAAGAACTCGAATAAACCTTTGGAAAATCAAGTGATCTAAACGTTGTGGTAGAGGAATGGTCATGGGCGTACGCAGGGGTGGGTATTGATAGATGTTATAACCCCCATTGCAATGAAATTTTTCATATTTAACGCAGAAATATGTGAGCCGTAGCTATGTAGCCCCCATTGAGCCTATAACCACCCTTACGAATTTTCTGCGTACGCCAATGGGAGTGGCGGTACTGCCCTTTTAAATATAATTTCGGAAATTTTGTCATGTCTTAACATGAAATTAGTGTATTTAGGTAAATACGTTAATTATTGTTAAAATATATTAATGCAAATACATTAATTAATAAAATATATTAGTATATACTGCGTTGTTATTTTATCAGAAGAAGGGGTCGAATTGGAAGAAGCTGCACCAAACAAAACAGCAAACTTCAAAAATATACAGAAAATTTCGAATTAAAGGAACATACCTACAGTGCACACGATAGAATATGGTGTGTGTATTGTAGGGACGTACCTACCATACATACCATAGAATGTGTCGTTTTACTGCCTTTGATTATTCAACTGAACTTTCTGGACTTACATTACAAAAACCAGGTGTAATCTGACGTCTTTTATCCATATGAGAGTTGCGAATTTGCTTTATCCAGTACTACATCTATTTCGCGGGCATATTTTTAGTATTTAATTGATTTGGAATTTTACAAGCGATATAGCTACATTCAACTTTAACGTTGACTGCCGACTGCGAGATAACTCGTAGATTGCGTTCTTTTCTAGGACGCCAACTACGAGTTACCTCGTCCTTGTTTACTTGCCATTTTTGTGCAGCTACGATTAAACTCGGAATATATCAGTGCTAATATCGATAGATGGCTTCTGGGAAAAGAACAAAAAATCAATGCTGGCTTGCATGAACAGAAAATTTATTAAAAAACGAACAAAAAATATAATTATAAAAATTAATTCAAATTCAAGAAATA
>QLNU02015360.1:312295329-312305538 GCA_006491805.2 Dysdera silvatica
GCGATGAAGGAATAACTGAGTCAGAGAAATTCAAAATTTAATACAGAGTTCTACAAAATGTAGGCAGTGATATACTAGTCCGTTCTTGTTACGGTGTAAATTATTTATTGTTTCAGATTTATTTCCTGCACGGGATCTTTAAATTCTCAGGCAGTTTTCATTGATGAAGGAAAAAATAGGATAAAAACAATGTATAAACATCACTACGTAAGTTGTAAGTTTCTGATTTTATTACCTTCTTTATATTGCATTAGAAATTCAACTACTATGCAACCTTTTAATATTTTGTGAACATCAAAAGCTAGGACCTTATGAACTTGGTTCGAGTCTCTCTAAATCCGGTTGCAGGTAAATTTATGATACTCCGGAGATGACGATGAACTGTTGGTCCCACCTTAGATTACAAATCGCGATGAGAATCTGAAAAAAAAGCATTTAAAAGTGCTAATATTGATTATAAACGCATTGCTAGAGTACAACTGATGATAATTGCTATCTTGAATCATTCACTGCATGTTAATAAATTAATAAATGCTAATTCAAGGCATTCGTTCTACTTTTTATGTGAAATTGACTATCGTTCATTAATTACAGACCAAGAAATTAGATTAGCCATGTCTTATAAATTTATAACGGAATACATAGTTAAGAAATCAAAATTAATTGGACTAAAAAATAACGTAAGAAACTTTTTATTTTAATTCCCGGAATATAAGAATTTCCTTTATTTGGATTGAGTTAATCAAACTGAAAACTTTTAGCAAAACGAGACAGAAGCTCAATATCTGTTTAACTTCCCTAACAAGGTATTGGATCTTTTTGACAACTAGGAGTTTTTCGCTGAACAAGCTAAATTAACCGATAATTACGTAAAATCTGTGTTTTGTTTCAAGAAAAGTGAGTAGTAAATTTTTAGTATGATGGAAATTAGCTCACGTTACTTCAAATCATAAACAGGCAACTGATAATGATCATAAACATCCTACTTTTAATATTAAAAACCCGCATCCTGTATATTTTTCACAATGCACATGGATACAAAGTATAAAATAAATTCAAAATATATGGATAAAAGAACACAATTCTTATCATATATCCAGGGCCAGCGTAAGCAAATATGCCGCCCTAGGCAAACGATGTGTGCGCTCCCCCGTAAAAAAATCGACCCTCCAAAACGTCTGGTAACAATCTAAAAGTGAAAACTACTATACATTCCGCCCTTTCACTGTAGTTCTAGTTAAAACGATGTAATAAATTATTACAAAGTATGTAGTAAGTTATTAAAAAAAATAGTCTGGGATTTTACTGTTGAAGGAGAAAATTGTGATTCGCGTGTATGTAATAGTGCACAAAGGTATCAAAAAGAAAAAGCGTCTCCAGGCCTTCAGTAAGGCAGCGGTAATGGGGAAAACGTTATGCAGCGTTCCATAAATTTAATGAATAGAGGAAAATATATTAAAGTAAAAGAGCAAGAATTTGAAGGTATAGAAAAAAAGATGGATAAAAGAGACATATAAGGAAGAGTAAATATGAAGGTGTTTAATTGAAAATAATTCATTCAGTTCTATTTATGTATTTATTGTCAACCAAGTTTATATGAATCATCCTACAGTATTAAGTATCTTAAAAAAAAATTCTCGTGGTGCCGCTTTAGGCGACCGCCTAATTCGCCTATACGGTCGCGCCGAGCCTGAATATATCTCTTCCGAACGAAACGGGAAGGAATACGGAACGTTTGAAATATTTTCTTTCCTTAGAAACCTTTTCATGTAAAACATATGACGTCGGAATTTAAAATCAAGGGAGGTTACACTAATTTCACCAATGTTAACATTCACAATTCTCGGAAAATAAAAGTAAGTAAATATATCGTTTTTTATTAAATAGGGATTAAAATAGGCATTCGTAAAGAATGAAAGGGTTTAAATACTTCCATTATTGCTTGGACCGCAGATTTACCTCCAAAGACTGCTCATAAGGTTTTCTAAGACGGAATGGGCTTAAAGTTGTCTTTCGAAACATGATCCTTCTTCAGGGATTAAATGCCATGCCAGGAAAAGGAAAATATCATTCATTACGGTCGCTGATGTTCATTTTTTGCATTTAACAAAAAAGTGGAAAACGTTTAAATGGCATTGACACAATAATAATAATACTTTATTCCTTGTTGTTTTAAACATCGGGAGATTTTAAACAATTTGGTTAAAAATTTTACAAGCAACTTTAAGAGCAATTTGGTTAAGAAATGGAAGGAAATAGCGATGCTAGTAAAGGGGCTCTCTTTCTAAGAAGAACAAATAAGATTTTGACTCGCGAGTAAAAATCAGCATTGTTACAAAAAGTTTTGCACAACACTGGGATACCGTGTAATAAAGTTTATGAGCACAGTCTTGACTCGAAGGCGTTACAAGTGAAGGCTGAAGAGTGGTACAAAGGTGGACTATTCGAGAGCTGCAGGGCGAGATAGTTTTTCTCTAATTAGCAGGATCATGAAAACAGGGGAAACAAATAATGTAATTATTATAAACGAATTTGAGTTGTCTGCTGCGGGATGACGATTCCCATTTATGAATTGTTTTGGAAAATGTAAGCTTATTTTATAATCTTTTCATGTGCATTTCTCCGCGTATTATTATACAAATATGATTTTTTTATTTACGTTGTTGTGAGATATCATTACTCTTCTCAAGGTTAACAAAATTGTCAAATGGTCAGCGCGCAAAACCAAAAGGGCATGCTTTTTGTAATTTTTCGTGAGGAATTTTTATAGATAGTAATTTTTCGACATCCACGCTTGAGCTCAAATTAGAGGTTTCAATGTATAGGAGGAAAAAGAGATATGGCGCTGGATTAGAGCCGAACTGGTGTATGCCCCATGGGGTTGTATGTTGACCATTTGGCAATTGTATTAACACTAAGAAGGGTAATAATATAATACGGAGGGACCCTGGTTCGAATCCAGGATGGGGAAAGCGTCTCTTTTTCTCCAAAACGAAAAAAGCTCTAGTTTGAGCTATAATCTATACGTGGGTGGCAGAAATTATTGTATAGGGTAATAATATCTTACAAAAACCTTATGTACGGAGAAAGGGAGCGTCGTTATTGTGCCTTGGTGGCCTAAAGGTTAAGGTACTCCGGATAGAAGTAGAATATAGAGGTAGGCAATCCGGAGGGATCCTAGCTCGACTCTAGGCCAGGGCGATGTCTCCTTTTCTCCTCCACATTGCAAGCTCTAATGCAAGCATATCAAACTGGAGGTCCGCAACGAATAATTTTTAGGCCCAGCCAGCCAATACAGTGATATATAAGAAAAACGTTTTAATAAAAATTTTGTAACTTAATTTTTACAAAGTATCCTGCTATATAGAATTATAAATAACGAATTATAACGTTCGCCAGTGACTGTTTGGAAGACAAGTTTTCTTTGTTTTATTCGATTTTTTTTTTTCAATACATATAGAACCAGTACCTACTCATAAATGCAAATGGACGTAATTAAGATCCAGTGTCAGTTGAATTTGAAGGTAAAATTCAGTGAAGTTGGGGCGCCTGGATTTTGTAAATATTTACCTTCCAGGTTTGAAAATACTTGAAAATTCGCATATGAAATTGGTCAGTTTTGAAGGTAATTACTGCGAACAAGTTTTCTCCCAAAGTAGGCAAGCTAATAGCAGGAAAGCGATGCCAAATATCAGGAAGGAAACATTAATTATATCGTTGTTTTTGTTCTTTTTTTTTTATACTATACTTTTCAAAATATATCAACGTTTCTACGAAAATTTATTTATTTATTTTATTTTTTTACGGCTCGTATAAATTTAAGCCTTGTTTATTTGGCCTGTGTTAGTTTCTCAATTGGACGTGCTTGTTCTAAGCGTGGATGTCGGAAAATTACTGTATTTTTATTTAGCGTTTATTCAAAAGCTTTTGATTATTTTAGCAAAGAATTTAAGAGAAAGAATATTTTGACATTAAAAACAGAATCAAGTCAAAAGTCAAAATAAAATTGAGCAACGAATGGTAGAGGTACAATTTAATAAACTTGTAAACGTTTTCCGATGGCTTAGACCTGCCATCTGCTAGGCTATCGCAAAACGTTTGCAAGTTTATTAAATTTTACCTGTACAGCTCAGTTTATTTAGTACAGTGCGATCGCGTAACCTCATCAAATCAAGTTCCCTATGTCAGACAAGAATGTTTCCAACTTCAGTTCCTAATTTGCAATCGATCCTTGTTATTCATTTCAAGGACAAAAGGGAAAAGATTCGTTGAACCTTGTTATAAAAACACATTCCGAATTCAAGGAATAGTGCTGCTTTAGTTCGAGCGAACGCTAAAAGCGGAAACGTATGTGGGGTATTAAAACCAAAATTCATCTGAGAGTTGTGTATCCAACGGGTTTGAGTCACCTCTGGCTATTCCCAATTGATTTCATATCTGTCTGTTGCAGATATGATCGAACCCTGAAGGAATTTGCAGGCCCATTACGAAACTTGCGTGACGTAGTATGAACCGAGACGAGACAAAAGGGTTGAGTCGAGTCCTGTACTTCTTATCAGTGTCTCTCCGGGCAACATGAAAGAGAAATAACCGTACCAACAAATCAAAAAAATCGTCTGCTCTTCCCGATAAAAGAGTCAATATCTCTTTCCATACGGGTTTCCTACACAATTCCTCTTTTACCTTCTTCGGTCAATATTGGGTTAAAGTTAAAAATTCATCTTCCGGCAACACTGCTTGATAGAAACTGCAGACAACATATTTTCTCCTTACCTCGCTATAACGTAAAGTTTTCTGCAAGAATAGGGAAATTTCTCGACGCGGGGAAGAAGTTTCAGTGTTAAGTGTTTCTACGCCTTACAAGGGGGAGAAATCAAGGTTAAGAAGATGAGAAGAGAGGATATGTATGAAAACCATGAGTCTAGAAACCTTTTAAAATAAATATTTTAACAATAAACTTTCTCGAACAACGTGTCAGTATTTAAAAATACATTTATATACTATATAGACAATATCCGTTTTAAGATGCACAAATTGACTACGATTTTAAACAAAATAATGAAGGTCGATAGGATAGTACTGAGCGAAAATATGTGTCAGTTTATAAGTGATTCTAACAATGCCCTTCATCCATATGGATTAAAACAAAAACAAACATTTACGACAGATCTTTAATACGTTTGAAATATCAACGACGCTTTCAAAATTCTCAAATAAGCTAGCATTATTTACTCAGAGAGTCAACGCACGAAGTTTTCTAATTTCTAAATAAGATCTACTGAAAACATTAACTTCGAACTTTTGACATATTTGTATAAATTATACCTCATTAAGCAATGCAAATATCATTTATCCGCCTTGCCCTATCGTTCGCTAAAACGTGAATAGTGATATGAAAAGAACGGTGCACTGCGCAACTACAGGCTAAGCGTGAAAATCACAAAAATAAAATTTATTGTGAACTAGTACGGTGTTTTTGTTATAATTGTTTCGACAGGGAAGTGATTTGTCTTCATCAGAAATTTTCCAAACTGATTCGCTGCCACCAAATAAGAATCGATTAGCGCTTTGAAATGCGAGAGTTATGTGACGATATATAAATGTTTTCCCGTTGAAATAATTCTAAAGAAAGTCATACCAGCTCACAATAAACTTCGTTTGTGTGAATTTCGAATTGAATATAGTAAATAGTAGTGTTCAAAGGATTCTACACGACGCACAGTAGGGCTAAATACACTTGAGCAGAAAAATGCCAACACCGACCAATTGCATGCAAAAACCTCAAAAAAATTAACAACGTGCGGCAAAAACCGTCTGGAATTGAGAGTCGAATAGTGTACGCGTAAAATATAATGTAGGGAGATGGGGAACAAACGACACCTATACAAAAGTGGTGTAAACTTGTCTGTTCTAGCGCGATTTCGCATTATGCCTGCAAAGAAGCGAAATTGATAGTGGTGTGTTTCTTCGAAGTACTCTTTCGTACTTAATGATATTCAACTACTTTTAACATGGCCTCCTTACCCACAGGTTAGTACATCATTTTTTAATTTTGTTTGTTATGCTATGATTAATAGTATTTTATAAAGTCAATTTAATATTGACGTATTAAAAAAATTTTTTTTTGATTATTTAAGGTGTGTTTGGGGAAATTTAGTTTATATCAGACCATATCATGTCCGTAATTGTAACATATTTATTTCCTTATAAGTTGATCTGGCTGAAACATAAAAAAACCTTGCCCATGTTTGCCCCATTTGGAAATATTCCATTTTATACAGGGTGTCCATAATTTAAGTCTTCCTATTTAGAGTCAACCTGTAACTTGATCTAACATTGCAAATGTCTCCAAATTTAGCAAGTAGCTTAGCTAGACCATGTGCAAGCGATTTTGTGAAGAAAAGATTATACAGAGTGGTTATAAAATAAGTTATCCGGTCTTGATAAAATTTCGTTAAGAGCCAAAAGTTCAATAATTTGATCGCTTGTAACTTTCGATAAAATCGGATTGTTTTCAAAATTGCGACATCATTGTTTTCAGAAAAAAAGCCTCTTTAAAATGATATCAAACATGATGTATATTCTAATTGAAAGTTGTCGAGCACCCTGGCGCCAGCGCCCAGTTTTTAAGGGCGCTCATAATTTTTTTATCGCAAAATCAAGTACGCTTGACTTGATAACAAATAAAGTTGATTTTGCTCAAATATATTGAGGCGCTCAAAAGTTATTAATTTTTTTCCGACTTTCCGGTGCAATGGCCCCACTGTGCGACGGTAGAAAAATAACTGTTCTCCCAATTAATTTTATTAATATTTTTATAATTTTGTGCCTATAAGAAATCTATTCTGATATTAGCAGAATCAGTTGAATATAGTAGCCAGGATACTACTTCAAAATTTTAACCTATTTTGTAGAATTTTATATAATTAATAATTTCCTTCAAGACATTTGTTTAAACTAAAAATTTCACAGAATGGAAGTTCGTTGTTTGAAAAATTATTTACGTTTTCATCTCCAATATATAAGGTCCTCACAATAGGTAAATTAAAACCTATAACATGAATTTCTTGTTCAACCAATGAAACAAATATGCCTGTTTCGTAATTTCAAAAAAAGGCAACATCGGATTTTCAACTGGAAAGATCCTAAATTATAGATTTGTTAGACGCCATAGGGGATAAGAACAAAATAGAATGGAAATACAACATAATTTTGAGGTAAAATTGAGAAATCCCAATATATTTACACTAAAATTATATGTGCTTATGGAGAGTACTCATTTACTCGTTTAAAATTTAACGATATATATATATACACACACACACACAGTCGAACCTCGCTAAGACGGACACGCTTTAGACGAATTACTTTTAATACGAACATATTTTCTGTTCCCCTTGGTGTTCGTCTTAACAAAGTTCAACTGCGTGCGTGTGTGTGTGTGTGTAATATGTATGTATCGCCATTTTATCACATTGATTCAGTTAGAACGTATGATTTTACTTTAGCGATTGTAACTCATCCGTACTTATATATATCTTACGACTTACGCTTTCAACCTATAAAAAGAAGGTTAACGATAATATAAATCATTTGAAATTGCAAGTAGAGATTATTTTATTAAAGAGCTTTGTGTAAGATGAGTCCAAATCAACGACGGAAATACGGACAGAAAGGTATTCTTTGGCTGCGATTTGGGGATTTATTTCCTTGAAATGAATCATATTTATGGCTTAAAAGTAAGATTCAAGTTTGCAATATATTAACTGGCAACTTTCTGCCGCTTTTCGAGTTTTGGTAAAGTTAGATATTCGGGGCATCTAAACCAGATAAATGGGACTAAGTTCTCTCTGGTGCGTTATCAATTATTACTACATTAAATAATGGCCATGTGTAAATTTTATATTTATGGTATTGTATGATTTTCAATTTCTCTGCTCCTGCATATGTATGTTAGTAGGTTTGTGCGTGTGACAAGTGTATATGAAAACATTATCATGATCATTTCCAAAGTGCTTTTTAACCTTAGGGTACTTATAGAGTATTTTTATTGCTGTGTATGTGGGGCATGAACAACCTATGCAGTCATGATTGCCACAAATAAGGAAGTGAAGACTAATTGAATTTATATAAACAATTACTATAGCAAACAAAATCATGTACAAGTAGATTAAAAACAATTTCTTGCACATCTATGAAGCCTCAAACCAGAACCATTCTTTACTTGTGTTTTTAAAAGAAAAGGGTTTTTTTTAGAAATAGTTTATGATATACGCTGAAATTAAACCAAAGGTTTTCGTCGTACTAGGCTCTGTTTTTTAGAACGGAAGATCGCAGGTTCGGCTCCTACATATACTACTGTATTTAAACTTTCTAATGCTTGTTCTAAACACCGTCATATACGACAGAAGGCCTTAGTTGAAAGCACATATTAGAGATCGTTAAAAATCATATAATTTAATCCGTCAACTCTTATTTAGAAAACAGAAATTTTCATTTGGAAGAAAAGTTTATGACTTATTTTACTTGCATTTAGTATAATTTAGTTATCTTAATTTCCTCTGTCCCAAAATTGCAGATATCAAACTTCATAAAGGTAATACAGTAGCACCTCTATTAACCGAATAAATTAGTGTTAAGCCTATGTCGGCAAATCGAAATGCCCAAATAATCAAAATTTATCAATTTAGCGTTCCGGCACCAATGGCTACAGTACTTATTAGAAGCACATATTCTTATAATGAGTATACACTTATCAAGATACATATATTGTCATTTTAAAAATAAGCATAATTTCTTTATTTATTTGCCTTGCAATTATTTTAAACGTCTCGAAAAAGTTAAAGAAAGGAAATTTTGTTTTACGTAATTCGGATTGTTTTTGCTTTGCAACTCTCTCAAAGGGTTTCTTAAATGGATCTCTTAAATCACTTGTTTTTCTGCTGTTCCAGGTGTGTCTATTCTTTTGAAAAATATTCGAAAGCATCGTAATTGCTCACTTGCAAAGTTTTACCTCCTACTTAGTTTTCTTTTTCTCTTTTGCTTTAATCGGCACGTAATAGTCGGATGTCAAGGGAATAAAAATTACCACGAAAGTGGACGTCGGACGACGAGGAGTGAAAGAGTCGTATAATAGAGGTTTTACTGTATATAAATTTTAATTACTATAAACCCACATCATTATAAATATCCATAAAAAATATCCTAAAGACATTAAGTTTCCACTCTTGAACTAAATGAGTGATATGTAACCATAAAATCGAAGTAACTGTTGGTTGAATTAAGGCTAGAATAAGGTAGAATGCGAAGTTTAAGGACAAAGGAATGGATGATTTGGAAAATTTATAAAGAACTAATTTTGATCGCAATGACTTTTATTAAATTAATCCAAAATTACCGACCTGTTCAATGAACACAAAGATGCAAATATACGTATTAGATAGAAGCATACATATTAAATGAACGTAAAAATATTTGTGGCGTTCAAATCGAAGTTTTGCATTTGCTACTTTTTGTTTCCGTCTCTAGAATTTATCTCATCCCTAAATAAATAAATAAATAGGTCACCAAATGTATGTCAACGCAATTCACTTAAATTGATATCACTTACATATAAATTATTTCCAGCTTACAAAAAAACTTTCTCTCTCATATGCTGCAGTTCATTTTTGTCCTATAATTATTATTTATATACCTATAGTTAACCCATATAGTATATAATTTCCAACTAAGTAGTGTGCGCTGGATTTTTTATTTATGAAACAAATTGTTATTTGAATTATGAGTAGAAAAGTTGAAGGAGTGGGAGGACTAAGTAATTAATAAATTAATAATAATAATAATAACCATCACATGCTCAGAGTATATGAAACGCATACGAAAAATTTTGAAATCAAAATTGAATGGTGGAAACATCATTAGAGCCATAAACAGCAGGGCCATACCAATAATAAGATATACGGAAGGGATTATTGATTGGACATCAATCGACTTGGATAACTTAGACCGAAAAACACACAAACAAATGACCATAAACCATGATCTTCGTCCACGGAGTGACATAGATAGACTGTACTTACCGAGGAGAGAAGGAAGAAGAAGCCTCTTACAAATTAAACAAACTGTTGAAGAGGAAAAAAGAGACCTCAATGAATATTTAAATATATAAAATATATAAAATCCTAAATTGAGGTGAAGCTCCTAATGGAA
>QLNU02015360.1:312305638-312316232 GCA_006491805.2 Dysdera silvatica
CACGTGCTCAGAATACATGAAACGCATACGAAAAATTTTGAAATCAAAATTGAATGACGGAAACACTATCAGAGCCATAAACTGCTGGGCCATACCAGTAATAAGATACACGGCAGGGATTATTGATTGGTTACATCAATCGACTTGCATAACTTGGACCGAAAAGCATGCAAACAAATGATCATAAACCATGCTCTACATCCACGAAGTGTCATAGATATACTATACTTACCTAGGAGAGAAGGAGGAAGAGGCCTCTTACAAATTAAACAAACTGTTGAAGAGGGAGAAAGAGACCTCAATGAATATTTAAATAAAAGTAAGGAGAAGCTCCTAATGGAAGTGGCTTCAAGAAAGCTAATAAAGGTTTCAGACTCAAAAAAGTGCTTCAAACTAAATGAACTTCAAAAACGTCGCACAAATTGACAAAACAAACCCTCCATGGGCAATGTTTGAAAGAAATTGAGGAAAAAAGTCGATCGTCAGCATAACTGGAGATAGTTGCAATTGTGAACTTTTAAAAAAAAACCCAAAGGCCTGATCTTTGCTGCACAAGAGTAAGCACTGCAAACAAACGTGATGCCATCAAAAATCCAAAGGCAAAACGAGCAGTAAATGCAGGCTGTGTAAAGTAAAAGATGAAACAGTCGACCACCTAATCAGTGGCTGTAGTAAAATAACTTAATCAGACTACAAAAAATGAGATAACAAAGTGGCCTCCCTGATTCGCTGGAATATCTGCAGAAATTATGAGATCACGGTAACCAATAACTACTGGGAACATGAAAAAAAAAAGTGACAGAAAACGACTAAATAAAAATCCTGTGGGACTTTCGGCTTTAAACAGACAGGCATTTAGATCATAATACACCAGACATAACATTGGTGAAGGAAAAACAGGGGTTTATCATCAACATTACAGTACCAGGTGATTTCAGAATTAAGGAGAAGGAATTCGAAAAAATCTCCAAATATCGTGACCTTGTAATAGAAATTAATAGACTCTGGAAAAAACAAGTAACAGTCATCCCGATTGTGATATGTGCACTGGGGGTCATCACGCCTAATTTCATTTAAAAATACATCAAACTTTATAGATTATAATAAATAATAACCTAATTATTGATGATTTTTGTGTTATGACACTTTTTAGGAGAGAGAATGATGGTCATCATGCGTAATTACATCACGCAAGAATCAGACAATAGGAAAAAAGATGGGACATCAGCAAATACTGAGACAAGGGAAGGGATGGGCGTGACGGCCAACTTTTAGAATTTTCAAAAACATAGAATCTTAAAATCCTCCATACATTTTTTAAGACGGAACCATAATGTAAATATACATGAGAACAACATCCCAATGATAGAAGTCGTGAAATCAATTACATCTTGGTAAACAAGAAATTGGTTAGTCACGATTTTAGGATTTTGACTTTAGAGAAATTGACTTTCTGGGTGTGATTTTAACTGACGACTTGTCTTGGAATAAGCAGGTAAATAGAATTAGTAGGAAGTTTAATTCGGGATTAGGTATTAAGAGAAAATGATCAAATAGTGTTCCTAAACGTGTATTGCTTAGTTGATATTACCACTTTGTTTACAGCCACTTAATATACTGCAATAGCATCTGGGGTAATTTAAATAGCGGCAATATGAATATTATTAAATTATTGCAGTCTAAATTTTTAAGAATTATTGAGCAAAGAAATGTGTTAAATTGGAATGAAGTATTCGTTAAATATGGCTTGCTTCCAATTGATTCAAATATTAAAAACATTTTATACTGAAAATACTGTATGAAAGGATCAAGGATAATAAACATTTGGATGTAATAAACATTTGGATGTAATAAACATTTGGATGTAATAAAAATTGAATATTGTAATAGTAATGTACATTTGAGAAGAAAAAATCAGTTAAAACTATCGAGGATTAGGATCGAATTGTTCAGGACGAGAGCTGAATATATATGGTAATCAAATACCGGAACGAAATTCCTGAAGATATTAAACACATAAATAGTAAAAAATTATTTAAAAAAGCTATTTAAATTTCTGTCTGATAGTATTATGATATCTTCTTGATTTGTTGGGTCCCCAACAGGTTAAAATTTATTTTTTACTGAGGACCCGTCATTTGTTTGCATGAATATCTACAGTTATGTACTTGTGATTGATTTCTTATATGGCATATAATTTTTTTGTAATTCATGTCTGTTTGCTATTTGTAACGATGACAAATATACAATATTATTATGTCCGTTTTACATTGTTGTATTACACAGTGTCAAGGAGATAATCGCTATCCTCTTGATCTGGAGTTCTTGGTTCAGTTCAAGTCTCACCCAGAAACCTGAGAACTGTCCATGTATCTTCTTAATATATAGGCGGTGCCCAGTAAGGCAGTTTTTTGTAGGTCTGTTGTCGTTATGTCAGTAATGTCCAGTTTTTCTAGGAAGTTCTTTAAATTAGGTGTGATGGCCCCCAGTGCACCTATCACAATCGAGATGACTGTTACTTGTTTTTTCCAGAGTCTATTAATTTCTATTGCAAGGTCACGATATTTGGAGATTTTTTCGAATTCCTTCTCTTTAATTCTGCTGTCACCTGGTATTGCAATGTCGATGATAAATACCTGTTTTTCCTTCACCAATGTTATGTCTGGTATATTGTGTTTTAAATGTCTGTCTGTTTGTAGCCGGAAGTCCCAAAGGATATTTATTTGAGCATTTTCTGTTATTATATTATTATTATTTCTTATCTTTCTGTATTATTATTATTATTATCATAGTGTGCCGAACAATTTTGATGTCGGAAGTGATCATCGAATCGTGAGATGTAAAATATTGTTTGTTTTACGGCGAAAAGGACCTCAAAAATCTGTCGCACAGGTTCCTGAGGAATCTAAACTTTTAAGACCTAGGGAAATAACCCTCGGACTACAAGGAGTGGTTTGCCGGTAAGCATTCTATTTTGGCACCGTCGGGATTCAAGCTGTGTTCAAGACCGTAGCTAGATGATCTGACGCCTCTGACAAAACCGTTCAGATTGCGCCCCCTAATAAAGGACATATTCTTCCTGTGGGTTATTTCGTCCGATTTTACGCTCCTGCTCGCCTGTGCCCATGGCGTGGGCCTTTCTCGCCACCCTATAGCTACGTCCCTACTTGGATTAACGTACTCACTGTACCACAACAAGTCCACGACGTAAAGTATATTTAAACACTAAATAGGGCAGAGACTAATTATAAAACTAGTATATAAGCGAGCAGCCATATAGAAAGTTAAAGAGAATGCCAAGGCAGTGGCTGGATTTATAAAGAAATAGCGTTTCTGCTCTGGGAGGAATCGCTGGAGTTGAGATCCTAGAAGCCAATGGTAATATTGTTAAAGTAATTATTAAAACTTATTAAAATATTGAAGGTGTAGTAAATAAACTGCGCAAAGTAAATTGCCCGTGACCACGAATCAACAAAAACATACAAAAATAGACAAACAGAACTTCACTTCCAGTATTGAATATGTATTTTGTAAAACTCTTTAAGAGATACTTGAGAAACTCTTCGGGAACTTTGTAAAATTCAATTCAAGATCATAAAGGAATACATAAGAAAATTCAGCTGTGAGTTAGTACAGAAAACAATTGAAAATAATAAGAGGCTTAAAAATATTAAAGGATTCTTGTCAATTGGAAAGAAGCAAATCATTGCACTAAAAAAAGAGGATGACATTGGTAGAAGAAAACGGCAAGAAATACTTAGAATGAGAGAAGAATTATACAGAAAGCTATATGAAGGAAACAGTGGATTAAACGAAGACAATGAAATAGTCGAGAATACATCATGAAGAATCCTGAAAGAGGTACCTTCTGCGGCCAAAAGTATGAAGAAAAGAAGAGCCCCATGTGACCGTGGCATTAAATAGAATTTTGAAAATATTTGAAGGGAATCTGGAGAAGTAGATGTCGACAAAATTCGTTTTGAATGTCTCGATAGTGTTGTCACATGAAATCAGTATAACACACTGCTACAATAATTCTATTCATACAAACAATACAATAAGGAGGACTTAAAAAATACGAACCTACTAGCCTGCTGCTTTCTGTTTTTAAAAAATTCACAAGAGTATTAACAAGAGTTCCTGCAGAAATAATTAGAACTCAACGAAAAAAAATAAAAATTTGGATTGCAAAGTGAATAAAATATTGTAGACCATATTCAAACATTAAAAGAACTAATGGAAAGGACAAATTAATATGAGATACCACTGCGCATGGTATTTATTGGCTACATCAGCCTGTCGGCTCTATCCATACGTCAGTAATAATTGACTCTTTTTAAATCAACAGACAGCGAGGATGTGTGCATTGATATGGTCAAACATGTGTACTAAAATGCAAATACTAAATTTTGATTAAATAAGGATGCCAAAAATATCAAAACTGGAAAAAGAGAGAAGCTGGGAGGTACCATATCTCCGAAACCTTTTACCGCAGTCTTGCGGAATACATTTTAGCTAATAAATTGAAACAACAAACGAATGCAAATAAATGAGGAATATTTAAATTGACTGCGTGTTTTCGATGATATTCTTTAACGGAACCTTCTGAACCCCAAGGAATAATGTGGGAGCCTTCAACTGGAACTAGAGAAGGCAAACTTAAAACGAACCTACGAAAAACTAAAATAATATTCCACAATTTCACAAAGAAAGCAAAATACAGGCTGACGACATCGATCTAGAAATTGCTAGTTAGCATACGTTTCTTTTGAGAATTACAAATTTAGCATAAAGATAAATAGAGCAAAATCAGGCTGCTATCGAAAAGGGTACCCTAAACAAACATAACTTATAACAGTTCAGAAAGTGAAATTTTTAATAATTTCTCTCAAAAAATATCAAAAAGCATTGGAAATACGCAATTAAATGCTTACGTTCCTTTTTAAACGAACTGCGCGGAAGATAACCTTACAAGTTAAACATTTTAAGAGAAATTAAAACTCTGCATTACAAATACATATTTTCACCTAACAATTTTATTTAACAACAGCATCATGTCTTCCAATGGTTTCGAATCGCATGGCAGTATGCGCTGGGTAAGGAAAATTTGAACATTCGTATGCGAAATTGAAGCATGACTTTCTCACATTGCCTTAACTTTCTAAGCATTGAGACATCGCACTAGGATATCGGGTTTTCAAGCTGCAGGTTGTTTCGAAAAGCTTTAATGCAATTTCCTTGATAAGATTTCAGGATGAAAGTCCCTTTTAAGAGTAGAAAAAAGTTTGATTGAGGTTTTTGAAACGCGATATATTTTTTATTCCCGGGAAAGAAAATAAAGCTCCAGATTAATGTTGAAAAATAAAGCAGGTATTTTGTAACGTTAAAAAGCCAAATATATTATTTTTCGAAGAGAATGAAAACGAATAAAGTTCTTAATATGATTAACTTGTTATTAAATATAAAAATGTTAATTCAGAGAGCGTAAAAGGCAAAAAAGATAATTAAATAACCAACCATATTCAACCTGCCATGCCATGATTTGCTACCGTAAGGAGAAATGGGTCGTAGCTTCAAAAAACGACAGAAATAGAAATTGCTTAGTCAATAATAAATAAATACTAAATAATTAATAAGTAGCTATGTATGTACAAATCAAAAATAAATGCATTCAATTTTTAAAACTAAAACACTAATAAAATAAAAAAAACTTTTATAAAGCTTTATTTAATTAGTTACAAGGATATATTAGATAAGCTATGTTGTGTCTTTAGTGATTATAAAACGAAAAGAATTTATTTTAACTATGAGGGATGGAGTATGGAAAATACATCATTCGTTACATTCTACGGTATATTTTGCAAACGTAATATATCAAAAACACTTCTGTTAAAAAGAAAAATACATGTATTTTACTGTCCCACAATTTGAATTCATTTTAATGGTGACTCTGTATTAGACTTTGATGATGATAACTATCTGCGCAAATATGCATCTGAAGTGGAATTCGGTTTACGTTGGTAAGGAAAAAGAAAAGTAAATTTATATTCATAAAAAGAATGTTCTAAAACGAAATTGAGGGATTAAGGTTTAGCAAGCTCCGCAATCGTTTTTACTTGACGACATAAATGTTTGACACCCGAATCAGCAATTTACAATGAGAAATTATCGGTTGCTCCAGAAAACAATTACTAGGAAATCTGCGATTACCTCTTACCAGTCACATCTCACAAAATGTCATTTATAATTTGCACGCGATGCGGAAATTGCATCGGCGGTGTCCTAAAACGGTGGCGGCTGCAGAGTTTTGGGGGTGAAATGCGAAGTTAATATAATATAATGTAATATCACACACAAACATGAACATATATTATGGTAAATGTGATTAATCGGTTATTATTAATAACAACCAAATAAGCCGGTTAAAGTGATTAATTTATACGAACTTATTACATTGACCGGTTATTATTAAAAATTACCAATGAAGTTTAGTCAATGTAATAATTTTCAACACGTTTAGCTTGAGATTCCCATTACGCATAATATAAATACGCATAATTAAATATTTTGATTTAGCATTTTCACTGTTGTGCTAATGTTTAAATATAAAATATATTATAGTTGCAAACACAACGGAAATGTCACAATACACATACAGTTTTGACCAGTGCATTTAAAAACAAGAAATATCAATGGTAACAAACTCATGTTTGTAAAAATTGCAACACCATGAAGGAATCACTTGATTGAGCTGAAACTTTCAGGAAATGCAAATTAGGGTATGCTATTCAAATGATTAGAATTTCAGAGTCATCACGCATGCGTGGGCTGAGCAGCGCCCTCTGAACTGCTGATGGATCCGTATAAATAGAGGGCTGTAGCGGGGCGTGTATGGCTATCTGCTAGTGGTAAACGTTACATGAGACGTCACTATGCCTCTACGACGAAAGAGGGCGACATTTCAGCAAGTTACGGAGTTTGAACGGGAACGAATGATCGGCCTTCGTGAAGGAGGGTTTTCTTATCGTGCAATAGCAGCTCGTATGGGGCGTAACAGCAGCACAGTGATGCGAGTGTGGAAGCAGTGGGTTCAAGAGAACCAGACAACTCGGAAATCCGGGAGTGGACGCCGAAAGGTGACGTCAGCACGGGATGATAGACACCTGGTCCGCATGGCGGTGACGGACCGTTTTGCTTCATCTGGACAGTTGGCAGAACGTTGGTGCACTGCTACAGGTGTATCATTGTGTGCTTCATCAATTCATCGTCGTCTGCACCGTGTATTTCAACAGGACAATGCCCGCCCACATATTGCCAGGAATGTTCAAGACTTCTTTTCATCACAACAGATACAGCTTCTTCCTTGGCCTGCCTATTCGCCGGATATGTCGCCGATTGAACATGTGTGGGATTTCGTTGGTCGGCGTCTCGCTCGTGATCCTCGTCCCATAGCTACTACAGATGAACTTTGGGGTCGCATACAAGCAATCTGGAATGCTCTTCCTCAGGCACACATTCAACATCTGTTTGATTCCATGCCACGTCGTATAGCATCACTTATTGCAGCGCGTGGTGGCTTCACCAAATACTGATTTTCGACATGTAATATTGTTTTTTTGCTTTGTAATTTTAATCGTTTATTTGTATCAACACAGGTCGTTTGTACATTAAATTTCATTCAATTCGGACGAGTCCTTCATGGTGTTGCAATTTTTACAAACACGAGTATAATAATGTGTAAATTATATATGGATACTTTTGCAAATATACGTTATTTCACTATAAAGCAAAATAAAAACAAAAGCATTGATTTAATGGTTAGATCAAATAAAAGAATACATTTTTTTTTATTTAACTATAGAACATTTTAGTCAAAAACAAAATTATCAATTGAGAAATGCAAATGATATATAAAGAAATATGGCTTTTGTGTTTATCTTAATAATATGGATGTTAAACTGTATATATTATGGTACTTTGCTGTAATATATTCTAATAAAGTAAATGCAATGAAATTAATCCATGCGCTGTGTTGAATTCTATACAATTTATACAGTAGTAAATATTATGAAAGGTCTTCGATGTATTTGTGGAAACGAAATTAAAATTTACGAAGTCGTCAAGATTTCAAAAATTATCGTTCAAGAATAGATATGATGAAATATAAAAAAAAATAAATTGAACTTTTAGAGCTGTTATTTTAAATTAAAAATATAAGTAAAAATCAGTATTTTATTTAATCCATGATTTTTTTAACTCTACTAGTGTCTACAACGGCAGATTCATTATCACAACTTATAAATACATAAAAATTACGTTAGAGTTAGGGATTAAATAAATTATGCTTAATTACTCACAATGACCAAACTTCATTAGTAATTATTAATAATAACCAACTATTGTGATTAATGTGCATTATTTATTACGTTTACCAAAAGACTTGGTTATTATTAACACAAATGCCATACGTACGTTTTACGTACTGTTCCGTTCACGCCACAGCTAGCCGTCAAGCAGGCCACTCCAGTCCGTACGGACCGGCGAGGCCTGAACGGAAAGTCTAGCGCTGGTGCCTAGGGACCAGTGTGGTGTTTAACGTGTTAATAATCACCAGTTATTATTAACAATAACCAGATTTATTACTTTAACCGTAACATAAACATTGTCACTCAACATGTAGGTGGTTTTCCCTCTCCACCCCCCACCCCCCCCTATTTGGAACATACAGATGCACATACACTGCAGATTTAAAAATTGAACTTTTGAGAAAACACAGGATGAAAGCTTACACTTGTAGATCCAATCAACAAGTTTTGCCACAAGTTTTTAGATGTGATAGAGCTCAATCTATTTAATTTATGATGCCTTTCATAATGATATGACCACTCACATTTTTTAACTTAACAGGTTAATTTACATCAAGCAATTAATTTGAAATATCATAGTTTTTGAACTAACTTTCCGCCTTATCCTTGAATACTATAAGACATTTCAGAAGTGCTTTTTTTTAAAAAGAAAATAAAAAAAATTCTCCACCAGTATGTGTTTCATAATCTTACGCCCACCCTTCAAAATTTCTTATTTATTTACAATATTCAGTTTTAAATAATAGATGGAAGTTTCTGCACAAGAGTATAAACTATGCAAATTAGATGAAGTATATAAGTTTGTCCTGACTTACAGTTGTGTTTATTTCTTTGCATGTAATTAAAAACCACGTGTTGCCATTGACAACAGGTCGAAAAAAAATTTTAAATGACATTAAAAAAGATAAAAAAAATTCTGCATATCGAGAAAATGGCCTTTATGTTCGAGCAATAGCTAGAAAATGTCGATTGCATGGAGTAATACTGAATTTTTTAAAGCTCAGAACTGATTATGGTATTAAGAAGTCTTCTGGAAGATCAGAACTTTCAAATAGATGGAAAAAAAATGTATGAATAAAAAAAAAAATGAATAAAAAGTTGTCAAGTTCAAAATTATCTCTAAGGCAACTAGCAAATCAAAATCGGTCCATTGCTGGAAAATTATGTTACATGCAAAACAACAGACAAGAATGACAAAAGCAGGGTATAAAAAAAAATTATGATTTTTCAAATAAAAAAGTCTATTTCGATCAGAAAAAAAGCAATTTCTTTTTTAGATTTTGTTTTATTTAAAGTTAATTTTTCTGGTCAAGATGGTATGCCTCAGAAATAAATTAAAATTTTCATTCAGTTTTATTTATGTAAGATTTTAACATTCAATTTACTCTTCTTAAGCTTTAAGTGAATATCTAAATAACGTATTTAATAATATAAAAAACAAATATTCAACGTCTTGATTTCTTGTTTATCGAGACTACAATATACATTAGAGATCTCAAGAGCACGGAACAAAGAAATAAGATATTCAAAGAAAACTGAAGCCTTGTCTAAATCCATAGCAAATAATACAAGCATTAAAAGATCTAAAATTTTCCCTAATATTTTCTTCTCCGGGGAAAAGAGGTGAACTCGTTAAAAAAAAAAAAAAAAAATTCTCAACATTAAACTACAATGCAAATTAAAATAAAAAATGCCTACTATAAAAGTGAACACTGTAAGCACAGAAAGATAGCATACCTGTTCAGCGCTCCTATAGCGAATAACATTTGCAATGATTTCATAAGAATGTTGATTGTCACCACATGATTTGATTGTTAAAAGAATTTGCCGATCTTCATCTCTAAAATTAACAGAGAATGGGAACTCAGAATACACACAATTATCTAATTGAAATAAAAATTTACACTTACAATCGAGATGATGCCTAAAAATAAAATTCGCATCTGAAGGTTGTGCTTCAAGAATATCTAGGTCATCACAGGATAGATGATTACATGTAATAGATGATATGTAATAGATGATATGAATAGATAAATGACTACATGTAATCTACAAACCATGTTCACACACTTTTCTAAGGCAGTGGTTCTCAAACTTCCGATCCCACAAAACCCTTTTCTTACCACATGCCCAGCCACAGATTTCCTCTATAGGCTAAATATTATTAAGGAAAAATTAAAGGACTATTATTCATCACCATTTGGGCATAAACGTAAAAATAATCAATA
>QLNU02015360.1:312324423-312367519 GCA_006491805.2 Dysdera silvatica
AAAAATTTCAAACTTTATAATCAAATATTATAGGATATAGTTTGACTACATTATAGTTATATTACTTTAATTATTTTGTATGAAGTCAGGATTTTTTAATCTTGCCAGAATTATATGTAGGGTGGGGGGTGCGTCCAGGAAAAGTTTCCACTTGGATAATGCTGTTGGACTACAGTTTCTTGTGGATTTAGTCCTTTTTCCCCCTTCTTTCATAAGCCAAGAGGGTGCAAGTGTACCTCCTTGCACCCCTCGGGGTGCCCATGCATCTGGCAACACTGATGTTAGATTGTAATCATGCACACTTCCCCCCTAGCTTTTCGCATATACTTAACTCGGAACTAAAAAAAAAAAAAAAATCCAAAAAATGGTTACCTTCAAACGAAAACTAAGCAATTTAAAGAAAGCAACTATAGGAACTAAACAAATTAAGACGTTGTTTAAAGGATCGTTAGCAGCACAGTTGACGTAACCCCGGATGTTCATCTTCAGTATCCGTGTATTTAAAGCGCCAAAAAAATGACCATTTAGCAGGCCATAAGCCCTGCCCTAATTTTTTTCTAGATGAAACACTAATTAGTAATTGTCTAACATATGACTGTGTTACCGTTCATACTTTTCAGCGTGTTGTCTTGAATTACATTAACGCAATTCGGACGACTGTTAGAAAGTATTGTATTTTAGTGATGGGGCAGCCAGTCAGTACAAAAATTGTAAAAACTGTAAGAACCTGTGTATGCACGGACAGGATTTTGGTTTGGCCGCAGAATGGAATTTCTTTACAATCACCCACGGGAAGAATGTGGTCTATGGAATAAGAGGGGACTATTAAAAGGTTGGCAACTAGAGCTAGTTCACATCAGCTCACTTCAGGACACATAATGAGCAACTGAAAATGCCGAAAGTGTCAAATCTTTCTATATAACGTCAAAGGAAGTTGAAGAATGTGGAGAGCAGTTGAAAGACAGGCTAAAGCATGTGTCAACAATTCAAGGAACAAGAAGTTACCACTTCTTCTTGCCATAAAGTACACATGATCTAATCAGCAGACTCTCATCTCTGGAGTATAGGGCAATGACTGTTGCACATGTCACTGAGGCAAAACCCATACACTAAAGTTTAAAACTCAGGCATTTGATTAGTGGCCATTGGCCAGCAGGGCCCTTTTTATTAGAGGCCACTTCATTTAAGTTATAGCCACTTTCTCGTGGCCACAAAACATTTAAATACTGCAACCTTAGAAGGGTTCGTTTGATCAACATTTTTCATAAAAAAATAGTAAGTAGTTTGCGGTTTCAGAATGTAACCTCCGTGCAGACTCAAAACAGACAGGATTGCATTGGGAAACAATAAAGTGACGAGTATGATGGTGACTGAAGTCGTATTTTTAATCGCCATTCCCCGATATTTAGTGGGGAAAGTACCAACCGTGAATTTTAACCTTTGCTATATACTTTCAAGGTTCAGATAAGATTAAACCAGGTCAACATGTTTCTGCAGTTTATGAAAATAAATGGTATATTGGATGTGTGATTAAAAAAATCTGAGGAGCATAAAGATTTTCTTGTTTATTTTATGAATCCACCTAGCTTATCATAGTCATATAGTTGGCCTAAAGATATGTATGAATGCTGGGTTCCAAATAGTCACATCCTTGTGTGTATTCCTGTACCAACCACATCATCAACTGGTCAGAAATACAAGCTTTCGGATGAGGTATTTGAAAGGATTGCCCAATCTTGGCAGAATTGTTTTATTCATATGGTAGAATGAATCAGGTTTTCAGACTCTTGCTCTGCTTTGTATTTTGGAATATCGAACCAGAAAGTGAGTTCAGTAATTAGTTATTACATGCTGAAGTAAATATTTAGTTGTATCTTGATTAGGAAGTTCGAAATTTTTTTTTACAAGAAAGATTATTGAAAGCAACTAGGGTATTTTTTTTAAAATGTCACCTCTAAACAGCAGTGTCTCTGCAAAAAATTTCAAGGTTCTACTACTTACGTCTTTGGAGATACACACAAATATATTATACGTATTTTTCCATTGAAGATAGTGCTGAAAAGACAAAATTAGGCTTAACTCTTAACTGCACCTTTTTCAAAAATTCATAACTTTCGTAATTTTCTAAATATTCAAAAACTAAAAAAAATGGTTCTAATAAAATTTGTCCTAAAACCCAGAAAAAAATCAATCATAAATCTGGAATACCAAGTTTAAATTTTTTTAAAACTTGGGTGAATTGACATGGAATGACCCTTTAATAAAAATGGATTAAATAAATATTTTATGTTGTTATTATATGTACGTCTTCAAACCCTTATTCTATTTTAATATGTGGGCTAAATTTGGAAAGGAACCTCGAAGAGGGTTGATTGTATCTCATAATGTACTAATTACACGACTATCACTAACAAACGCTATACGATAATACACATTATTCCGGCTACTATAAACATTAACAAAATCGTTCCTTACATATCTGTCAAAATAACCTGCACAATTCATCAACTAACTGAACAACAGTTCCACAAAAATAATAAGAATAATAATGAAAATAATATATACACACAAAACAAAAATCAGTCAGACAGTGTAACCTTTTCATAGCACATCCCTATCAGCTGGTTTGAAAGGATGAGATAGGAAGAATTTGACTCGCAGCGCCATTTGCAGGTTACATCTACACATCTTTGAACGCTGAGAAATTGCGCGCCCATAATTTTAACACCCGAGATAATAATACCAAAGAAATGCAAGATTTACACGCCGGAACGTCTTCGCCTTGCTATGCATTACTATATGGCAGGGATGGGCAAATGCGGCTCTTAACTTAGCGGCGACTTAAGTGCGTCTCCCGTCGAAAATTTAAATCCTTTTTTTTTCCAGAAGTTTTTTTATGAATCTTGTTAAATTGACTAACTAGGGAAGTGAATCGGTTAATGAACAGTAAAAGCCATACGTAATTGCTTCAAAAGTAGATCTTCGGTTGTGTCGATAGGTCCTTCTTGGAGTTATTATTAAACTTTGAAATAATTATTTTGTATTTTCTTTCTCTTAATTATATTTTCTTACATGTATATTTTATACAGCACTTAAGACTTTGGTACAATATGTAACCATATTAATTAAATTTGTGTATTTAATACTATGTAACTATGGCATGGCTCTTTATAATATATGATAAATTGGAATGTGGCTCTCATTGACCTCATGCGTACACACCCCTGCTATACGGTATTCAATTTTGGGAATAGGCTGAAACCAGTAAACAGTTTGGTGAACCAACATAGAAAAACTGTAACAATGAATAGCAGTTTAGTGAACTTGTAACAGGAATAAATGCTAAAATATAGTATCAGTTATATATATATATATATATATGGCCTGCAAAAGGGTTGCTGGTATCTAACTGGAAGGAGACCCACACGCTGAACGTATGTGACGATGTGTGGAACCGGCCAGGCCAGTAACCTAGTGTCCTACCCCGCCTTCAAGTGGTGCAGGCTGAGCTTTCTATTTATGTGGCAAATTAATATTTGCTACACGGATAGAAAGGCGGAAGGGGAGGGCTAATTCACCAACCCGTCTAGCCAGCGTGGTGAAATTATGGCTAATTCCTCCATTATGTTGACACACCAGAAACCATGGCCCCTAGTCTCCAGGTGCTGGAGTGCTCCTGATCAAGGCAGCGGTCAGTGTGGCATGAAAGCAGGGGGTGCTAAGAATCACTGGAATGGCCCAGGCTGCCGTTTGTTATTGACCTTGGCTACGTTTAATGGACGATCCCTTGCTTCTGAAGCAAAACTTCAGGAATTGGAAGAAGAACTTGACAAGATCAAATGGGACATTGTAGGACTCAGTGAAGTTAGAAGAAAAGGTGAAGAGTTGGTGGAACTTAAAAGTGGACATTTGTTTTATTATAGAGGAACGGAAACTGGAAGAACAAGTGGTGTTGGCTTCTTAATCAACAAAAGAATTAAAGACTACCTTCTTGAAGTCGAAAGCACGTCAGATCGAGCAGCGAGGCTCGTTGTTCAACTAACCCAGCGATACCAACTTCAGATAGTACAGGTATATGCACCAACATCAAGCCATACCGACGAAGAGGTTGAAGAATTTTATGAAGAAATCAAAGAGTTACACACCAAAGGGAAACAACATATCAAGCTCATCATGGGGGATTTCAATGCAAGAATTGGACAACAGGAACAAGGAGAGACATCGGTTGGTAAATACGGATATGGGGAAAGGAATGAACGTGGCGATCAACTCATCGAATTTGCAGAAGCTGAAAATCTTAGCATCATGAATTCATTTTTTAAGAAGAAACCGCAAAGAAAATGGACATGGAAACACCCAAATGGGGGAACTAGTGAAATTGACTATATCCTGGCAAACAAGAAATCAATTATTGAAGATTGCAGTGTACTGAACAGATTTAATACTGGAAGTGATCATCGAATGGTGAGATGTAAAGTGCACTTAAATACTAAACTAGAAAGGCAGAAGCTCATTAGGAAACAAGTATGTAAGAGGGTGGATTTAAAGAAATTAAAAGAAAATACCGAGGCATTCAAGTTGGAATTAAAAAATCGCTTTTCTGCACTGGAAGGACTTATTGAAGAAGTTGACATCTCAGAAGCAAATGAAAACATTGTTAAGACAATAGTTGAAACTGCTGGGGAAATTGGTGGTGTAACCTGTAAAAAGCAGAATAGCAAATTATCTGAGAAGACGAAACAACTCATGAAAAGGCGAAGACTTATGAAGGTGGACAATCAAAATACCAGTCGCAAGATCGAGTATGTAGAACTTTGCAAAACTTTGCGCAAAAACATGAAAGAAGATATAAGAAAATTCAATTGTGAGTTAGTAAGGAAGGCCATTGAAAGCAACAAGAGCCTTAGGGTTGTTAAAGGGAGTTTGTCTATTGGGAAGAAACACATCATTGCATTAAAAGGAGAGGATGGCACTGTAACAAGAAATAGGGAAGAAATACTTAGAAGAGTTGAAGAATTCTACAGAAAGCTGTATGAGGGAAACAGTGGATTAAACGAAGACTCTGAGATAGTCGAAGGAACAGCTCCTAAAATCTTAAAAGAAGAAGTAGCATTTGCAATAAAAAGTATGAAGAAAGGAAGATCCCCTGGCGATGATGGCATTACATTAGATATCTTAAAAGAAGCTGGAGAACATGTAGAAGACATACTCGCAAAATTCTTTACCAAATGCCTCAACAGTGGTAACATACCAAACCAATGGGATTCTGCAACAGTAATTCTTTTGCATAAAAAAGGTGATAAAGAGGATTTAAAAAATTACCGACCAATTAGCTTGTTACCTGCTATTTATAAAATCTTCACAAAAGTGCTAACACATCGCCTGCAGAAAAAATTAGATGCAGCTCAACCAAGAGAACAAGCTGGATTTCGAAGTGGATTCAGTACAGTGGACCATATTCAAGTATTAAGAGAATTAATTGAAAGAACACATGAATATGAACTTCCATTGTGTGTTGCATTTATTGACTATGAGAAGGCCTTTGACTCTATTAAAACATCAGCAGTCATCAACTCTTTAAGATCAACAGACATCGAGGATGTGTACATTGACATGGTGAAACGTGTGTATAAAAATGCAAGTGCAAAATTTCGGTTACATAAAGATACCGAAGCTATCAAAATTGGTAAAGGTGTGAGGCAGGGAGATACCATTTCTCCAAAACTTTTTACTTCAGCTTTACAGATGATTTTTCAGCAGATAAATTGGAATAACAAGGGAATAAAAATAAATGGTGAATATTTAAATCATTTGCGGTTTGCTGATGACATTGTTATTTTTTCAACGAACCCATCAGAACTCCAAGACATGGTACAGGAGCTCTCAACTAGAAGTAAAGAAGTTGGACTCAAGATGAACCTACAAAAAACTAAGATCATGTTCAATAATTTCGTAGAGGAAACAAAAATACAAGTTGACAACATTGAGCTAGAAATTGCTGATTCATATATTTACCTTGGCCAGCTGATTTCAATGGATGGCAACATTATGAAAGAACTCAACAGACGTATTAAACTTGGCTGGAGTGCATTTGGAAGAAACAGTTTTATCCTGAAGGGGAAATTGCCTTTGTGTCTAAAAAGAAAGGTCTTCAACCAGTGTGTATTGCCAGTCCTCTCTTATGGATCAGAGACATGGAGTCTAACAGTTGGAGCAATACGAAAGTTACAGACAACGCAAAGGAGCATGGAGAGGTGCATGCTTGGAATAACTAGGAGAGATCGAAAAAGAAACACTTGGGTGAGAGAGCAAACTAGAGTAGAGGACATCATTGTTAAAGTAAAAGGGCTGAAATGGCGATGGGCTGGGCATATTGCAAGAAGAACTGATCAACGATGGACAACAGAAATTCTGAACTGGATTCCAAGAGACCACCGAAGACCTAGAAAACGTCCTCAAACTAGATGGGTGGATGAAATAAGAAAACAGGTTGGGGTGACGTGGAAGCGAATTGCTCAGGATAGACTTGTGTGGAAAGCATTTGGAGAGACCTTCATCCAGCAGTGGATAGATAATGGTTGAATATGATGATGATGATGATATATATATATATATATATTCAGTGGGTGTACGCCGCACACCTAGCACACACACTGGATTATTTCCTCCTGACATACACACAGTACAACCAGAACCAAACTTGAATTTATTTAGTCAGTATGTCAATAACCAACAGAGCTAGTTCTGGAAATCGCTCCATAAAATATCTTTACGCACTTTCTAAAAGTGAAGGAATAGTACCCAAAAGTTGCATCACGCATTTCGGGTGGCCACAAGATCAATAAATTCCTTTGAAAGTCCCCCTTGGCTGAAAAAAAAACCTACGTTTAAATATATCTAACTTCTTGGCAGAGCATATTACTGTCTTCTGAAATATTTTATTTTGGTGTTAGTGATAACAACCCTGCTAGTCTGTCCGATCCTACAGTTTTTTTACAATGTCATAAAACTTGATAGTTTGGTATAAAATATGTGGCTATAATTCATTGCATAACGCAGTGAAATAGTTATATTCTTTCGAAACAGGGAAAGGGTAGAATTTTGGAAATAACACCTTTCCCCCCTACAAACGCTAAATTATTATGCAAAATAAATTATTGAATACAGCAAATCCTTTAAAGCTGATATAGCCAGGCGAATATACATATCATATATGAAAGAATTTCAAACTAAAAAATATATAATATTTAAAATATGTGAATTGTTATGGTCGCGAATTATGACGTTTGTAAAGATCAGATATAGATGTCAAAAGACGGAGGTTGGAGTAAATAAAGAATTATTACTTATTAGCATGAAAAAACTCTAATATTAACAAGTAAAATTATTTGTCACTGGTCGATTTCGACCAGTGACAAATTTTACTAGTTATGGTAATCCCTGGTCAATCGTTGTATTATTTTGTAACTCTACCATTGTACAAGGACTTAAATGCTTAAATTTTTATAAATTATGAATTAATAATTGTCTTGATAAAAGGACAAGAAATAACTTTTGAAAAGATCTCGAAAATAATTTAATAAGATGATACAAAATATGATTAAGGGATAATTCATTTTTTAATTACATGGTTTGTATAATTTTGAAGATATAAGCAAAACTTTTGATAACTTTTATTATTTGAATGCGTAAGTCTTTGAACAAGGGGCAATAACAATGCAAATTTACAAGTTCTAAAAATTAATTTTGTGAGTTTGTTGTAAACTCGGGTGTTGTTGAAATATCTGATAGAGTTAAAACACTGCTCATATCTTGGGGTGTTTATCCAATATGTCATTGTGGGTGCATTTTACCAGTTCGGAATGTCTATGTGTGTGTTGGGTAAGTGGTCTAATGTAGAAAAAAGCAGAGTTGCACATTTGTGTTGGTATAAAGAATGACAACAGCTGAGATCCATCGAAAGCTTATCGAAGTCATGGTCTACTGAGCGTATGATCCTGCTTCGCGATAATGACCAAACCACACACCGCGCAGCACACATTAAAACTTACTGCAACGTTTTCAGTGAGAAATTTTTGAACATCCTCCATACAGCGCGGATCTTCCCTGTCTTAAAGAAACATATATTTGCCGGAGGAAGCTAAACGGTGTTGCTAAACGTTGAACGTCTTCACCGCTTCACATGCGATGAAGATGTTCAATGTTTTACAGCAAGGATATTGGCTTCTATTCATGTGAGATAGAAAAACTAATGACATACTTTGACAATGTCTCAATTTTCAAGGTAACTGTTAAAAAAATAGAATATTTATGACACTTAAATAGCATAATATAATTTTGCTTCCAATGGAGCCTTGTTTCTAATATACGAATATTGTGTAAACATGTTCTGATCGACTTACTAATCCGACATAATAATTTTACACAGTGGAGTTTCAATAAGTCGACACGCCATATGGTAAGCGAGTTAAGCAGGTGTCACATTGTCGAAATAAATGGACATTTTAAAAACTATAACTTCTAATAATTTAATATAAATTTTTAAGAAATAAAATTATAAATTTTAATCATTTTATTATTTTAATAAAAACATTTCTATAGATTTTTATTTCTATTAAATTACATAGCACTTACTGCGATGCATAAATACGCTTAAACTTGTTTACAACGAAGTTTGTTTTAAATACGATTAAAATAATCATGAATTGTAGTTTAATTTTTTCCCGATGAATATTTACCATCTTTAACACAGTGTTTTAAAGCTGCGTCTGGTACTATCTTGAACCGGAAAATTGAAGAATTGTGTGTAATTTTTCGTAAGGCTTACGTATGGGTTGGAATATGAAGCTGATCTTCTAAGCTTTCTTCATCGTCAATTTTTCGTCACGCGTGCTGTTTTCACATTTAGGGCGCTTTAATATGTTTAAACTTTCTTTTTCACTTGTTATTTCTGAGGTAGAAAGTTTATGAACGGCCAACTATTGTTTGAAATTTTAATATTTATATTCTAAATTAATGCCAATCACTTCTTTTAGCTCGATGTCATAAAAATTCCACAAATAGAAAGTAATTTCTAATCGTGGTTTCTGTAACTTCTAATTAGAATCTATCGTTTCTATGTCGCCTAATACCTTAATTTTGATACTAGTACTTATATCTACGTTTTCAGTAAACTATTATATGAGTTTCTAAAAAAACCGCTTGTCATTGACATTCTGACTAATGCCTTGGGATGAGGGTTGTACTCAGAGGGCAGTACATCAGATGTTATATTGAAAGGCAAAAACCACATTTTGACTGCGGAGAGAATAATTATTATAAATAAATAATTTTCTAATATATTTACTAAATTATTTTCACTTTTTTTAACGTTTAATTTGTCTCTCAGCAAATCCACGTAAAAAATTATGAAAAGGAAAAATTCGAATGCAAGTTAAAGTGATGAAATCAAAAATGTTTTTATATTTTGTCGTTTTCATTAGTAATTGAATAAGGTTTAAGCAACATTAAAAAATTGCAAAAGGTTCAGAAGAACGTCGAAAGAATGCTTCAATGATAATTTAAAAAAATTAAGAATAAATTATTGAAAGGGGGGTGGAAAGACCTTACCGTTATCATGGCAGTGATCGCCTTGAATCTAAGATACACGTAAAGATATACAAAGCAAAATCATTTTTTTATTTAGTTTCTAAATTAAAACCCTACATTTTAGTCTATTGCAAATATATTTCAATATCTTTGTAATTAGTATTGTTTTGTGCATCCTGTTATGTAGTTCAAAATATTAATTTGTGATGTCTTCTTGATGCATTGAAGCAGTGGTTTAGCGTGACTTCATACGGCGGGTAATTTCTAATTGTTTCAAATCTCTTTCCATCCTCACTCCGAATAAAAAAAAAATCACAATTCGTATACAGAGTGACCTACAACTATAAAAAACTCCCTGAAAGTAAAAATTTATATTTGGAGAACCAGTTGAGATAATTAGTCCTTATTTTGGGGTTAACCATCGCTATTTTTTTTTGCGTATAATCAAATTATTCGTTTTTTGTTCATTAACGGGATTTTCTTATGTACTTTCCCTGAATTATATACCAAAAGTCGCCTCTACACGATACTGTCTCTGTACATAGCTATGCAAACAGGGAAAGTACGTGTCTGTGTAATGGGCAACTTCCGAAAAATTCCGGTTTTTATAGATTGGAACGAAAGTTGCCTCTACACGATAATTTCCCCTGTATAGAGATATGCATTTATTTTTATGATTCCTTGGTATTAAAGTTGCGACTTCCAGTTACCCATTGTCGATCATTTTTACTTGCCATTTAAGTTCCTAGCTTTAATCCGGCAGTGCTCGTCAAGTATTCTAAATGGTTACATGAATAAACGCACGGACTTTCAAAGACACAAAGCCATTTATGTTTACAAAGAGTGGCGTATATTCCAGCGGACCGAGGTAAGCTCGGACAGACCAACTAGAGATTTTAATTTTTTAACAATCTTTGGTTGCAACCATTTTTCGTTTCAGGTAGAAGATTTTGCTAAAAAGTAACACTAAACAAGATAGATGGAAGAAACAATAAAAAAGGATGGGACGCAGAATGGAAAACAAGTCGTAGGATATTAAGAAATCCATTAGTAAAGTAGCGATCGGTGAAAATAATAATTTTAATATTTACTTAAAATCAGTTGCTTTGTTTCTCCAAGGTATGTTCCATTTACTCATAATTAAGAATATTTAATTATTACGAATACCGTGCATTTGATTATTTAGTCATTAACCTTAATTCTACACAAAAACGTTCGTAACAATTGGCATATAAAAATATAGGGGGACTAGCTTAAAAGGATGAAATTAATAATTCATTTATTGCTCTCCGTTTCAATGTTCTTTTACATTTGCTGCGGAGATAAAAAAAAAATAAACAGAGACCAATTTTAAGAAGTTCACTTATTTTTTCAATTAACGAAAATTCTTTTCTTTTGAGTGGTTCATGAGGGCAGACATTTTTTTTCAAAACGGTCGCTGCTAATGAAATTATAGCAGCCGAATAAATAGACGAGAATAAGTTTCTAGAAAGCGTAGACGAGAGCTTTCTTGTCGTACCTAGCTGCCAAACAGGATCAGCTTTTCGATATAGTGATTTGGTTTTTCCAGCTGCGTTCCTTTTGCGTTTCTCACAATGTTGTTGATCGCAAGATTCAATCGATACAGCTGGTTCCCCCATCAAGTGCACAGAAACTGAACGTATGTCAGTCCGCCCCTTCCGAAAAAATAATAAAAATAAAACTGAAGCAACGATATTCAGCAGTCCGCAAATCGATGGGTCGACCGTCGGGAAGAGGAATCAGGAGGAATTACAGATTTTCTATACCGCAGTTAAATGCATGTGCCAACCACAGCGATAACTACATTTCCATAATCTCGATCCATGAACTTACCCGTTACTGCTAGGCTAGTGATTATAGGCCTAGGTCTGTTCTTATCTTTAGCTTTCCGAACAACTGTACTTTGTGGTTTCACTTCCGAAAGAGAGAGAGGCGGGAAAACTTGAACTATATTATTTACGAGTCGAAATGGCGAGATTATACAGAAGTTTTAGGTCTTTATGGCCATTCGATTTAAAGAAGAAATTATTGACTAAGAAATAACGAACGAAACAATTTATTGCTATGTAGACAGACACGTGTTTAGAAAAGTAATAGAGGAAGACGTTCAAGCTCAAATTAAATGTTAATACCTATAGCCTACAAACCCCTCAATACCTTCATTTTTGCGTGACATTTTGATTATGCTTGTAGAGGAGACTGAAACACACTAATTTGTAATTTTGGTAGTTCTTATGAATACCTACATGGTCACATGCATTAGAAAATTAAATATTTTATAAGGCTGATATTTTTTTAACTGAGATTATTTGAGCATTTTATGCTTGAATGAAATAGGATCATCTGAATACGGACAAACGGACATAACGTGACCACAGTGCATTTAAGAACTCTTTAAGAAATGTGTTGTGAGTTAGTGTGCAAGTGTTTATTTTGGAAAAGTTGGCCGAGCTGGCGGCACTGTATTTCCAAGAGAGGGTGTAAGAACCTGTAAGAGAAAGTGAGGAGGAGTTAATCCCAAAGGATAACTTAAAATGGTGATATGGATGTCAGTTTCTCAAGAGGTATGTGAGATTAGTGAGTTGTGAACCTATCACCAAGAAAAACCCCGCCGAACACGTAAGATATCGAAAACATACAGCTCGTCGACTGTGTGAAAAGGGGAACTATGGACGACGCCTGAACCCACGACAAGGCAACTCTTTAATAAAATTATATAAGCCTTAAAAAAGGCCTATTGTTTGGGTTGAGCTATCATATGACAAATGTAGCTTAAAATACACCAACCTTCTGTCTTTAGAATTAAATTAAAAACCATGAGAGGTAATCTAGCTTCATCTAACTAACCTGATGCGCCTAAACATTAGGTACAGCAGCATTTAATATTTTTGGCTTCTTGCCCTGGCCGTAGAAATGATTAAAGCCGAATAATGCATATATTACGTCACATTAATGGATCTTGTTAATTGTGTTTCAGTATGTTTGATATATATAAGGGTCATGTAAAGGATTTATCATCGCTTAACAACGGGAAGACAACTGGAACCAAAATGATGGGGCACAGTTTTTCGCTGAGGTTGTGAATGCTTTTGGATTTTCACGGACAACAATTCCAAGAATATGTCAGGAACATGAAAATCCTGGACGAACGTTTACAACATGTGAAAAAGGTCGGGACCCACAGGTGATATAAGCACGAAACTACCGGCGCCTGAACAGAATGGTAAACACTCAAAAGTGCTAAACATCGTTTCAAATCATGTGTTACTTCAACGTTGGAACCGTTCAAGCTATCAATCAGCCCACTATACCGTACGCTGCACTTCATGGGGTTTACCATCGGTCTACTCGTGTACCATTGTTGATACCACAGCATCGGGTAATCCACCTTATCTGGGATAGAGAACATAGTTATTTGACCGTGGAGGACTGCCGCCATGCGTCGGACGAATCATGATTTCAGCTATTTTGAGCAAATAAACGAATTCGTGTGTCAATGGGACAGAATAAAACTATGGATCCATCCTGTCAGCAAGGTGTTATGCAAGTTGGTGGTGGCGGCTTGGTCGCGATGTAAGGTGGGTTTTGGTTGAGTACACAAAGACCACTAACACTATTGATGGATCCATGACAGGAGAGACGTTAACAGATCTCCTTGCGGACCATTTTCACCTCTTTATTAATGTCATATTATCCGGTGGTGATGGTTTGTAAGAACAGGATAATGCAATCTCTCCCGGCCCATGTGCATGAGTGACACAGAAGTGACACAATGAGCACACTATCGAGTTCCAGGTAACCCATTAGCCACCGCACGCACTGTATTTAAACCCTATGTAGTAGTGATTCTCAACCTTGTATAACTGTAATCGGGGTAATTTTTTTATATATATACGACGAGCGTCCCGTCTCTAAATATTTATTCGTAAATAACTTCCAGATTTTTTTAAAGTTTATACATTAATGTAACATAAGCATCAATAACTAACCCTGGCATAATTATAAAGGGTGTTAGTGCACTTAAGTATTTGAGGTAGCATATTGAAAATTATAAAATTACATTTCAATTAATTACCACAATCAATGGACTAATGAATTCTTGTAGCCTATTGTTATTTCCACAGAACAAGAGCGGATCCAGAATTTTTTTTGTGGGGGAGGCAAATCTTTAAAACCAATGCAGATCTATTTCCAAAAACTTATAAGTGCAAATTTGTTAGTTTAAGGGGGAGTGGGTGCCCTGCGCCCCTTGTATCCGCCCTTTTCCAGGACCGTACATATTGATGAATAGTAATTTCTATTATTGCTAACTATCAAATTGCTTTACGACTGCAGGTTTAATAAGGAGTCATATAGGAGAAAATCGTCGACTTAACGTGTACTACGAACAATGGCACATTTACATACAACCAACTTCACTGAAATTTGAACGTACCCTAATTAAGCTCCGAACTTGTATTTGCAATAAATTATTCAGCTATTAAGTAAAATTGCGTACAGATGAGATTTAGAAAATATCTGCTTGTGAATTTTACGTCTTTAGACTGAGCTTGGACTCACCTGGGATGAGTCCGCCAGCATAAAATAAAAATTCGAATTCAAATCCCAATACATTTACACATAGCTTAGCCTACTGGGAATCGAGCTAAACCCAGCGAATTTGTAGGCAGCGGACATAATCACTAAATTATAACTCAAAAACAACCCAAAATTGTTATCCATAACCGATTAAGGAGCATTTAAAAATGCAATAAGAAACAAATTCAAATACTTTATTTTGAAACAGCTAGAAAGAATGAACATTACAAAACTAAATATAACTTCTGCAGAAATATGCCAGGTAAACGTCATTCTGTTGCAGATCAAAAATTAAATTAAATTTTAGGATACGTGTTACAAGAATATCGATAATAATTCATTGGAACACATAATAAAGTGTTAATGACTATTAGAGTATGTATTCTACAGATTAGCATACGTAACCACTTTTCGACTAACGTAAATTCAACATTAAGTAACTTTTTGTTGGCAAAAAGAAACTTCAAGAAATTGTGGAAAAGTATTCCATAGAATATAAGAAAATAAATAAAGGACCCAACTAGAGTACAGTGTAAAAATATATGGGTGGCGTGACCCAATGAGTTAAGTACTTTTAAAAAATATTTCACGGCAGTCATGATGTGTGTGTTTATAATACAGGGTGTCCCAGAAGCATTAACCGCAGCTCTAATTTCTTAAATATTGATCCTAGACATATGTGTTAAATTGCAAAGTGGCATAAGAAAAGGGGTTGAATTTTATGAAATCGATTAAAATCGCAGAGAATTATTTTTTGAAAAAATACAAACTTTAAATTTTTATACAGTCCCTGTACATACAAATTTTCAAGCAGTCAAATGTGCCTCATACTCCAATAGGTCAATACAAAATTTCAGCATTCTAGTGGAAAAAGAACCAGAGATATGAAGACCCAAAATAACTGACTAGCATCACTTTTTGAAGAGAGCAATAGGTACATGCCGGGAAGAGGGAAATTCATTCTGTTAAGTCACATTATTATTTGGGTATTAATATCTCTGGTTCTTGTTCCACTAGAATTCTGAAATTTTGTATATTGACCTATTGGAGTATGGGGGCACATTTAACACATTGGAAATTTTTGTGTACAGGAAACTTATAAAAATCTGATTTTGTGTTTTTTCAAAAAATAATCCTCTGCAACTTTAATAAATTTTATAAAATTCTGCACCTTTTTTTTACGCCACTTTCCAATTTAATACATATGTCTAGAATCAATATTTACGGAATTAGAGCTGCGGTCAATGTTTTTGGGACACCCTGTATATAATTCATTTTCGTTTTAAGTAAAATACTGGATATGCTCTATGTGATGTTCCCTTACTTTCACATTAGTTAACACCTTTCACTTACTGGTGCTGGTGAATGTTAATTGACTGAATGTTTGTTTTACTACTTGTTTCGGATAGCATATCTGAGTTAGTACTGCCGATGTTTTAACCCCGTAATAATCGTTGTCAGTATTTACTTCTGCCTTTTATTCCCGTGTACTTATTATAATGATTAATGGGTTATCAAGAAGGTATCTTAAATGCTATTTTAAAAAAAAGTGCATGTACCAAAACCACGACTTAAGGAAGCAACGCGCTTAGGACCAACAGTAATCAGATGCTTTATGATAGATGAAAATTATTAATAATATGGCTAAAATTACAGATAAAGTATATGTATAGTATATTAAATATAATAACTAGTAAAATTTGACACTGGTCGGAATATACGAAATACAAATGAAGAAGGTAAAAGACATTTACCATCTGCAAAAATATTCGCAACGTTTCGAGAACTACTGTTCCCTTCATCAAGCGAAAGTGTCAAGGAAGTGTAGGTGTTCGGTATTTATACCCCAACTTTGGTTTTTCCCAAAGCTATCCCGCACTCGGGTTTTCCCCCCTGTCTGAATCTGGATTTTCTAAGAACTGTCCCGCACTCGGTCATCTTTCCTGGCTAAATCTGGTTTTCCCCCATCTCCTAGCAAAAATGCGGTAAGGTTCAGGCATCGATTTTGCGATGTTCATCGCCTTACTTCGCATTCGAAAAGTCTCCCAAGACTCCAGAAAAAGTCTACAATAGCGAGAAGTTACATTTTTATGAAGAACTTTTGTACTTTTCCAATCAGGAACATGACCTTTCTCCCAGGCATGTTCTGCCAGAAGATTAGTCATCTCACCTTTCTCCACAGCACGATGATGTTCTTTTTTGCGAGTACAAACAGTTCTTCCCGTCTCGCCAGTGTATACTTTTTCGCAGTCTTTGCAGGGTATCTGGTAAATTGTTCCAGTCAATTCATCCATTGGAACTCGATCTTTCACTCTCACCAACAGGTCACGTAAAGTCGATGCAGGTTTATAGTAAGTCCTGATGTCAGATTTCCTAAGAATACGCGCAATCTCCTCAGAAGTCCTCTCCACATATGGCAAAACAACCGTCCCTCTAGTCTGTCTCTCCTCAACAAGTTCTCTATGTCCATTATTAGATCTTCGAGCGATAAACTTGCTCGGGTAGCCATTATCTACAAGCGCTCTCCTTACCTTCCATACCTCAGCATCTTTCAACTCAACATTGTTGTTGTGTTTGAGGGCCCGACGTGTCAGAGACCCCACAATAGAAGCTTTGTGGTAAGTTGGATGATACGAGCGGAAATCCAAGTACCGGTCCGCATGAATTGGCTTTCGATACACAGAGGTCGACAAGCTTCCATCGTCTCCTCTGGCGACTTTCACATTCATTGACAACATTTTTTAATTAGATTCAGTAAGTATAATTGCAAATGCTACACAAGCAGTTAGGAAAATTCCAACTTGTGCGTGAAGTGTCGAAAGCAACCTATACATAAATCGAGAAGTATCTTCAATTATAACATAGAATGAAATGAAAAAAAAAAGCTTAATTACATTAATAGATAATGAATTATTTAATTTTGTAAGAGAACGAAAATTAGAAAAAAATTGTATATTTTTATAAAAACACAAACTTATTTAAGATATTTAATAATTTATGGGTTGAAGAAAGTTTGAATTAGTTTGAAATTCCATTGTGTAACTTTTATTCGAAATAAAAATGAAAATACTTTTTCACCCAAAAAATACGTACATTTGCATATGCGACTTTGTCTTTTAGATTAGCTTCTTCTTTTTTGTGGAGGGGAAGTAAGGAAAAATTTTCCAAATGTTTGGAATTCCAGAAAGTGTGCTGCTACTTTATGCAAACCAACACGTTCCAGAAACAGACACGTTAGCTTGCATAACAATTTCGGTTAAAAGCTAAAACTTCAATTGAAAGCAACGGTTGATTTAACGAGTAACTTTATGAAAAGGGACATTTAGATAGAAGGCGTTGTAAATATACCTATATTAACAGACAGGCTACCGAAATGAGTGTAACACCTATTAGTGGCCCAGAAATTAAGATGCTTGTATTTTAACCTAGAGGTTACTGGCTCGGATCCAATATGGGGCGAAACATATTTATTCTTTACGATCTATTACTAGAACCGCCCATTAAGGCTTTGTGAGTTAAATACTTATATGGAAATTGTGCGGTCTGTGAGAAGAGCAGTAATATCTGCATTAATAATGACAAACCCAGGAAATCTAAATAGAATAATAGAATGTTAGTGTCTAAAAAATCTAACCTCATCTATCATGAAGAAGGAAAAAGAAAATTATCATATTATTAAATTCCATGCATGACGGACAGTGAGAAAAAAATAGAAATATCAAAGTAATAAGTTCGTTTCGAAGAAAAAATAGTTCTGACGCCATATGGAAATAATAATTAATTTGTAAACACCTTACTAATAGATTTACTAATAATTTCAACAGTTTTAAAAAGTTTCGCGAATTTTCGTTTAATATTTTATTTCTATGTTCTCCACTAATTATAATGTCGCCAAAAAATTCTCTAACTACACATATTATTTCATATTTTAAACTACACTGTGCAGCAGAAAGAACTCCCAGATTTGGCAATTACCTCGCTAGGGGTAGCGTGGGTGTGGAGAAGTGGGAATTTATCGTTAGATAGTGGCACTCATGCCGTTTACAATTCATGCCATAGTTTGATCGAGAGAGCACTGAGCTTTTGTTGTCAAGGGGTTCATTCAAAATGGCGGTTTGCCCATAAGGACACAGCATTATTTTCGCCTGCGCTTCGTGCTCGGTCGACATTTGATTTTCTTCAGTGGGGTCACCTTAAAACACAGATATACCAATATCGTTCACAAACTTCGGAAGCTCTCAAGAAGGCGATCACTTGGGAAGTTGCTGTTATTCCGTTTGAAATGACCCTCAGAGCCATGGATAACTACCTGAAAGGGCTCAAACAGTGTATCGCCAATGAAGGATGCGACTTGAGTGATGTCATTTTTAAAACTCATTGATTTCGAACTGCATTATGTGTACTGCTCGTGAATAAAAAAATTTATTTTCTATCTTGCATCGTTTGCTTTTATTAGCCTTCTAAATCGGGGAGTTCTTTCTGCTGCAACACCCTGTACAAGCTAGCTTCGATTTAACGATACCCGATTTAAGGATATTCTCAATTTAATGATTGTTTTTAGCGGTACGGATTGAGTGACATTGAGTACAGTGTTATATTTTCCTCAATTTAACGTTTTCTTTCCTCGATTTAATGCTAATTCTTCACCATTATCTTGTAGTTGCAAGTGGGATTTCAGTTACAAAATCAACTGTCGTCAGAAAATCAACTTCAATTGAGTTCACTCAATTGAAGCGAATGCTGATTTACGGTGCGTAAAATATCTACTGCGTTTTGACGTCAACAATGATCTTTTCGATGCATTTGAAAAAGCCAAAAAGGCAATGTTAAATGCCAGCTCCCAAGAAAAACCAAAATAAATGACAGTCAAAGATTTATTTTCGAAGTAGTAATTACATACCTACTTGTGTCTCATGTTTACTAAAATTAACACGTATTCTTCTAAACATTGGTAAGCTTTTTACCATTTTCTTTTTCGATAATTTCTTATTTCAGTTCTGATCAAAAGAGAGCCCATGGTTTTTTTTCATGGGAAGGCCGGAAATGTAAAAATATATATTTTTTAATGTAATAGTTGCTACTTTTAATGTATTTTACATGTAAATTTTCAACCCAAGGAAGAGCCCGGGATCCATCGCTCCCACCCCTGTGTGCGTTATTGGTTCCGATAAATATGTTCCCCCCCGATTTAACAAATTCCTCGATTTAACGATTATTTTCACTGGTCCTGTGAAAATCGTTAAATCGAGGTTAGACTGTCCTTTAATGTCAATTTTAAGGTGCAATCATATTTGTAATTTGTAATTTTTGGATCCTGCGGTGGTGCAATAATAACGTATTCGCCTAGAGCACCGTTATCCTGGATTCTACTCCAAACCCTGCCCCACCCCCAGAAAATCCACTTACCGACTAACTGCTTA
Organism: Dysdera silvatica; assembly: GCA_006491805.2. NCBI lineage: Eukaryota > Metazoa > Arthropoda > Arachnida > Araneae > Dysderidae > Dysdera > Dysdera silvatica. The sequence continues at coordinate 312,344,031 of QLNU02015360.1, forward strand.
CTATAGTCCAGGGGTTGGTTCCTTAGCTCTTAAGAGGTTCAGATTCCTCAGAAAACTGTAGGTTCCGGAGAGGCTTGGCACTTGCTGTCCTTGCGCCGTAAAACAAACGGTATTTTTTACTATTAATAAACAGTATTTTTTACTATTACTGAACGGTATTTTTACTATTAATAAACGGTATTTCGTACACAAACATTGTATAAATATCAAGTATAGAATTTAAGGTTGCTAATGGCAAGCAGAAATTTAGTTAGAGTACGGAAACATCCTTGGAGAGAGGGTTTAAAATATATGTGTACTAAGAAATTAATCTGATGACGTAGCATTACGAAGAAATAATGAATGGAGAAAGAGATACAATGTTATTGTATTTAGTTTATTTATTGTATGTTTAGTTTGTATATTGTATTTATGACTTCCGCTTATTATATCCAATCCTGGGCAGCGGGGGCTTTGTCAGACCCTAAAGTCTTTACCCTTTGCTGTCAAGACGGATTAACATAGCTGATAAATTATAAATAATTATCACTTCATGTAAAAAATAATTTTGAATCCGTCTGAATATAGTTTGATTCGATTCGATTTGAGGTTTATAGGCATAGTAGAAAATTTTATCAATCAAATTTTAATTGACTAATAAAAAATTTTCACTACGTTTATAAACCTCGTATCTCTCTTCGTTATTTATAGCTATACTGATTTATTTTATTGTCCAACCGGTTTATAGCGAACTCGAATATGACTGGAACCTGATTACAGCTAGAGAAAGGACACATCCATTTGGTTACATTCAAAATATACATGACGGAAACCTTTTATTGTGAGAGAAAACCTGTTAAAACTGCCGCAGTCTAGTAAATTTTACATGTAGTTTGAGTATAAAAATATATTTTCCCCCCTTACAAAGGAAAAGAAAGAAAGAAAATTGTTTCTTCTGAATTTATGACTTGTGATATTTCTACTCTTGAAGATATTGCCACTGAGATAGCAACTGAAAATAATCCTAAACCGGATAATAATAGCAATGAGGACTCACCAGTCGACCCGTCACCATAATGGCATTAGGGTATGGCGACAATAAGTAAACTTTTCTGATATTTGAATATGATATTATAATAAACGTAAATGATGTCATTCGTTCCGCTTTTCTTCCATTTTTTTTATCTTATTTTAAGGGTAACATGATTTTAATGAGAACCCCGGTATAACACGCAAAAGTGCCAGTCTCTTCATATTTGTTATAAAGGAGTTCGACTATGCTATTATGGGTTGCATTTTAGTTTTTAATACCAGTCAGCAATCACACCGTGCTGAAAACAAATTTCAGTTCCCCTCCATCAAGGAAATTAAAGCAGTATCGGACATGGCCTGTAAAAGGGATATTAATAACTTATAGTAACACTATATATCGTTGGCCTTTTAGATAATGCCACTCATCTACCTTAATTCCAAGCGTTCTCACTGAACAACTGACTGAGAGCTATTTGTCATTACTAGTAACATGACAGCTAGCCGCTGAACAGTAAAAAATCAAATATTAATAATGGACAAAGGAAATAAAAGCTTTTAAAAGGTTTGAAAATTGAGAAACATACTTAATACTTCTAACCAGCTAAAAGTCTAACAACATTTGTCCATTTTGGCGCTTACTTGGACTGATATGGAAGGAGCATAATAGCCTTATATGAATATAAGGTTTACCTTTAAGTTGTTACCTTAAAATTTTACTTTATGCGAATATAAAGTAAAACGTGACGTACTGGAATAAAATAACATAGAGCATTCTGTCTAAGAAATCGCCAACTCAGTGTATAAGCAGTTAATTATAACCTTAGAATCACACATCCCTACTACATAATTAATATTTTCCGCGAAATTGACATAGGTATATAATGACTAGAGGGACATACTTTTGCAGCACACAAAACACATGGAGACATTGTACATAAGGTGTTAAAAAGTGCAAATAGGTTATAATCAGTAAAGTAGCTTGGTGGTACCACCGGGGCGGTAGTACTGGGCGCAAAATTTCAATAATGGACTGGTAGAAAGGAGTGCTAACCGGTTTTAGAGGGCGCAATACTTAACTTGGCCCAGGCACAGGCAACCCATGCTATGCAGCTGATTATAACGAGTGCTAAAAAAGAGGAGTCCAATCATGCGTTAGTGCTACTCGAATCATCATCTACATAAAAGTAAAGATTAGTGGACTCACATCTTGAAACGGTTGTAGAAAATAAAAATAACAAAACTTTATGGTATAATCAAATTCAGTGCAATAAGTATCAACCACACAATACACCAGATACCATAGTGATTAAAAAACAACCATATCTGGCTGGTAGAAATTTCAGTACCCGAAAACAGACGAGCTAACAGGGAGGAAAAAATTAACAGAGTACAAAGCTTTGCCAATCAAGTTAAAAGCATTCTAGAAGAAGAAAAAAACTATAGTCGTTCCAGTTGCAGTGGGTGCAGTGAGTCAATTCCTCTAAAAGCCTAAAACACAACCTCAGCACACTCAAAATAAACATAAAGTTCTGACATCAAATATGAAAAGTTACATTTCTGGCGACAGCACACATCACATGAAATTATATTTAATTATCGCAAGTCCTTAGAAAGAGCTTGACAAAAAATGAAAAACAAAAATCAGCCATATAGAACATGGATAGTAAATTTGTGCATTAATAAGGATAATACGAGTATACACTCGTATAAAAAGATACGTCTTGTTTTCAAAACAAATTCCAATTGATGTGGATTTATCAGTATTGTGAAACAAATGTGAATGGCTTTTATAGTAAATCATGGAATTAGAAGCAAGGGACATAAAAATAAACAGACCAATAAAAAGAACAGAAAATATATATGCATAAATATAGTTACCAGAATTATTCTGCCTTTCAAAATAACTTGAATATAGATAGGCTTTAAATATTAAATTTATTCTTTGAATATAAATATAGTAACTTCATAAAAAAAGTAAATCTCCTAAGGATCTTGAGTAACTTTTGGGGATAAATGTCAGTTTATGTATAAACAAATTATGTTTTCAACTTCAAAATAACAAGCCTTAATTAAGCTTAAAATATGAGAATTTTGGCTGAAATTTGAAAACATTGCAAGCAAACTGAACTTCCAAAAAAAAGTAAAAGTTTTAAACCACAAATCTTTCTTTCATTAAATGCATTTTTGTTTTCGCCGTTTGTGTCTTCCGCACTTAATTTTAAGCTCGTTTGAATCAGTTATGTATGTTGATATTTTAAAGAAAAAAAATCTGTTTAAAAACTGAAAAGCGTAAAACCTAATTACATTAAATAGTGAGCTCCACCTCTCAAGAAAGATTACATGCAAGTTATTTTTATTAAATATATTTTTTTGGAATTTTTATAAATTTTGCGAATTCTTCTATTCTTATGCAATAAGAAAAACATCATGTTTTATTCTTAAGAAGTTTTGAAAGCGGTGTGAGGTAACACAACATGTTAATTTATAACTATCAAGTTAAACTTAGAAAACTTTTCTTGTAACTGTGTAGATTATGCTAGCCTGGACCCTAGCTAAAATCTAATTAGAGAACAAGCAATTAACTTTTTTAAATATTTATGGATTTTTTTGAAAAACGCAGATGAGGTAAATTAAAAAGTAGCAATTTTACGTGGTCTACACAAATCATTGACGTAGTTTTGACGATATTATCGTCATTGTGTTTTAAATCCACACACTTCAAATCTTGAAAAACTGTTTCGTACATTAAGTAAAATTATAAAAATAATGTTCTCATATTTCGAACGGATGAGTTCTTTAAATAGTATTAGCAAAATAACAGCATAAGATAAATAAGTTTTTAATTAAATAAAGCTGTCAGTGACAGTGCAGTCGAAACTATGCTCGCAAAAATATAGAAATTTGAATTTTATTCTATTCCTAGAAAAGTGTCTCTCTTTCGAAAAAGGTAAATTGTTGAAGCTTATCTTTAAAGATATTTATCATTTTATTCATAATTTTGGTTTTAATTGCATTTTTTGTTTCAAAAGTCGGAAAAGATAAAAGTCATCAATCTACACAGATAGCGAAGATCGTGCTTGGGACGTCTTGAGGATGGTTTGGACAACCTCGGGACGTCCCTAGGACGATTTTTGCTATCTGAGTATAAACCCAAATCACACTAGGAACTCAGGTTTCTGGAGCGGTGCCCCTTATTATAATCTAATCTACACGTTGCACAGGACTTTCTCTTTGAGCACGTATGCTTAAAAGTGATTATCATTTTTTAAAAGTAAAAAGTAAGAGAAAATACATATAGTGAATAATTATCAGAAAATACTGGAGTATATATTTTATTCGTTATACAATATTAACAAACACACAGGATGAAAATACTAGCTCTAAATTAATTCTCTAGCTTTTCGATTTCAAATTCTTTAAAAAGTGAAACTGGTACTTTTCTGTGTAAAAAAGTAAATATTCCCGAAACCTACATATTAAAGTATAAGAAATTGTACTGAGTACAAAAAACAAATGTTTCTTATAACTTTACATCAAAGAATACTCAAAACAACATTTGAAATAGAAATGGGAGCCTGCATGACTACTGAGATACTATACATTTATGAATAGCACATCTTACCAAAATTCAATTCAATATCCTTTGGTCGGGAATATAGATTTACTTAGTCTTCTTTTTTTTCTTTGAGACAAGAAAATCAACATTTTACTTCAAGAATTGAAACCAATAGCGTAGAACACCGGACTCTATCAGTTCGTTATATATATATATATTCTGAACTGGATTCCAAGAGACCACCGAAGACCTAGAAAACGTCCTCAAACTAGATGGGTGATGAGATAAGAAAACAGGTTGGAGTGATATGGAAGAGAATTGCTCAATATAGACATGTGTGGAAAGCATTTTGAGAGACATTCATCCAGCAGGGTAGGTAATGGTTGAATATGATGATGATATATATATATAGAAAAGGTGAAGAGTTGGTGGAACTGAAAAGCGGACATTTGTTTTATTATAGAGGAACGGAAACTGGAAGAAAAATTCAACGAAAGAATTAAAGACCACCTTCTTAAAATTGAAAGCACATCAGATCGAGCAGCGAGGCTTGTTGTTCAACTAACCCAGCGATACCAACTTCAAATAGTACAGGTATATGCACCAACATCAAGCCATACCGACGAAGAGGTTGAAGAATTTTATGAAGAAATCAAAGAGTTACACACTAGGGGAAACAACACATCAAGCTGATCGCGAGGGGATTTCAATGCAAGAATTGGACAACAGGAACAAGGAGAGACATCGGTTGGTAAATATGAATAAGGGGAAAGGAATGAACGTGGATTATCAACTCATCGAATTTGCAGAAGCTGAAAGTCTTAGATTCATGAATTCATTTGTTAAGAAGAAACCACAAAGAAAATAAACATGGAAACATCCCACTGGAGGAACCAACGGACTATGTCTTGGCAAACAAGAAATCAATTATTGAAGATTGCAGTGTACTGAACAGATTTAATACTGGAAGTGATCATCGAATGGTGAGATGTAAAGTGCACTTAAATACTAAATTAGAACGACAGAAGCTCATTAGGAAACAAGTAAGTAAGAGGGTGGATCTAATGAAACTGAAAGTAAATACCGAGGCATTCAAGTTGGAATTAAAAAATCGCTTTTCTGCACTGGAAGGACTTATTGATGAAAGTGATATCTCAGAAGCAAATGAAAACATTGTTAAGACAATAGTTGAAACTGCTGGGGAAATTGGTGGTGTAACCTGTAAAAAGCACAATAGCAAATTATCTGAGAAGACGAAACAGCTCATGAAAAGGCGAAGAGATATGAAGGTGGACAATCGAAATACCAGTTCCAGGATTGAGTACATAGAACTTTGTAAAACTCTGCGCAAAAGCATGAAAGAAGACATAAGAAAATTCAACTGTGAGCTAGTAAGGAAAGCCATTGAAAATAACAAGAGCCTTAGGGTTGTTAAAGGAAGTTTATCTGTTGGGAAGAAACACATCATTGCATTAAAAGGAGAGGATGGCACCGTAACAAGAAATAGGGAAGAAATACTTAGAAGAGTTGAAGAATTCTACAAAAAACTATATGAAAGTAACAGTGGATTAAACGAAGACATTGAAATAGTCGAAGGAACAGCTCCTAAAATCTTAAAAGAAGAAGTTTCATTTGCAATAAAAAGCATGAAGAAAGGAAGAGCCCCTGGTGATGATGGTATTACATTGGATATCCTAAAAGAATATAGAAGTTGTACTTGCAAAATTCTTTACCAAATATCTTAACAGTGGTAACATACTAAATAAATGGGATTCTGAAACAGTAATTCGTTTACATAAAAAAGGGAATGAAGAGGATTTGTAAACTTACCGACCCATTACCTTGTTGCCTACTATTTTTAAAATCTTCACAAAAGTGCTAAAACATCGTCTGCAGAAAAAATTAGATGCAGCTGAACCTAGAGAACAAGTTGGATTTCGAAGTGGATTCAGTACAGTAGACTATATTCAAGTATGAAGAGATTTAATTAAAAGAACACATGAATATGAACTTCCATTGTGTGGTGTGGCATTTATTGACTATGGAAAGGCCTTTGACTCCATTAAAATGTCAGCAATCATCAACTCTTTAAGATCAACAGAGATGTCGAGGATGTGCACATTGACATAGTGAAACGTGTGTATAAAAATACAAGTGCAAAATTTCGGTGCCCCACTGCCTTTCCACTGCCCCACTGAGGTTTCCACTGCCCCACTGTCGGATTTGTGACTCGTCCGGTTCTCTTTAGCCCATTGCTTCCAAACTCGTATCCTGTCGTATCATTGAGCTTCACGCAAGTTGCTATTCCACGGTTAAAAAAAAACAAAAAACAACCCTTTACGAAGGCCGATCATTCGTCCCCGTTCAAACTCCGTAACTTGTTCATATGGCGTTCTCTGTCATCGTCGAGGCATAGTGTCTTCCCATGAAATGTTCATCCCTCTGGCAGAAAACCGTAGACTATTTTCAACGTGCCGCTATACATTTCTATCTATACTGTTAAAACAAGAGTTCAGAGGGCGCTTCTCAGCTCAGGCATGCGCAGTGACTCTGAAATTTTAATTTACATTTTTGTACGTTTCAGCTCAATCACCTGATTCCACAATGTTGTTGAAATTTTTACAAACATGAGTTTACATAAACGGTTTAATGGTGACACACTGCTCTAATCAATAGGAAAAAAAGTTATATAAATTTTTATGATGCAGTTATTTTATAAAACAGTATTAATTCCCTACTTTCCAATGTCAATAAAACTATTCGTAACTGTTTGTTCAAAATTAGGAGATTAAAAAATCAACAGTATCGTCGGTTGCCAATGTTGCCCGATTTTACGCCCTACCATACATGAACCAGAAATACCATTCCGACCAATTGTTTCAAATATTGGTACAGCCACCCATCCACTGTCCAAATATCTTTTCCCCAATTTTTCACCTTCGCTAACAAATAATGCTTTTAAGTTAAAAACTCTTACAGTTTTATTGAGAAATTGAAGCTGCTCAATCCTAGTTCCTTCAAAATGGTCTCGTTTATAAATGTGATTATTTATAAACGTGTTTATCCAAAGCTCACTTGATTCACTTACTCGGAGATTGAAGGAGTTCCATTATACAGATCATGAAATTAACGAACTGATTCTCCTTACCAAACTATGTATCAACCAAACTTGTTTCTTGTTTGAAAATAACTTATACAAACAAACCAGCGGTCTTGCAATGGCAAACCCACTTTCTCCAATCCTGTGTGATATATTTATGCATTATACGAAAAAAAAAATTCTGACTTTCATCCCATTCAAATTCTGGATAAGATATGTGGATGATACTTTCACTCTAATTTCTAGCAATATGAATCCTTCACAGATCATCAACCTCCTAAACACCATTGATCTTAACATCCAGTTTACTTTCGAAGAAGAAAAGGGCATTTCGCTGCCTTTCCTCGACGTTTTAGTTCATAGAACACCTACTAGCGTCCAAACCAGTGTCTACCGAAAACTTAATTCCGTTAGCCTTCTTCCTCACGCTCTATCGGCTCATCCACAAAGCCAGAAAATGAGCTCGTTTTATTGGTTGGTGTTTCGTGCCATCAAATTCTCTTCTACAAGTGACGCATTGACTAAGAAAATCAGCTACATTCGAAAAATTGCTATATACGCGACTACACTCTAACAATCGTTGATAATATTTTTAGGAAATTTACTTGCTTCTTCTCTCTCTCTCCAGTGATTCTTCAGCTCCTACGAACATTGTCTGAATTCCTTATGTTCCGAAAATTTCTACTAGGATCGCTGCTGTCCTGCACAAATTCAACTTTCGCGTTACCTTCACTCCGATCAACAAAATAGGCTTTTCTCATCTTAAGGATAACATCCCGGATTCTGACAGCTGGGGCATATATTCCATTCCGTGCCAGTGTGGCCAAATTTATACGTGAGGCTTATATCAGAAAGCAAGAATTACATAAATCGGCTCTGGCAAAACATTCATGGGAATTCGGACATCAGTTTCTATTCTCCAATGCACGTATTAATAAAAAAGTCCATTCAAAGCTTAATATTAGTTTATTATTTTAGAGGCATTTTATTTTTGAGGCATTTCACATTCTATCAAACATCAACGTTTCAGTTAATGATCAACTCCTTAGTAACTCTATATCATCCACTTGGAAAAACCTTTTGGGTCTCACGGCTGAAGAAGTCTCCACAAATACGCTTTACTCCTCCGCCCAATCAAGTTTCCAACCGACGTGATGGCAACATCGATAAAAATCAAGGACATAAACATAAGCTGGCATTGTTCTGACGATAATAGCTATTTATCGCTATCGAAAAGGCTATTAGCGACGTTGTTATTATAACGTCTTATAAAATAACTTCACCATAAAAATCTGTATATTTTTTGCTTCTAATGAGTTTATATTTCAAGAAGTTTCCAAAGCGTATTTAAATAACTTATTAAAGTTATTTTTTAAAAATATAACTTTTTGTAATTTCCTTGACTAATATTTAATCATAATTTTTTTGGATCATATAATAAATTGAAAAATTCCATCATCTCGTACCCTTAAAAAGCCAATGATAAATTTGTATATTAAAAGATAGCTAAAAGAGGGAAAGAAAGGGAACTGTTTATTCTATCTTGCTCCTTATAATGATATTTCCTGTTTACGTACCCGTCTCAAATTAATCTTTTTTGTTGGTGATACTAGTGCATTCCTTATGGATAATGATACTAATAGCCTCTTTTACAGCAAATGATGAATCACGCATTACACTAATTGCTTTAAACTGAATTAGTTACTCTTAACATTAGAAAAACTAAATGCCTTCTTTTTGCACATAAACAAAATGTTAACGTTAGTCAGTTGAAATTAATAATGATACAATATCTTTTTCAACTGAAACCAAATTTCTTAAAATCAACTGAAAAAAAATTTCTTAGAATCAACTGAAACCAAATTTCTTAGAATCAACTGACACCAAATTTCTTAGAATCAACTGAAACCAAATTTCTTAGAATCAACTGAAACCAAATTTCTTAGAATCAACTTATAATCTAATCTTAAATGGAACTCACACCTTCAGGCCTTATGTACTAAGGAGAAATGGTGCCATATTTAATACATTAGTTTCCTTCTCCCACAATATTCTTATCAACTTCGTTTACTCTCATTTATAAACCTTTAATATTCTTTTCCTTTTTTTTTTTTTACATATTTATTTCTACCTTCTCACATTAGGAACTATAACTAGATCTAATCTTCGTCGTATTTCCCCACTGAAGAATAAATTCCCTTGATTGATGTATACTAATAACGATTATTCATTTATAGAAATTTTTCGCGTCCATTCAAATTCTCGTTACACGCATTCATTGTAATAAATAAACTTTTGGACTATAAAATTGCAATTTTTATGTTTGACGATATTAAAAATAGTAACGATGTTGATATTTCTTCTGACAGAGCACAGATATAGACCCCGAGTAGTTGAAAAAAATGTAGTCCTCATTTTACTCAAAATAACTGGTTTATCACATACTGGCTCCTTCGATCCCCGGGTGTGACGTACATGATCTCAAATGAATTAAAATAACTCAATTCACTTTATTCAAAACACGTTTGTATACTTACTTAAATAGTTTACGAATTTTTTTTACTGCACGTAAAATTTTCGTGAACTATCCACTTTAAATCTATTGATGGAAAACCTGGGCGGCTTGGGCTTTTTTAAATGTTAAAGTCTTTATATACTGCTGTGAAGGTAAAATGTTAATAGTAGTTTTCTTACAATATAAAATAACTACATACACATTCTTATCCGAAATGAAGTATTATTAAATGTAAATCTATATACTGCTGACTAAACTAAACAGCTTTCAACATATTTAGTTTAACTCCATTTTCAGAAGACAACGCTTACTGGTCATTTTCGTAGATATGAAGAACCAAAAATATATTTAATATCACAGCTGGGACATTATTATTTAGTCGAGAATTTGGAAACTGAAAACACGATCTAGGCGACGATGGTATATTTTTACGGAAGTATTTCCTTGAAGCATCTGGCAAGAGTAGAGAATCTAAACAAATGATCCTCCAAGGGAACATTTTAACCACGACGTGATTTATCGGCTAATAATTGACTTTCAGAAGACCACTTGAAAAGTCACTTGTCGTTATTCTTCAACATTAAAATGCATACTTAATCTAAAACGTCAAACGTGAAAGAGATTTATAGTTTAGTTGACGAGATGAGGTTTCGAATATAATCCATGACAACAATATAGCTTTAAAGGAAAGATTAAATCGGAACTTAGAAGTTTCTTTATGTAGATAACCGGGTTTCTTTCAGTTTTAAATATTTTACTTAAAAAATGGAATATAATTCATTATATCTTACATTGCACATACTGAGAGAAATAGTATTTTTAATATAAAATTTGGAATAAAGAATTCGTGTGAAATTGCCTTATTTTTTGGTACTACGGCAATTTCCGCTGCTATACATTTCCCCTCTGTTTTAGTGGCAAGTCACCCTAGGTCGAATTATTCAAGATATTTCGAAATTGTATTCTGTTTATTATATTGCGGTCTTCATACCCAAATATTGCATATTTAGGTATGAAGACTGCGCGATGGGTCATTAGTGAATGGACAAATTGATTAACGTAATCTCGAAACCACGCGGCCAAGTTTATTAGGAATCAAATACAGTACAGAAAGCTAAAAGGATCGGATGTTAGTTATTAGGCTACTGAGTTGATTAGTATTTTAATAATTGTAAACAACCAAACTGTATAACAAATTCGTACATATTGTCAAAATACTTTTAAAGCTGACGTTACTTTCTTCTGGGAAATATGAATAATATAGCATTTATTATATATATAACAGAGAATATATATATATATATATATATATATATACATATATACATACATACATACATACATACATACATACATACATACATATACAGTGTATTTACAAAATAACGGGAAAGTTCACACGATTCCTTGTGAAAAAAGGAATAAAAAATGTCCAGTACAATTTTTGCTTAAGATCAATAAGTTATTAGATTAATAAGTTATTTCAAATCATAGTTAAACCAATAATAAGGCAAAGCCAACCCATTTAGAATCGCTATAATGCAATGACATACGCGTTCGCGTATAGGCGTCTTTTTCCACGAAGAGAGATAGGAAACGAAGATTTCACTGGTTTTTAAAAACTTGCTTAGGTCACGTGTTACTTGAATTTCAGAATATTGAAACTCTGCCCATAGTTAGCTTGTTTGCTTCATAATCAACAGCATACACCAGATTTGGTGATTTCTCGTGCCAAATCAATCATACCAGGGATGGGATGTATACGGATCGGAATGTGCTGTTTGCCACTAGATTCAACCTTTTTTCTTCTTCCTTGTGGGGAAAGTATTATAATTAATAGTATTTTTCTCTTATTTTATAAGCAGTCGTGTCCCAGGGACATTCCGTCCTGTGCCCGTCTGGCAGGCTTGCGACGTATTTGCTATCCACGGTATAGTAAAGTGAACTCCAGACCCGCGCCTCTGCCCTTGAAATACATAATCCGCCGCTGCCAGCGACGAGCACATATGAGGTGTGATCAAAAAGTATCGGGACTGGGGTTAAACAAAAAACTACAGTACTTGCAGATTTGGCAGTTAATCTCCTTCAAAGTAGTCCCCTTCTAAAGTCCCACACTTCATCCCATGTTTTTTCCATTGTTGGAAGCATGACTGGAACTCATTTTCTAGTATAGTGAACAGCTCCCTCGTCGCATTCTGTTAGATTTCCTCGACACCCTGATATCATCTTCCTTTCAAGTGGGATTTAATTTTTGGAAAGAGCAAAAAGTCGCAAAGGACGATATCTGGAGAATACGGTGGATGCGGGACCTGGGGAATTTAATGCTTGGCCATTCAAGGAGATCAAATTCAGCTGAAAGCCGGTCTGTTTGGTCTGCAGAGAGCAGTTTTGGCACAAACTTGGCAAACACACGTCTCATACTCAAATCTTGAGTCAGAATAGATTGAACTGAATTGTAGCTAATGTTGTACTCTTCAGATAACTCACGAATAATGATTCGACGATTTTCCCGCACAGCTGAATGCACATGTTGGATGTTTTGATCAGTTTTGTTGGTTGAGGGCCTCCCCAGACATTCATGACTTTCGACAATTTCACAGCCATCTTGGAAATGTTTGAACCACTCAACAACTCTTGCATTGCTCATACTCTTTTCCCATAAACTTTCTTCAAATTTGCATTGGTCTCAGCATAGGCATCGTCAAGCTTTTGGCAAAATTTGATGCAGATTCTCTGTTCAATATTCGCTGCCATAATGAATGCGACGACAACACAGTAATGACGTTTGTTCAAAACTCTACTGTAAAGAAGTGGTGGGAGCTATGACGTTGTGACTTTTGACGCATGCGTGGGGGGATTTAAGGTCGATACCTACCAAGGGTCTTCACTCTGCGTGTATTTTCCTTAAGCGTACACACCAGTCCCGATATTTTTTGATCACGCCTCGTATTCCAATATTTTAAACAGAACATAGTATATCTATGAGGCAACGTTTCCGACAGGAGGGTCCAACAGCAGGGCCAGCGCAAATCACATATCATATAACTTCGAAACTAGTTCATAATTTACAATCCTTGGGTATTCAGTTTCGAAGGAAATGAAACGAGTTAAAGCAGATACTTGTTGATTCGGCTTTAATAGTAGTATTTTAGCTCGATGTTCATAACTGTGAAAGATTTGCACAAGGCAGATGTTATTGGTGATGGGAAGTCTTTCCTGAATAATATCAACTTAATAGGAACAACCGTTCACTTAAAAAATTGGAAGTCAGTTGGTTTGTCAAGTTCATTAGCGGTACCGAGCGTTACGACTTCCCCACCTTATTTGGAGTAGGTTCATGCTGCTTCTGAGTTTGCCATAGGCTATTTCCTTCTATTTGGAAACTGATGATTTTTATTTCATTTTTTAAAGAAAATTTCATATGATTAATTTTTTGCCTTATTAATTGTAAAATAATAGATATTTTTTTTTTTCTCAAAGTACTTACTATAAGTTTTGTGGAAAATGAACAATGACGAACTGGGTCCTTTTCCTCTCGGGCTTTCCTTACTGCAGAGGTAATCAGTACGCCACTGCTGTCATATAACATATGAATACAGCACTAATAGTATTAAATGCGGGGGAGAGGGGGCAGATGGCTTCAAAATGGCTATTCCCCTTCCTTATTGCCGTACTTCTGTTCACTTTCGATAAAGAAATTAACCCTGCATCCCTCCCATGACAGCGGCTATGCCAAAGGATACATTTTTTATGAAGTTACCAGATTCAGAAAAAGATTGGTATTCCGTTGGCTTCCTTTTCTAATATTTGGCGATGAAGAAACTTTCACTAGGTAGCCATACTTCGGAATTCCAATGACGTATTTGGACACGCAACGAAATTTTCAGGTCACCTGATTGAAGTTAACGAATAAGATCTGTTGTGCTTAGCCGTGCCTCTCCAAGAATTTCTTTGGTTTGCTTTTCTAATGATGGGCGTGTCTGGAGCGTGATTCGTTCATCTTTGGCCTTAATTATCTTATTAAATATTGATTTTAAGCAAAAATTACACTGGACATTTTTTATTCCTCTTTTTCACAAGGAATCGTGTAGTGAACTTTTTCCGCCATTTTGTATACACATTGTATATGTATATATATAACAGACGTACTGAATTTGGATGGAGTGCATTTGGAAGAAACAGTATTATCCTGAAGGGGAAATTGCCTTTGTGTCTAAAAAAAAAGGTCTTCAACCAATGCATATTGCCAGTCTCATGACTCAGAGACATGGAGTGTAACAGTTGGAGCAACACGAAAGTTACAGACAACGCAAAGGAGCATGGAGAGGTGCATGCTTGGAATAACTAGGAGAGATCGAAAAAGAAACACTTGGGTGAGAGAGCAAACTAGAGTAGAGGACATCATTGTTAAAGTAAAAGGACTGAAATGGCGATGGGCTGGGCATATTGCAAGAAGAACTGATCAACGATGGACAACAGAAATTCTGAACTGGATTCCAAGAGACCACCGAAGACCTAGAAAACGTCCTCAAACTAGATGAGTGGATGAGAGACGAAAACAGGTTGGGGTGACGTGGAAGCGAAGTGTTTAAGATAGACTTGTGTGGAAAGCATTTGGAGAGACCTTCATCTAGCAGTGGATAGATAATGGTTGAATATGATGATATATCTGTAAGTTAGATAAGATTAAAAAATGAAGCACTGAAATGGTCAGAGTAATATAAAGGAGAATAGCGCATTTTTAATAATAAATAAACCTTGGAGTGATCGTTCAGGAATGAGAATTTTTTTTTTTCTATATTTGCAGATATTTCTCCTATATTGATATATTGCAGGGCCGGCCAACTATCGCGAATGACTAGTTCACTCTAGTCATTAAACGACTGTGGTATAAACGATTATACTATTAGCTGGCGTTTTACCTGTAAACAACCAGTGAATAACCAGGCGCTAAGATAGACATAAGGCTACTTGAAAACAATAACAATCTTTAATGTAATCTTACTATTGAAAGGCCAGCATGATCATATAGTATACAAATAAACGTTGGGACACAATAATGAACTGTGTCTTATATATTCTATGTATCAGGAGCTGTAATTACAATATACGAAGGCTTTCACGCTCATTGCATGGCAGCACCGTTCTTATGGGTTTGAGCCGTGATTGCTCGTTAAAATCGATACAGTTAAGATAAACACCTACTGTAAAACACCAATTTCACCTAATGGATATATGCCATATTGTTGCAATATCAAAATGCAATACAAATATTTACACAAATAAAAGGGTTTTCTGTACTATTTAAAAAAAAAACTCTAACACTATCTTCCCTGATTCGCGCTTATCTTACTCGAGGCCTGACTCTACAAACTATCCCTTTCCTACAGAACCGCGGTACACCTCATATCAAGGTTAAAGAGAAAAACAAATTCACGTTACACGAGTTCGATCCTGGAAATCCTCTTAGAAATTGAAAACATGGAAAAGAATTGCTTCATCATCAAGAATAACCAAAAAGTGCTGGATTACATCCAAAGCAACAAGAACAATATAACAAATATTGCGACATTTGATTTTGAAATACTTTTCACAAGTATCCCTCTTGATGAGATGAAACAACTTAGGGCCTACCTATTCCAAAGGTTTGAAAATATTATCAAGATTGGGGAAAGTCAATGGAATGCGCTTTTTGACTTTGGGGTCTTCGAAAATGTGCTATTTAACGGAATTGAATATTACAGACAAAAAGAAGGCATTCCTATGGGTTGTAGTTTTTCTAGTTCGTTAGCAGATTTATTTTTATATTTTCACGAAAAGAAAAATGAAGGATTAGGAATAACCGCAATGAGGTACATAGATGACATTATAGTCTTCAATTGCAAAGACTTCAACAAGTTGAGTACTGCCATTTACCCGAAAAGTCTAAAGCTCAAGGAAACTAAGAGTCCGGATTGTATTTCATTTCCAGATATTAAAATATTCAAAATTGAAGACAAAGAACTACAATGCTGTATATGTGATAAAAGAGCAGACTTCAGTTTCCAGGTTGTGCTACTGTCAAACTTCGGATCCTGTTTAAGCAAGAAAGTGTTTAAAAATATCATTATTTCGCAAATATGCCGGATTAATAGGGTATGTAAAAATAACTGCAACTTCTTTAAAGAAATTTTAAGGTTATTTAGGATACTTTTAAATAATGGCGTACCGTAGGTTTAATTAGTACTATTTTTAGCAGGTTTAGGCGGATATTGGATTTGAGTGTCTAAACAGGTTGTCTCTGTTGCGAGACTGAGAACGGAGACGGGTAGGCAGTGACACGTTTGTAAATATTTGTAATTAGGGATCTGGCAATGGTAGAATATATTTTTTACTGTTAATCCTGTAAAGGTGTACGCAACACGCAATGTTTGCTCAAATTTAATTCTTTAAGGTAAGTTTGTTAATAAGTTTGTAATTAATTTTGTATTTATTTATTTTGTAAATATTGATTCTAGATGTATAATTCTGATATTAGTCGTATCTAGAATGCTAACAATACATGAGGTTAAAGGCTTGTTTCTATGTTGATTCTGGAAGTTTAAGCAGATTGTAAATGGGGGCTTGGCAAATATGGTTTTGCTAATTTACGTAATGCTACTATTAGTTGTGCCCAGAATATTAGCAACACGTGAATTTAATTAACGTTTAAAAGAATATTTTTTATATTAATTCTGAGTGCTCGAACAGTTTATAAATAGGGTTTAGGCAAATGTAGATTTTGCTAATTTATTTTATTTTAATTAATATTTAAAAGCCGGTTTTAGGGACCGTAGTGAACAGAGAAAGCGGCATTATTAAAAAAAAAAGAGACAACATATTATTGCTCTGGGCATTTCGGAAAAAACTGGCTTGTAACTCGGCAATGCGGATGTGATACGGTTCCCTGATAAACAATCATGACCGTGTTGCTAAAAACTGTGTAAAATGTGTTATATAATCATGAAAAGGTTCGCTTTTCATATTTTCATAGTGATTCTTACGATGTATTTAGTTACGATAAATGTATTACAATAACTTATATATATACATACACAATTTCATAATCATAAATTTTAGGAAATCTTTCGTACTTTGACGTATTTTTGAAAGGAAAATCTCCGATACAGATTTTGAAAACCCCTTTCAATTATCTGTACATCAATAGCACTTCCATAAATATCGCTAGGGGTATTTTTTCCTACAATCTGTCGAAGATGAGCTAATATAACATGTCGAAAATGTTACTTTCTGTTATCTATTTCGAAAAATAAATTAATTCTTTTTAAATTCCAAAAGATTGTGATTGCTTATTTAAATATCATGCAAAAACGTCAGCAGTCAAAATCGTCCAATTTATTTCGGTTTGAAATGAAGTTCGTGTTACCAAGGTAAGTTCATGATCGGAAAACGAGTGAATTTTTTAATGGAACTAATATTTTATTAAAACTATTTTGAAAGTAATGACCAAACAATATAATATATTTTCACCTTAAATTTCAATTAAAATTTTTGAATATCGATGTTTTAAAATACGTATTAAATATTCTTTCCAATCATCGTTCCTTTCCCCGTTCTTCGCTCTAATTTTACGCCTTCATTAGAAGAGTGTGCTTCCCAAATTGTGAACTATTCATTTATAGGATAGTGTCCTTTTAACTCATATTACATATCAAGATTAATTCTTACACACAAGAAAATTACAACTGCATAATTATTAAATTGATTTTTGAAATGAGGGTAATATTTTGACCACAAGCGTGCTTGAAAGCAACAACATGAAATAGATTTAAGAAAATACACATGGAAGCTACGAAGTTTTTTCAAGAATTCGGAATTCTCTTAAATCATTTATCAAAAATGGTTCATTTCCTCTAACAGGAAGAAAATATTGCTTTTAGGAGTAGCTCTCTGCATTAAAATCAATTCAGCTGTTGAAAAAAAAGTAAAATCCGCATTAATAGGAAATGACAACTACGCAGAAAATTAATGAGCTTCCAACCACTGAATTGGTTGGTTGATAAATGCAAGCAAAAATGAAGCATTCCGGACACTTACTCTCTTAAGATATTTGATTTCCCAAAAACAAACACTTTCTATTGAATTTGTAATGAAAGGTTGATTCCGTGACCGGGATATCAGAACTTTCACTATATTTAGCAGTTTAAAACGTAAATAATGCCTTTTCTCTTTTTTTTGTTTTTTCTTTCTTCTTTCCAACATGCTTCCACGTTTTGTTTACGTTAGGTGTGCGCGTATATTTTTGTGATGGTATCGTCGAAATTCTATTTTTTTGTAATTTTGTGTTTCCCCGTACAAATATTGTTTATTGTTAATACATTTTATACAACATAGTTAATGCATATTAATTACCCGTTATCGAC
The DNA here is from genome assembly GCA_006491805.2 of Dysdera silvatica. Lineage (NCBI taxonomy): Eukaryota > Metazoa > Arthropoda > Arachnida > Araneae > Dysderidae > Dysdera > Dysdera silvatica. The sequence continues at coordinate 312,362,615 of QLNU02015360.1, forward strand.
TCCTTTTTACCGTTGTTTTGTATGGTTTGGCAGTTTTTTTGGATATCGGTAATAGTTTCATAAATTCCGATGTCATCCAAGTTTCGATTATGACTCAAGCTTATGCATACACTTTATTCATTCCCTTATAGCTTTATTAAAATTGCTAAAATAGTTATATTTTTGAGATGATTCTGTTGTACGAAAAAAAAGAACCACGGAAGATTAAACACCTGTATTGAAGAGAGGAGATTTTGTTACTACTTTTAATGTTAGAGGTCACAATCAATAAAATTTTTAAATGTCAGGAGGACAAAATTTTGCGTTTTGCGGAGAATAGTATTCCTCCAGAACACAAGGGAACTCTTTTCGCCGATAAACACACTTTGAAATGAGACCTGCGGGAGTCTATAGTGTTTAAGTCCCTTATAAAGAATATGGAATTATTTTTCTGCTAAAATTATGCGGAATTTTTTTATTAATGTTCAAATTCCAAAAGTGACACTCTTTACGCAAGGTTTGATGTATTTTAATCGCATTGTACGTCAGAAAAACACTTTTAAAGGCGATAAGATTATGAAGGATTGTCGTATTTAACGGATAAAATTTAAAAAAAAATGTGTGTCAGGTAAGTCAAAATATGTAAAAAATTCATATGAAAGAGTAACTATTCATGATGAATAATTGGCGTATTTGGCTCCGATTTATAAGAGTTGGGGAGATTGGTTTCAAGTAATTGTTCCATTATCGCACTCATTTAAATTTCTTTTACACTTTTTTTTTTCAAAATATCTCGTAAGAAAGAGAAACAAATAAATATAAAAGCATGCATACATGAGTATGACTAAATGAAATATATGAAAATATGTGTGTCCATTTATGCGTATGAATAAAAGAAACATATGAATGTATGAGTATCCACATATGAAATGTCATGCAAAAACTTAACGATAGGCTATTTGAAATGAATTTATTGTAACTATAAAAAATTTGAAAAACTTGCATGGAATTTACTGCATTTTATGAAGTTTTGAAATAATATGTTTTGGATTAATTGTTGAAATATGTTTTTAATTTAAGAGGGTCCGGTACCACTTTTCAAAATTTTCATTTTTGAATATATGCTTTCCATTTTTTTGCTACAACAATGACAGAATAGTCGTAAGCATAATATATAATTAAAACTATTCTTGGATAATTTATTTGTTGTTTTGATTCAAAATATGTGAAAAAATCGAAAAGCTAATGTCCAGAATTTTTAATATAACTTAAGATATTATTTGACTTTTGATAAAATAAAAATATTTTCTTATAAATAATAATAATAATATGAAGAAAATATAGTCTTCAGAAAATTTTGATAAGTTGTTTATAAAAAATATTAAAAATATAAAGTTTTCAAAATTGACATTTGATTTAACTGTTGCTATCAAAATTTATATTTCATGTTATATTACATATATGAAAACTCTGCAGAAGAAACTTGAAGAAAACTACATTAACAGTATACCTTGACAATTTCTAACATTTACACTGAAACAGTTTTGAAGATATATCAAGTTGAAACTGTAGCATTTAAAAAAACTTCAATTTCAGATAAACGCATTTAAAGTTTGTCAAGTACAACATAGACTCTATAATGGTGTTTTCCCTCTGTTCGGTCAAACACATGGCCACAAAGCCACACGTTGGCATAGAGTTTGCATATTTCGATTGGGTGGTGGTTCTCGTGGGCCTGGATTCTTCATTACGTCATAAGTTACGATGTGCATAAATGTTTTGGCCGTAGTTTGCTTGTTGCTAGCAGCTTTTTGGTGGTTAGCAGCTTTTCGGCTGTTGCAGCCTTCGTTTGCTTACTGCTTGTAAGCCCACAGCCATAGTTGTTATTCCCGAGCGCGTTTTCCAAGACAAACAGTAGTAGATGCGAAATACGATTTAGTCAGTAACGTTAACCCACTAAGTCTCGCTGCCGTCAATATGACGGGCTGCGGTATCGATCCATATTTGTCACTCTCGTAATATTGCCGGGCTGAAACATTTTAGAAGCTATATAATAAATAGTGCGAAAGCATTGATTTAGTTACTTTTTGTCGTCATATCTCATTTACAAATTTGTTAACATTTTTATTTGTTAAATAAAAAATAGTGAAATTTTGCATGGTTTTCTTGAAAAATAAGCGACACTTAAGGGGCTAAATGTCGCTTTTTAGTCTTCGTAGTAACCTGTTAGCGTGAATTGCGTTGGAATTCAGGGTGCAAGAACTCGTTCTACGTGGGCTGCGTGACTGTTGGATTACCATTATCTGTACGGAATGTCCTTGCGCCTTAAGACCGAAAGCCTCGTTAGCGTCGACTGAAAGACGGACAAGCAAGTTTATGTAACGTTTGTAAAGACTTCTTCAGACGAAAGATATTGACTTTGACAAGAACTGAACTGGACGCATCTGACTGTTGTGTGGATTAGGAATAGCCAAACTAAGTAATGAGTACCCTTTTCATGAACGGAAGTGAGTATATATATACTCACTTCCGTTTAGTAAAATGTACCTTTTTTATTCTAGAACCGTTGACTATGCTGTACTCTGGGGTTTAACGGGTGCGTCGGAGCGGATTCGGGGAAGACCTTCCGTGATTCTCTTACCTGGTTTTGATCTACAAACTGAGCTGTAATTGATCGATTCCTTAGACGAAAATAAACGAATTACTGCCAAATTTGATTTGTTGGCTTATTTGTATTTAACCATTGGCAGCCGGTAATTGATAATTTGATTAATTGATAAATTTTTAAGCGAAGGCTTCGCTTATAGGTAATTAGTAAAAGCGAAGGTATCGATCATTATAACCTTATAATAATTGAAATTTTGGGGGGATCTGAGTACCTCAGGAAAAACTAAAAAACACCACTGCATTCAGAAGAACATACAATTTTTTCATGGAAAAAATGAAAAATCTATTTTTTGAACCAAAAGTGGTACCAGACCACCTTAAAAATGAGAAAAATTAAACTGTGTACATCTCAGGAAAGTCCTAAAAGTGTTACAGTACAAAAAAAGAAAAGAGTGAAGTAAAGCAATTGATAACAGTGAGCACATTTTAAGAATAATAGAATTTTGCAATCATCTAGGATACAATTCGATTTTAAAAGAAATTTTCTCAACATTTATGAATTTTCTTGGATTATGATCGTTATAACATTTAAGCTAAGCATATTTCAACATAAAGCGATATTTTGCAGAATGTAATCGATTGAACCAAAAAATGCATTTATATTATCTCACTTCGCTGCCTAGAAGCCAAATACAATAATTATCCATCATGAATGGTTGATTTTTCATATGAATATTTTACATGTTTTGAATTACATGACACATATTTCTTTTATTTTATGCATTATATACGATAATCCTTCATACTCTTATCGATTTCAAAAGCGATTTTGCTCAAATACAGTGCGATTAAAAAATATCAAACCTTGCATAAAAGTGTTATTTTTGAAATTTAAATATTAATAAAAATGTTCATATATAACTTTAACAGAAAAATGATTCCATGTTCTTCATTAGGGACTCAAACACTATCTATTCCCATAGGTCTCATCTCAAAGTGAGTTTATTAGGGAAAAGAGTTCCCTTGTAAGAATGATTAAAAACTGTAACATAAATAAAACATAAATATAAAAATTATTTGGCAAAAAAAATACTTGAAGGTTTCCAGATAGCACAGAAACATCCCAATGACGTCCATTCGACGTCCGGCGTGGAAATCCCAACGTCCACAGGACATTCAAAATATACCTTCGGGCGTCCGTGGGACGTCCTATGGTGATCCATGACGTTTGAAGTAAGTGTTTTGAAGGTCCTGGGGATGTCCGCTTGAATATATTTCGGATGTGTTAGGGCGGCTCATAGGACAAAAAATAGAATCTTCTTTTAGGACGTATAAGGGACATTATTTGAATATTTTAAGGACGTATAATGCTGTTCTTTGGACAGAAATAAGATTTCATTTTGGGATCTTTTAGAGAAATTATTTGGATATTTCCAGGACATGTTACGGCGGTGTTTAGGACAAAACTTGAATCTCTTTTAGGACCTTTTAGAGACATTATTCGGATATTTTCAGGACGTGTTACGGTGATCCACTGGACTATATATATAGTCCCATGGACAATCTGAAACAAACATCCTACGGATGTCCGAATATGAATGTCCTACTTACATCCGAAATATATCCGCATTATGCCAGGGCCAAGTGTGGGCGTACGGGACCAAGAAGCGACGTCCTACGGACGTGTTGTGCTATATAGGCTATTGGAAGACCAAAATAAAAAAGTGGATCGATCTTCTAAATAACTACCATAATTAATAGATCGAGAATGCATTTGAAATAAAAAGCACAATGTATTTTAAATGTTCTTTACGCATAATTTATTGTACCGTATAGGTTATTCTTTCGTTGCGTAGTTTTTATTCAAAGCATTCATTTTAAAAGCAGCAACGTTTTAGACAAAATTAGATAAAATACTATACCATACGTATAAAAAACGACTATGTCATGTCATGAAGTGCTTTGAAAATCTCGAAAAGCCTAGGGATATTTTGGATAAAGCGGAAGCCCTTTTAATGCAAAAAAATCGCACGGCCTTTTCGTAAACTTCACGATAACCCTCGTGTCAGCAGCGAATACATACTTGAGAAGCAAGAAGCATCGGGGAGCATAGAAAGGGCAGAATTAATGATCTTTGCAAAGATGTAGCACAGTTGTTTTGCAAGCAAAAAGTCCCTTTTCCGATTTCCAGTCCATGTACTTTATTTTTCTTCCTCATAAAAGTACAGTTCTCTGTAGCATCAAAGTTGTTTGCATTTCTCAAATGCAGAAATATCAGCTGATCAAATTGAACGAGGTCTTTGTTTCTAGGAGAAAACT
>QLNU02015360.1:312371081-312438536 GCA_006491805.2 Dysdera silvatica
GTAGTTACGTTTTTCTTTATGTGTGATCACGCATTAGGATAAAAAATTTAATCGTAACGAAGTTGAAGTTGTTAAAGAAATTACATATGTTGATGAAACTCACTTTACTGACAGAGTTAAAGTTTTATAAATACTTTTTCTTAGGGGATATTTTTCCAGTGTAAATGTGAGCGTAGTTACGAAATACAAGACAGAATTTGAAGCGTAAAATATCTGAAGAAGGTTGTCTTATTGGTAACGACCACGGATGTTTGTTTTACGATGCGAGGACAATAAAGGTCATGTTGCACCGGGACTTAGTTTTCCGAGAAATTCGAACCTCTCAAGGCCTGAGTAACTAACGCCCGACTGCAGGGAGAAGTTCTCCGGTAAGCGTTTTATTTTGGCGGCATTGGGAGTCAAACCAGGATTGAGAGTACTCCAGGCGAACGTGTTACCACTGCAAGTCTAACGACCACGATCACTGGACTAGGTTCGAGTCTTGGTAAGCTCGGTTGCTTGCGAATCTTCCATAGATCGTAGGTCATGTTAAATGGTTCAGCTGCTCCAGATAACTTATTGTGCATTCTTGAAAAACAAAAATGCAAATAAAATACATCATATAGAGTAAATAAATTTCAATCGCTAGCATCTGCACAGGAAAGAATTTTTAAAGAATAGGGTATTCTACAAGAAAACGAATAAATCTCTATTCCTGATTCGGTGCTTTAATAAAACTGAATGAAGAAGGTAATTTTTTTTACATTTTTGCTTGACAATTCTTATCTGAAACGTATGTTACGTTTACACCAAAAGAATAAAAACGCTAAAAATTGCCATCCAGAATACCATTTAACATAAATACTTGCTCAATCAGTGTGAATTTTTTATCAGTAACAATAAGAGAGTGCAGATTGCTCAGCCACAATCTTAAATTTTCCTAGCTCGTGCTTAAATTTGAGTCAAGTAGGACATATTTAAATATGTACCATTATCACATTACAAATGAACTATCGAACGTTTCTGCATCAAATGTTTCCAAAACAATCAATCACTTAAACACTTTACTTTTTAAATAGTTTGGAAACCAATTAAAAAATCTGGAGCCAGTATAGATTGTCTAATTTTATTTCAATTTAGAGTTCGAACAAATTATCATGAACACCTGATGGTGGTGATTATTTAAATATCAAACAAAACAACGGTAAACCATTCTCACATAAAATAAATAAAATAGCATGCATAGGAAAAATTTCAAAATATTCAATATAATACAGCGTATTATAAAAAGAAATGTTCTAATTTTTCCTAAAAGTAAACGTAAACTTTGAAAGGGGGGATGATTTCCGTATTTCGTAAGAATTTAAAAATAAAGATTTCAGTCGCGAACATGGAAAAAAACAATTTAAGCAGTATCGATTAGTTCATTTAGAAGTTTACGTTGCAAGACAACTTGGGCTGTCTGAGAAAAGACTAGCACCTGGCCGTTACCCCACCCGCTACCCAATCACAATTAGTGTTCTTTAACAGAAATAGATTACGAAACTACAGGGGAAAGAGAATAAGGTCCATGGATGTCCATATGGGGTGCAGAATGGGCTCGAGCCCCCCCCTCCCCCATCCGTTCAAAAATTTTATTTGCCGTAACCTGCTATGCATTTACTTTCAAAAGTTTTATAGTCACATTTTAAAATAAGGTACTTTTTAGATCGTTACTAATTGTCAAGCAGTATCAATTATTTTTATAGTATTTTGGTATCTTGTACATTCACTAAAATTTTTGAAAGCCTTGAGAAGTAATAATTTTTCTCAGCCCCCCCCCCCCAGAAGTACTCATATGGACGCCACTGTTAGCGTCCAATCGCTATTTCATCGTAGCAATAAACTGAGAACAAGCAACGGCAAAATTAAAAATTTTAGAAAATTAATGCTCTGGTACAGAGTGAATTGCGTGTTTATTGATTTTGAATGACATTTCTAATTAATTTTACCTTCCAAACACGATACCTCAACAAACGTTCAAGCTTATATGATTTTGAAACCTTGATTCAGTGAGCAGTATTCATGCGACCGTAACTTTACAAGGCCTCAGCGAGAAATTTACACCCCTTAGTTTTAGTGATAACCATTAAAAACAAGAAATTATTTACTATTAAGTGAATGTTAAACGCATTATAGAACAATTCAATAAGCTCTTCGTTAATGCAGAACAACAGAAATCAATGTTATCTTGTAAGTTTCTGGAAGTGGTTGTGATGTATTAATGGCTTTCCCGTGTAGTTTGTAAGTTTCCCAAGATTCTAAGAAGAGTCTACTATTTTTGTTTTTGATATGACGGTGTAGTATTTTTGTTGAGTCCCAGTCGGGTTCGTGTTCATGTTGTAAAGTGTGTTCTGCCATACGTGAGGCTACGTCTTCTTTCACAAGTGCTTGTTTGTGTTCTTTTCGTCTTGTTTTGATCATTCTTTTTATCCCTTTCACACTTAAAGTTAAATCTCTTGTAAATTCATCTCTTGGACATTGCATCGCACATAACACAAATCTTAAATTTATTTCCACTAGAATTTCTCTCTGTCACTGCATTCTTACTCAGCTTCAAAATGAAATATTCTTTCTTACTTCCCTTCTAAATACTAAACTTGATTTTCTTACCATGCTCCTAGTTAAATCCGCTACTCGCTCACAAGAATCTAAAATCCAAGAACATATTCGTCTTACTCATTCACGTAAACTTAACAACCTTAGACCTTCTATTTCAAAACAGTCAAAACTCCTTACAAAAAACTGGATACTAAATCTTTCTAATAAAAATCTCACACCACAACAGCAATTCGTACTATCACTCCGCCTAAATTTCTCACCTGCTCCACTTAAAATTCCTACACCACAGATTCTCGCTTCCATAGAAAATGCTCTACAAAATACTCACACTGACGAACGTGTTGCAGCTGATATCCGCTGCAGAGTGGCAGGACTCCTTCGGCGTCCAAAACTTCCTGAGGACAACCTAACGCCTATGCAAAGGGTTGCCCTCCGGGAGCTACGGAACGACAAGGACCTTGTCATACTGCCAGCTGATAAAGGCCGTACTACAGTCGTCTTAAATCGTCCAGACTACTTACATAAAGTCTCTACACTCTTATCTGATACAAATACATACACCCGCATCACAAAAGACCCTACACAAACAATTCAATCCAAAATGAACTCTCTCCTTCTAAAACTCTATAAATCTAAAAAACTTACATTTAATCTCTACGACTCTTTAAAATGCACTTCCGGCCGCTTACCATCCTTCTACGGATTACCTAAAATTCATAAACAAAATATTCCTCTTAAAACTATAGTTAGTTTTTGCAGCTCTCCTACATATAACCTATCAAAATATCTTGCACGTCTACTCTCTCCTATAATCGGTAATAACGACTACACTGTTTCTACTAGCCAATCCTTCTGCACCTCTTTAAATAACCTACAACTTGACGACGACGACCTCATGGTCTCATTCGATGTAATTTCTCTCTTCACTTGCATTCCCACATCACTTGCAATCGACACCGCACTTACACGCCTCCAAAATGACACAACACTACATGAACGCACTTCACTAACACCTCACGACATCTGCACATTGTTGAAATTTTGTCTGGACTCTGCTGTGTTCTCCTCAAATGGTTCTATCTATAGACAAGTTTTTGGCACTGCCATGGGATCTCCGGTCTCAAGTGTTGTAGCTAACTTGGTTATGGAGTCATTTGAGGAAACTGCTTTGTCCTCACCGAATTTTAACATTAAATTCTGGAAAAGATACGTCGACGACACGTTTGTTGTACTTAAAACTAATACACTCCAAAGCTTCTTCCATTACCTTAATAACTTAAACTCACATATAAAATTCACATACGAAACAGAACAGAACAATAAACTCCCTTTCCTAGACGTTCTTGTACACAGATCTCACGATAACTCAATCTTCACCTCAGTTTACCGTAAACCCACACATACAGACAGATATCTCGATTTTAAATCGCATCATCCAACATGCCACAAAGCTTCCGTTGTTAAAACATTAAGTCTTAGAGCGAATTCTCACTGCAGTAATGAAACACTTTCAAACACAGAAACAAAACACATACACACGGCACTTAAAAATAATGGATACCCTAAACGATTCATTCTCAGAAACTGTAGACCCAATAGTACATCTTTAAACAATACATCTCACACCCGCATATCTATTCCATATATTCACGGCATTTCCGAAACAATCTCTCGCATCCTTAAAGAGGCAAATATCAAAACATTCTATTCCCCTGTCACAACACTTCGCAAACAACTTACAAAAGTTAAAGACCCAGTTCCACCAGAAGATCTCACAGGCGCCATATACCAAATACCATGCAAAGACTGCAACAAACATTACATAGGACAAACAAAAAGAATGATCAAAACAAGAAAAAAAGAACACAAACAAGCACTCGCGAAAGGAGACATAGCCTCACGTCTGGCAGAACACGCTTTACAACACGGACACGAACCCGACTGGGACTCAACAAAAATACTACACCGGCACATCACAAACAAGAATAGTAGACTCTTCTTAGAATCTTGGGAAACTTACAAACTACATGGGAAAGCCATTAATACATCACAACCACTTCCAGAAACTTATAAACAACTCTTACTCTGAAATGTATGAGACATCCCCAACATTAGGTAACCCGCAGTGTAGGTTTCTCATTGGTCCCTATTGGGGTTCTTCCATGATTCTATTGGAGGCCTCCCATTGGTTCTCATTGGGTTTTCCCATTCTGCGGGACTACTCTGATGAAGGGTTTTCCAGAAATTTCAAGTATAAAAAAGAGACAGAAACATAACATCGTCATTACTCCTGATGAAGGACTGCTGCTGATGCGTCCGAAAGCTTGAGTGATCTTTTTCATTGCTATTTTACCAGTGTTTAACCTTTTTATGTAATTTCCTCCCTGGTACCCTGTATTTTATTTCTAATATATTCAGATAAATAAATTCAGACGTTCCATCTCTTACGAAGAATATACCTTAATGTTTAAAACCTACAATTTTTGCGGATTTCTAAAGCAATTAAACTCTTAAACTATCCATGGTACATATATATAATTGAATAACAGTAGACTATCTTTCGTGTTCACGTATTGGCATGGATTTACCAACATTTTCAAAATAATATATCAATTTTTCAAGAGAAAGTTTATTTTGAAACATAATCCTCATAAACTTTTCTTCCTACCAGCATGAGAAATGTTATATATGTAAAACACTGTATAATTAAACAGAATTATATACAAGGTGCTTATAATGACACCTTCCCTGTTCAGAACTCTCTGTAGCCCAAATTAATAAGAACGACACTAAAATTTGTACTTATACTATTTAAGGGATGGCGAGAAAGATTCTGCGAAAAAAAAAATTTAGTCCCAAAATCCGTCTCTACTAGAAAATGTGCAAAACAGGAAACACGTGGGCAAAGCACGAAAAATAGACAACTAAGGAAAATGTAAGTTGAAATTTTTATTTCCAAGTTTAGTCGTTGTAAAAACCAAAAGAAATTTAAATGAAGAGCCCTAAAATTTTGATCTTAACATAAAAAGAACGGAAGTGGATGAACAGAGCTCATCGTTCTGTGGGAACAACGTACGCAGAAAAGGGTGAAGATGATCCGCCAGTAATTCAACATAGTCCGAGGGTTCCACCCACCGTGATGAGAGGACTCAGTGAGGACCATATAAAAATCTCCCAGAAAGTTACACTGCCGCCACCGGCCTATACGGCGCTATCTGACACGAAGGATGTTGTGCTTCGTGCGAGTGATGCCACACGAGGGCTATACCATCCGCCTGCTGTAGCTGAAATCGTGATTCATCAGACCAGATGACACGTTTCCAGTCGTCTACTATCCGTCTGCTGTGCTTTTTAGCAAGTTACAGTCGCAGCAATTTGTGTCTTGCCGTTAGCAGTAAAACCCGAGATGGTCGTCAGCTGTTATAGCAGAGTTGCGTCAATCACCGATGAACTGTTCTTGTGTAAACATTGGACGAAGTACCTGAAATTAAAATCTGTCGTAATCTGACATAAGGTGGCGTTTCTTCCCGTCGACACAATACAACTGAGTCTTCGAGCACCCCGCACATCAATCGATGGTGTATGGCCACATTTTGCGCGGTTCACACCGGTTTTTCGGCTTTTGAGTTACTGATGGTACACTCGTGCCACAGTACTTCAGGACATACCTAGCAGTTTGGCGATTGCTGGTACCGAACGTCTGGCCTTGCCAGCACCGACAATTTGTCCGCGATCGAACTCACTTACATTGTTGCCTTTACCCATGATAACATTCGTTGGCATTCTCGTAGATACTCTGATATTTATACATTACAGTGATATCAGCCAGCTGCTCGCAAGTCATTTGTTCCCGTCGTGCTCATTTACATGGTCGCATCGCAGGTGTGTATAGTAATTTGTCTTTTCAGTGTATACTTCAAAAGCGTAGAATACCAGAATGTGAAATGACAGTTTTACATAGCACGGAGCTTTTTATATGCGTTTTTTCGCTTTGTCACATTTTTTAGGTTAGTAATATTGTACTTTTTATCTAGCAAGTGTTTCCCTTTAATAAAAATATTTCTTCGGCTTTTTTTTCACCAGAGAAATAACTTCAACTCGGATAATCATAGAACTTCCTTCCGTAATTGTAGTGCCTATGTACTCTAAATATTTCGTCCAGTTGTTTTGCTTCGGAAGGCTCAGAATCATCGATTTATTGGGAAGACTTGCGATAAAAATAGATAGGTTAAACACAGATGCTTTATTACAAATATATAACACGCGAATGCAACTAAAGAAAATTTATAAAGATATTTAATGATTGCATATATAGCACGTCTTCACACTCTGTTATATCAAGATAATTTTACACGCTCTTTCAAAAAATAATATCTTAATTATAAAAAAATTATCAGATACAAACTGCGTTATAAAATAAAAGATTTTAATACTTATGACTTTACGTTTGAACCTATTTGTGAATTGAATCTACACTGGTTTCCATAAATTAAGCAACAAATGGAAAAAACGTGATAATTTGGCCAAATGTAGTTCAAAATGCACGGAATTTGCGTATGTTACTGGAAAAGGTATGTAGCATCGATATACAGGATGCAAACGAGTGGCGCTGGTGTCGATTTATGCAAATGCGAAAAAGCTTAAAACTAGCTGTTTTGCAGTGAGTCGCCAATTAATGTGCGATGGTGAATGAAAAGATTTCGAGATAGCCAATTTGTAAAAATGACGTCGAAACGTCATTTGCCAGTAGAATTACATTACGCAGCTATACGCAGACTTGAAGCTGGCCAACGGTAGACGGACGTTGCAAGATGGCTGAACATCGACAATTCTGTGATCAGCAGAATGTGGCAGCAGTTCCAAAACACGAATTCAGCCTCCCGAAGATACAGCGAAGGTAGGCCAAGGGTTATGACCTCCTCAGATGACCGATACTTGCGGCTTTCTGCAAGGCGAAACAGGATCGCTACTCCAACTCATCTCAGATCTGCGCTTGCTGAAGCTGCAGGAAGGACTGTATCAGCTTCGACTGTACGCAGAAGGCTACATGAAGAAGGACTGTACGCTAGGCGACCAGTATTATACATGCTCTTAACTTCTCGCCACAGGAGGGGGAGGTATGAATTGGGCATGTACGCATGAGAACTGGACTCGAAATCAGTGGAGGTCCGTACTTTTCACGGATGAGTCGAAATTTGCTTTGCAGAGTGATTCTCGATGAATTTTCATCTGGAGAGAGGCTGGTACTCGATATCAGCCCTCTCTTATGCAGGAAAGGGACACATATGGTGGAGGCAGTGTGCTTGTATGGGGAGGCATATCTTTAGGCGGACGTACTGACCTCTATGTGTTGTCTCATGGCAACCTTAATGCTCAGGGGTTTAGAAACGAGATCCTTGACCCCATTGTTCGACCGTATGCGGTCACTATTGGCGATCATTGTACACGCAGGCAGGACAAATGCCGCCTCACACACCTCGTCTCGTGCAGCTGCACATTGAGAGGAGACTATAGTTCCAAATGCAATAGCCAGCCGCTCTCCCGACATGAATCCCATAAGATGTTTGGGCTGCTCCGCTAGGCGTCTCCTCCCCCACCCCCTCCCCGAACCTGCAGGGCTTAGAATACTTTGCGTGAACAATGGGCATTGTACTCACGGAATTCATTGACAACATCATTAGCAGCATGGAAAAACGCTGTCGGCCTGATTGTTGTTCTAGGTACCCACTTCGTATTGGATATTTTTTACTATTTATCTGACACCAACATTTCTGACTTTTTTATTGTATACATATTAAAAAATGTAAATGCTTTGTATCACATGTTTCTTTCAGTTACATATGGTATGATAAAGATTTTCACCAAATTTCATCCAAATTTTTTTGTATATTATGAGTTATCACGTTTTTTCCATTTGTTGCTTAATTTATGGAACCATGACCTTACGCTGAATTAATCTCTGCGAACCTTCTTCAGAAGATCGGAAATCAATGATGGGAGTTGATTAATGCCACTGCACTGCTTACGTACAATGTTATCTAGAAAATCACGAAAGGGTTCGTGCCTTTGGACAACGCCAACGCAGAGAAGTCAGTGAAAACAAACAGAAACAATGAGGTGTAGAATAAAACATTATTGTCACGCAGTTACAATTTATTGAATGGGTAACCAGAAATAGGTTAGATAACGTCTTATTGAAATTGTTTGGCTGGTCAGAATTCTATTGCTTCTCTGTAGAATTTCGGCCAAACATCGTGAAACCAATTATATCTTGTTTTCATATTCTAGCAATAAATTATAACATTTTTACTTAGCTAGAAATGATGAAGTAGTTAATGGATGGAATGGAATTGGTAACGTCTACTACAATCATTTTTTACATCTCTGAATCTTAAAATCTCTGAATCTTAAAATCTCTGATCTTAAATCTCTGAATCTTAAAAATAAGAAAACTAAATATCATAAAAACAAAGAAAATATCCCTAAAACACAGTTCTGGTGTATGAAATGGTATCAATATTTTCACAATAAATATAAAATTATGCGTCTAGATGTGATATATTCACGAAAGCTCTAAATATTTGTATATTTTCTCGGGCCGTTTGTATCATCATAAATCATCATGTGAATGAACTGAAAGATATACGTTAAATTGTCTATCACAAGAAAATAATTTAATTCTAAAACGTAAACGCATTGCTGTGAATGAGATGAAGATTTATTTATGCTTACTGTAAATTTCCTATTTATGAGTCCGAAAAATACGGAATAAGCTATGCAGATTATAAACGACTCAAACTTTATGAAATGATTCATATCACCAACGGAAAAAAAAAAAGAATATGAACAAATGAAGGTAGAAACTCTGATATCATCACTAGATATATTTGACAATATTAGAAGAATGGTTACGGCAAGGTGATCTAGTTTTTTTTTAACGGATCAGATGACCAAAGCTAGTCATGAAAAATCTAAGTTAAAAGTATACCGTGATGTAAGGGATATATCCAGAAGCAACTGATATAAAAGAAAAATGAAACTAGAATAAATATTCAAAACAAAAGTTTTATCAATATTTTTGCCATGCGCAAAAGGCGGAGATACTTTTAATTACAAAATATTAATTATTATGTCATATAAAACATTTATCAAAACCGCACAATAAATTTGTTCATATATTTGCTTATAATATTTCTACAAATTTGAAACTTCGACATCGACATATATAATCATATTTATTTGATTTTTACTCAACGAATAATTATTTTTTAGCATCAAGGCAAACTCGGAATAAAAGATATATTTTTCATCTGGAAAAATAGAAAAACTACTGTAAATCTAGCTAAAAACAGTTTTGATTCATCGCAGAAAATCGTGATTAAAAGAAAAATGTTACTCCAGCTAGTATAAAAACTTTATTCATAAAATTTGTAGATCAGAAGATTTTCGATCTGTCACTCGCAAATTCTTAAAAAAGATTCCTTTTTTCAACGTAGTTTGAATTTTAAAAGTGTTATCATAAAAGTATGCACTTAAGCCAATTATGAAAACTAATCCTTCTATCTACTTTTTTCTATTAGTTTTTAGTGAAAATTAAAATTTATAAAAGCAAGCGTCCAATTTTATAAAAAAAATCAATAAAATATCAGAGGTAGATTAACAACCGTAGCCTAATCTTTTTATTATACAGTATACCCCGTGTTTCACGAATCCGAAAGAAATAAAATAATCAACGGTTGGTCGTAAAAATAAAATGAAATATGATAAATAATCAGCAAATAGAGGAGAATTTAGCTATAATAGTTTCATCCCAGGAAATAATAATTTCATAAAAATAATAATACTAACATTTTATATTCTCCCCAATTCAAAAAATGCCAATTAGTAAAATTTGCGCATCACTAAATTAGGCTGAAAGAATTTTACCCCGTTGCTTTTCATGGAAAATTCACCGAGATATTGATGTTTGGAAACAACATAGCACGTAGTAACAACACTCGAAATGTTCACATGTGTGTATATTCTATCAGTTTATTTTAGTACGTTATACAGTAATAACAGACGTAATAGGATATATACTTTATTGAATTGACCTAAACACTCCTAACAATTTAATTTTTAACAATTATAAAAACAACTGCGAATAACAGAAATCACGAATGCCAAACCCGCGAATAGCGAGGGACGACTGTATACGTATAATAACATAGCATAGCGGATAAGCTTTCTTGATGTAAGATATCATGATATTTTGGTTTGTTTAGTTTTGGTTTCTAATTGTAATGTATGAGACTTTCCAACACCAGCCAAGCGTAAGGTTTTAAACATCGAAGCTTGCCATTAATGAGATAGTCCATTCTTAATTCCCTGAGTGCGGCATGGAAACAACAACTATGGTAATTAGAACTTTAGTGGAAACCTGTGCGAAGACCTCCAGCTCAGTATTTTTCGTCGACCAAACAATTTGCGGAAAGCGACTCCTCTTTTTATTTCCCTTCCTTCCCTCCATTCCTGGATTTTGAAAAATGTTTTCTCCACATTTTCACTACCACTGTTATTTCCTTTTACCAACCTTAACGTTTTCCCTCTGGCTGAATCAGGTTTCAAAATCCTTCTTTTCGGGTAATTCTTTAGAGTATGCATGTTTTCGCAGCTCAAGAACTCTTAGTCTACCATCAGGTAAGAGCTGTTTCTAAATTAAAACAATTCTTCCCTAAAAAAACTACGCTTTGCAATCATTTTTTTACATCTTTATTTCTTGTCGATATATAAAATTAAACTCTTTTAACGCTTCACGGAATCCGTATATCAATAAAACATTCAGAAAAGCCTTTTTTCCTTTTCTTAACTTTCGTGCTGTAATAATAGTTTACAGATAATCGAGAAATATTTTACCTCTAACAGTTTTTTACTCTACAAAACTAGCTCAAGTATTTTTCTATTGTGCTATAATTTATTTTAAATGTAAGAGAGGTCGTCTTTATATAAATAAATTTGTTTTCTTCATTAGGCAGAGAAAAACTTATTTATCAATATGTGAACTTAAACTACTATCTCACCCTAATAAAACAATCCGCCGAACATTTTCGACTTAGTTGTTCCGGAACAGCCTAATTCAAACCTTGCAAATATTTAGCTATTTAAAACAGTAATACATATCTAACATTAAACAAATAAAAGAATAACTACGTATAAAGCAAAATTACTGTAAACTGTGCACATTTCTACGACCTCTACCTTATATAATAGTCCCCAGGCCTGTTCAGTTTTTACTTATTCATATTCAGAATAGAATTTTATCTTAAAAGAGTACAATTACATCCACAAAGTAATATTTTTAAATCAACGAATAATTTAAAAATTAACAAAAAGTGAAACTTTTACTTTTTACATAGAAGCACTGACAAGAAAATTTAAATGTGTAGCGAGGAGCTAATGTGACTAACTTGTAAGTGTTACTGTGCTGTCTACGTCACACCTCTTGCTTGCTTAGTAAATGTCTCTTATATCCAAATTATGACACTTGAATATAGCTTTAATGTGTTATGTCAACGTCTAGAACATATATGACTCGGGGTTCTCGGACTCTTGTTTCTCATTGCCTAGGTTACCCTTAAACGATAAATATTTGAAAAATATCGACGTCTTTCCTTCTATAATTTTGACTGCACACTGTCTCTTTTCCTTCCATACTTCAGGTATAGGAACGTAACAATTTTATTCTTCAGCATTAGTTTTAGCAAATTCAATAGCACGGACATTTTTGTACCTGCATTTCATGCTACACTAAATCATCTTGTGCGTATTTCTATAAATTAAATCTTTTTTATTGCATGTAACACATCATACAAATAGCTAACGGGTTTTTTTGGTTCCACACTAAGGTTTTTTGATAATTAAAAAAAATAATTTTATACATAATGAGATTTCGTTTCGCACACGCATAACATTGAGTAGCCTTTACCAGCAATGAAATAAATACACTTTGCGTGCTTTATTTTTGTGCAAAATGTTTTCCAACGCACAGTGCATTTTTAGAATCTCTATGAATGTGTCATATGAAAATGATCGAGCTCTTTTATCAAAATCTATCTAATGAGACATTTACTTGATTAGATAGAGCTGCCTCCGTGTTTTCATCCCAATGTTGTTATTTATTGTAGTTCTAAATAAAAGGTCCTGTTTGGAGTGGCATTTAAATTCATGGATTAAAAGGTTCATATTTATCCTAACTCGAATTTAGTTGCCATTAAAATGGGATCCTGAATATCATGAAAATAATTATATTTTAGCACCTGAATTTTGTAACTCAAACTGAGTCCTCTGACACATATGTTATAAATTGATAATATTAAAAGGCTCTGGTTTGAATTGCAAATTTTTGGTGGCTAAAATGTAAAATTTCTATGAATTAATTCTTAATTTAATAATCAAGAAATGAAGAAAGAACATGTCATTAATGGGATGCGTGTTTCAATATTTGTACTTTCATCGTGAACTTCATAGTTAATTTCACCAGATATTATTTAAATACTATGTGTTGGCCTAGTTAAAAACCGAGTCATTTTTTAATTTCCATTTACGAAATTGCTCAGTAGGTTCTTAAAGATAAAACCATCCAGTCAAGATAACGTCCAAAGTGGGATGTATTTACAAACTTTCCAACTTACTCTGATTGGCACCTATTCTCATGAGCACAATGCGGTTGAGTTTGATCATGGAGATGGGAACTTTACTCAGGAAAGGGGAGATTATTCGATTTAACTGTATAATTTTTGGCATCTTACAGTGCTTTTACGGAAAATTTGTCTGCGCTCGGTCATATCACTGCTGGATACATTATTTGATCTTGGAACCCATGTATTTACTGTGCTGCTAATTATATATTCGACAGATCCAATAAAAGGTATCATAATAAATAGCCTTAACTGTATGAAAATTCTAGGTAATATCTTGACAATTCAGTTTTACAACGTCTTGGATCCTAAACGATATGTAACTATTCTAAAGGATACTCGAGTGAAATATTTGTTAAAAGATGACAATTGCGCATCAGCAACATTATCTTCATGTTTTTGGACCTTGTAATTAAAATTTCAAAAATGTATCTAAATCGTAAAAATTAAATTCATCAATGTCAATAATTTACAATTTCTAAATTACTTTGAAATAAAAACAGGAAATGGTAAAAAAAATAAATATTTTGTTCAGAACATGTATTTTGTCTGATGTTTAAAAAATTAGAAGTTTCTAACAATTTTTTCAATGCATAGATTTTAGAATCGCTTTAAAAAGCACACAACTTTAAAAATTCTTTTTAAAAAACACTGGTATTAATATTCGCAATCGCTAATTATTTCGTGTTTTGTCAACGTGAAATGAGATTTATGTAAAACACAAAAGGCCTTTTCTTATTTTTTCTCTCTCACCCCACTCATTGTGAACGTGGGATGACTGATGATGATGATAAGCATGCAAAAATAAAAAAAAAATCGATATTTCAATTCAAACCATGTTTTTTTGTCTGCAACTGCATAGTTTCAATTTAGAAAATCTGGCGTATAAATCAAAGAAGCTCTGATCTCATTTCAGATTTTTCATTGCTGGCATATTAATCAATGGCTTATTTATATAACGGCAACGATAAACGAGCCATCGAAAAAATAAAGGTTTATGTTTTAGGTAGTTTAATGATCGCGTTCGTTAAATACATAAAAGCATGAAGTTTTTTAGAAAACACCACACAAATGGAATAAAACAGTGTACACTGCCACTGTTTTCTTTCGTTTACGTGGTGTTGCGTGGGATTTCATATGTCGCTAATTTCTGTCGAATAGTACAGTTGTTCCAATTGAAAAATGGCGCTATTATATTCACTAAGTTACGAAGTGTTCTTTTGGTAGCAAAAGCACAGTTAATTATCTTTATCAAATATTACTCGTAGACCTCGACTGTTCGTAATTAAAGGGTTCCACTTACGAAGTTTTTTCAGGGACTACTTACTCGTCTCTGGAAATATTAAGCAGCTACGATCGATGCTGGAATAAACACATGACAAACCATAAACCAATTCCAAATGGAGGCCCTAGGCTGACACTGATATCGTACTTCGCTGCCTAGCGAAGGAAAACCACTATTCATTTTAAATCACATTATGTGGTGGTTTTGTTGTTAATTACAATCTATCACCAGGCGCGGTGTTTCCATCAATCATAAAATATACTAAAATATACTACAAGCAGCTAATTAAAATTCATCGGGAGACATCCTTGCCAGATAAGTTTGTTGTTCTTTTAAAAATGTTTGGATCCTAATTCGTCAGCTTCACTTTCTACTAATTCGTCAATTAACTTTTGGGTAAAGAGCTTTTCAAATTTTCTCCAATACTTAGTTACCTAGAGTTTACCTCTTCCATGTTATTCTAAGGTCCTTACTGGTTTTTGAAGACGATGATTTTCGAAGTCCATTGCTTTCTTGATATCAAAATATTTTGATTATGTAGAGAGCCATTTTAACATATTAGGGAGCCCTAGGCTCGAGCATTGCGTGTTTTGAGCCCATTCTACATTAACTGCTGAATTTCCAAATTTTTGTAATAAGAAAAATACAATACATAATAGACAAACTTCGCTGATTTTGAGCCCCGGAAAGACGGTTATGTACAACCGATTAAATTTTTCCGTACTTAATGTCTGCGTTTCTAATAGTGATCTTTAATTTTTATTTAAATCTTTAGCCTCACACATCGCCTTCCGGATACTTTCCCACTTGTTCTTAGCCATGCCACTCTATATTTATTTTAGCAATGTAGAATCTGATTCATTTTTCATCGAAACATTTCATATGTCTTCAATAAAAATGTAGATTTTACTTTTAAGTATATACTTAACATATATTTAAGCACAATGAGAAAAACCTCTTTCCGCAATAACCTTAAAATATGCAATGTATTACTAACATTATACGATAAAATTATGTATTATTTAAACAAAAATGCATATATTACGTTTATTGTGGATCTCATTATAAATAAAAATATCACTATTTTCTAAACGTGACAAATATTGTTAAATAAATGGAGAAATGTGCATTTGCACTAAATAGAACATAAAGCTTCACTACCTTTAGAATATGCGAACAAACGATTTTCCGTTACGCGTATTGCGGTCTAAGAAGTTATATCTATATAACCGAATTCACTTAAGGTAGCAGAATTGTTTCAATTAAATGCTTCAATTAGAATATATTATCTATTTAATAATCTTTAGTTTTCAAGTGTACAGAAGTTTTAGAATTTCTTTAGCGCAACATTATCCTGGGAGCAATATTCCGGAAATTTTAAACCCATGTATATATATATATATAACAAATATATACAGGGATATAATAGTATAGGCAGTAATAATAATATAATATAGGAATAATATAGGAGGAAATACTAGAAAAGTTGAAGAATTCTACAGAAAACTATATGAAAGTAACAGTGGATTAAACGAAGACACTGAAATAGTCGAAGGAACAGCTCCTAAAATCTTAAAAGAAGAAGTTTCATTTGCAATAAAAAATATGAAGAAAGGAAGAGCCCCTGGTGATGATGGTATTACATTAGATATCCTAAAAGAAGCTGGAGAATATGTAGAAGACATACTTGCAAAATTCTTTACCAAATGTCTTAACAGCGGTAACATACCAAACCAATGGGATTCTGCAACAGTAATTCTTTTGCATAAAAAAGGTGATAAAGAGGATTTGAAAAATTACCGACCAATTAGCTTGTTACCTGCTATTTATAAAATCTTCACAAAAGTTCTAACACATCGCCTGCAGAAAAAATTAGATGCAGCTCAACCAAGAGAACAAGCTGGATTTCGAAGTGGATTCAGTACAGTGGACCATATTCAAGTATTAAGAGAATTAATTGAAAGAACACATGAATATGAACTTCCATTGTGTGTGGCATTTATTGACTATGAGAAGGCCTTTGACTCTATAAAAACATCAGCAGTCATCAACTCTTTAAGATCAACAGACATTGAGGATGTGTACATTGACATGGTGAAACGTGTGTATAAAAATGCAAGTGCAAAATTTCGGTTACATAAAGATACCAAAACTATCAAACTTGGCAAAGGGGTGAGGCAGGGAGATACCATTTCTCCAAAACTTTTTACTTCTGCTTTACAGATGATTTTTCAGCTGATAAATTGGAATAACAAGGGAATAAAAATAAATGGTGAATATTTAAATCATCTGCGGTTTGCTGATGACATTGTTATTTTTTCAACGAACCCATCAGAACTCCAAGACATGGTACAGGAGCTCTCAACTAGAAGTAAAGAAGTTGGACTCAAGATGAACCTACAAAAAACTAAAATCATGTTCAATAATTTTGTAGAGGAAACAAAAATACAAGTTGACAACACTGAGCTAGAAATTGCTGATTCATATATTTATCTCAGCCAGCTGATTTCAATGGAAGGCAACATTATGAAAGAACTCAACAGACGTATTAAACTTGGCTGGAGTGCATGTGGAAGAAACAGTTTTATCATGAGGGGAATATTGCGTTTGTGTCTAAAAAGAAAGATCTTCAACCAGTGTGTGTATTGCCAGTGCTCTCTTATGGATCAGAAACATGGAGTCTAAGAGTTGGCCCAATACGGAAGTTACAGGCTACCCCAAGGAACCTGGAGAGGTGCATGCTTGGAATAACTAGGAGGGATCGAAAAAGAAACACTTGGGTGAGAGAGCAAAGTAGAGTTGAGAACATCATCGTTAAAGTGAAAAGGCTGGAATGGAGATGGGCTGTACATATTGCAAGAAGAACTCATCAAAATTAGGCAAGAGAAATTCTGAACTAGATTCCAAGTGACCACCGAAGACCTACAAAACGTCCTCAAACTAGATGGATGGATGAGATAAGAACACAGGTTGGGGTGACGTGAAAGCGAATTGCTCAGGATAGACTTGTGTGGAAACCATTTGGAGAGACCTTGATCCAGCAGTGGATAGATAATAGTTGAATATGATGATGATTATATATATAGACACATGACTTAGAATAGCTGAATGAGTTCAAAATTATTGTCATTGTCAGCTTTTTAACAGCCAACAATGATTTCTTTAACAAGGCCCCTACAGGCATTATCTCACTGAAGCGTGAACAAATGAAAAGTACTCTTAAAGTGTTAATTAACTTCCCATTCTAATCCAAGAATTTTATTGGTAACCGAAGCTTACAATTCATTGTCTTAATATGCATTGAATAGAGAGAAATGATGCAATAATATAATAACGGGTAAATTCATCTTTTTCCGGGATGGGGCAGCCGCATAGTGAAGTATTGACTTCAATAATTCACGGAAGCGTTTCACGTATATTAAGTATAATGCTCGTGGCAGACCTCTGTTTATAAATACATAGTATTCTTGGGTAGACAGACAGGGTAAAAAAAATTCGGCGCCATGTGGATGCATGATTGTTATGAAGGGATTTAAATAGTCATGCACGTAAGAATATCTTGGATCATTCAGAGGTATATCTACATGTACTAAAGGTTTCAACACGTGCGGTTGAGCGTATTCTGGATCATTATTCAGCGTTAACCTTGCAAAACTGTTCTTTGTTGACATGATGGATCGAAGTCTTCATTAAGTTCAATCCTCCCCTTCGCTCAAAGTAACTGAAAACTTATCAGATTAAAAAAAAGTTTTAAATCATCTGTAGTCCAGGTCCGGTGTCCTCTGGCCCAGTTGAGTCGTAGAGATTGCATGTTAGCAATGGCACCCTGGTGGATCGACAGCTTCCAATAACTTATTACAGCTAATGATTTCCTGGTGATCTTGTTGAAGACATTTCTGGTATTTCTGTCATTGAACTATGTGGTGCCTTATACCACTGTCTCACATCGTTTGGCTAGAATAATGTTGAACGAATGTCGCAGGACACATTCATCCCCCACTGCTTTCTCCACCCATAACGATGTCCAGGGTGAGATGTTATTCCGGAAATGGCGTATACGTAATCAGTGGCGTCCATATCAGTAGTTCTGGTGGGAGGGGGAACTGAGAAAAATTATTACCTCCTTCTCAAACCTGTCAAACGTTTTAGTGAATGTACAAGATACCGAAATGCTACAAAAATAATTGATACTGCTTAATAATTAGTAATGAGCTAAAAAGTACCTTATTTTAAAATGTGACTGTAAAACGTTTGAAAGTAAGTGCACAGCAAGATCTGGCGTCAAATTTTTAAATAATGGCTGAGAGAGGAGGGACTAAAGTCCACCTGCTTCCTATATGGGCGTCCATGTACACAATACACTTTGATGTTGTCAAACGAGAAGGGTACAGTTTCTCTACTACTTTTTCGATGAAGCGGGTCATGCGTCTCTAGCAAACACCCTCACGTCCTTCTTTTAAACCTGACCAATGCACAACGTTTACCCATACTGATATTAAAGTATGATCTACGTAAATGCCGAGATATCCTCGTATTTATACACTTACTAAACTATGGGTTTATGCAAAAGTGAGAGCGAGATGTGACAGGGTCGAGTTGCTCAGGAACCAGGTATATCCCACCGTTTATGTCCACTCATTACAAACATTTTTTATTATTTTATTCAAAAATCTAATTGAATAATACAATTTGTTTGCTTCTGTCTGGTAATCCCGTATACATATGCTGATGCTCAACTGTTAAGTGTAAGGCACATAATAGCGCGATAGTATATCTAATATTACTGTTATATTTTTATCGTCATTAACATGGTGTACAAAATTTCGCAAGTGTTTAAACTCTCTCTCCCTATAACACGCTACGTCAGTGCTTAGAGCTATAAGTTTTAGTATTTGACAGGAGTATAAATCCAACTCTACACTATACTTATTTTTGAGCACATTGAACGAAACATGGCAAAATAGTTTAAAACTGAAGAACTAAATTCGATCCTGCGATACCTACTAAATATGTGTTTAAATGGAAAATCTTTAATAATTTATCATTTATTAATTTTTACCGACTATCGAAATAGCAAAATATATATAAAAATATTTCACCTGTATTTTTATCTTTCTCAAAAGTATATTTAAGGAACTGTTATG
Source organism: Dysdera silvatica (assembly GCA_006491805.2). Taxonomy (NCBI): domain Eukaryota; kingdom Metazoa; phylum Arthropoda; class Arachnida; order Araneae; family Dysderidae; genus Dysdera; species Dysdera silvatica. The sequence continues at coordinate 312,390,767 of QLNU02015360.1, forward strand.
CGAAGAAATAGCCGAAATTCGTGCATAATTAATACCGCTGACTTTATGCTTAAAGCGGTATTATTTTGAAAATTTTTGCTTCAAGCGCATAAAACTTTGGAAACGAGCAATTAAATCATTCCTAAAATTTCACGTAACTTATGGTAACTCTCCGGCGAAAGTTGTATTCATAAATGTGAAAACTTTCTAAAAAGCTGCGAAAAGATTCAGGAAAAATGAGCACAGTTTTGTTTTAAAAATTCCCTGATATATATAGAGAGAGAGGGAGGGAGGGCAGGGGGTAATTTTGCATTCCTGTCAAAAATAGTGAATGTTATGTTTCTTAAAGTCAATTATGCTTAGACGAAAAGATTACTGTCAATTCGATATTTCAATGCGATGCCGTTATCGGAATCGTAAATATATAATTAGTAATCTTTGTAAAATTCAGAAGAAAAAAACAATTAATGGCAATTCAACTGAAAAATTATACGCCCGGACTCTTCTTATATTCCAGACAAATCAAAAATACGATTACTTTAAGTATTGTTTACACCACTGGTTCTCAGCGGGAGCCCCGTGGCCCCACTTGTGGACCATGGTGGAATTTTGGGGCCACGGGTTAAAATCGTGAAATTAGGGGGCCACGAACAGTTGACTTACAAAATAAAATTATTGATAAAATAAAAATTTCTGCCACCCACGCGTAAGTTCAGACTAGAACTTTTATGTTCAGCAAAACCTCTCTTAACGACCACCTCTACTCAGTGGCCACCTCCATTAATGACCACTTCTTCTTGAAATGAATTTCCTCATCCCCTATAGACCCAGTGCTAAATTTACCTCCATTCAGAGGCCATCTCTCAGAGCGGCCGCTTCTTCACGGAACCGAGAGTGGTTGCCTTAAGAAGGTTTTACTGTATAGGAGAAAGAGAGACGTCGCCCTGACAAGGAGTCGAACTGGGGACCCAATATATGACCCGTTGTGCCCCTACCTGCTCGGCAATTGTATGTTACTGTTGCAATCTATCATTCGGTTGTTAACTGTTGCAATCTACCATTCGGTTATTAACTATTGCAATCTACCATTCGATTGTTAACTGTTGCAATCTACCATTCGGTTGTTAACTGTTGCAATCTACCATTCGGTTGTTAACTGTTGCAATCTACCATTCGGTTATTAACTATTGCAGTCTACCATTCGATTGTTAACTGTTGCAATCTACCATTCGGTTGTTAACTGTTGCAATCTATCATTCGGTTGTTAACTGTTGCAATCTATCATTCGGTTGTTAACTGTTGCAATCTACCATTCGGTTGTTAACTGTTGCAATCTACCATTTGGCAATAGTTAACCCTGTGAAGGGTAATGATACCTTACATAAAATTATAACTGATATAAAAAAGAAGTAACGTCAAGGCGATATTAAATTATTTAATAATTAGTTATTGGTTGCTTCATTAGTAATCGTCTCGATATTGTGAGCAGAGGCGAGCTTCGATTGTCCTTAACAAAGCCGCAGCCAGACGTACAAAAACTTGATTGTTTTCATCAACCACGAGGATTTCGCTAAATTAAGTGATCATATTATAATATTTGATTATGAAATATTTTATTGTTAGTATTTCTTGTATAATAAGTAAAAAGTTTTGTTGATAAAGTACATTGATTTAAAATATTATGTTCTTAAAATTAAAAATACGTGGGGTGCACGGTCGTGAATGAAACTCAAAGGGGGTCCCCTGCCCAGAAAACGGTTGAGAAACATCGATTTACACAACGATGATTAATTTATACAAGGGGTTAAACATTGGTAAAATATACCACTCGAGCTTTCGGACTCGGCAGAAGCTGTCTTTCATCAGAAATAATGACTATGAAGTGTTCCTTTCTCTTTTTATATCCAAACTTTCTGGAAAACCCCATTTTTGGAACAATCCCGCAGAATGGGAAATCCCCAGTCTTTTGAGATTTTTCAGTGAAAGAGTCGACTCTTCTACTGAAAACTAAAAATAGTTTTTTTCTATTCTAAGGGATTGCACGGAAAATGGTTTTTTCCATTCTACGTGATTACACCGGAAATGGGTTGTTCCAGAAAATTCGGACATAAAAAGAGCTTGCTTGCTTTTTGGTTTTACGGCTCAAAGACTACAGTGGTCATGCTGCGCCGGGATAAAAAGAGACAAAGGCACTCCACAGTGATTACTCCTGGTGGAGGACATCTGCTGACGCGTCCGAAAGCTCGGGTGATCTAATTGCTATTTTATCGGTGTTTAACCTTTTCTATGTAAATTTTTTCCCTGGTACTTTGTATTCTAATTCCGATTAATTTCACAGTTAATAAAAAAAATGAGTCATTAATAAAATATTTACATGTTCATTACATTTTATTAGTATAGCATTACTTATCCATTTATCTTTACGTTCACGTCTCATCTGCTACTTGGCTCATACCATTAAGGCTACATGAAAATTATTCCAAGAAATACCACGATTTAGCAGACAAGTTTCCAGTTGGACGATAATTATCCAACCATTTGGCAACGGGAAGAGATATTTCAAACTCTTCTAATTTATTCGAGGATTTCAAGCACCGGAAATCCTGGTTGTTTCCACAATATTTTGCTACTAACTAAACCCCAGGTAAAATATGCGAGGTCATCTTAACAAGGCTTGAAAAGTTAATAAAAATATAAATCTAGTTGTTATACATTTCGTGCAAATGATTTTATCAAAAGGATATAAGTTAATGTGGTTACATAATCTTAATGATTGGCTCATTAATTTTTTATGGCAAAAGTACAACAAGGGTCATTCTTCGCCAAATAAGGTGAGGTACTGGGGTATAGTGGAGCCGGAATGCCGTTCCGGCACTGCTTTTTTTTTTAAGGGAAATAAATAAAAAAAAATGCTGTAAAATTCTTCCTTAAAAAAGCGCTATCTTATGCTTAGCATCAAAAATATTACTGGTATTTCAAATTAATAATTTGAAATATCAATCATATCTTATATTTTTTTTATAATTTTAACACTTTTATTAATTTGAAATTAATAAAAGTAATAAAACGCTGTGATTTCTGTAGAAAGTGTCGATTAGGAGATAATGATCATGAAATAAAATTATATGCTCTCTGAGAAGTAATTATGTTATCAGGTGGAACAAAGTGTGGAAGGGTTACGGTGGCAAAGAAGTGACGTACGGCGTGAGTGACGGGAGTGGGGTGATGGAAGTAGTTTCGCGCGCGGAATCCTATAAAATGGTGTATCTAAAATGTGAAGTGGGCAAAGAACTCTTCCACATTTTACGTTTTTGGACCTAATTGAATTACCTGATCAAAAGTCTAAGAGAGTGTTTGAACTTTTGGTAAATTGTTTGGACAAGCATGGTTTTCACGATGATTACTTAAAAGATTATTTAATTTTATTTACAAGTAATGGTGCAAGTGTGATGTTGGATAAAATTTCGGGGTTTCAAACAAACTCATTAATGAATATGCGAACATTATTGTGTAGAACTATATGCTCACCCTTACTATCTCCCGCTCCATTTTGTCCTTCAGCTCCCCCTCTGAAAAATACCACCAAGAATGGAGCGTTCCGATACTGCTTAATTTACGAATACGCCACTGATGGGGTACACATATTAAATGAAAATTAGAAATCTAGATTGGAGTTAAATGAAAAAATTACCTTTCTACTTTTTAAAGGTTAGAAAAGAAAGTGGTATTGGAGATGTCAAAATTTAATAATTGTAAAAGCAGTTACAGAAACAAAATTTATAAGAGCAGCTATAGGAACAAAATTTGTAAAAGCAGTTATAGAAACAAAATTGTGAAAGTAGTTATAGGAACAACATTGTAAAAGCAGTTATAGAAACAAAATTGTAAAAACAGTTATGGAAACACCATTGTAAAAGCAGTTATAGAAACAAAATTGCAGAAACACGTATGGAACCAACATTGTAAAAAGAGTTATACAAACAAAATTGTAAAAGAAGTTATGGAAACAAAATTGTAAAAGAAGCTATAGAAACTACAATAAAATTGAGAACATAGTAGGACTCTAATTATCCGAAGTCATGGAACAAAGAGGCCAGGCTCGATTTTGGATAAGCAGTTTTTTTCGGATAATCTGAAAATTAAATTTTCAATGTAAAGGTGCGAAGAAGCTGCCATATTTATTCCAAACCGCATTTGATTACATATTATTGAACTAGCATATAGACAGTAAAAAGTCATAAAGTACACTGCCTGGACAGAAAAAAGGTCGCGGTGTGAATTTAAACAGGTAAATACTGAGGATGAAATAATTAGTTAAGCGTTTCGAAAATTTCCATAATTTTGCGAGCACCACAACCTTTAAATATAACTGTATAAGAATGTAGCTGATTATTTCAAAGCAGTCCTGGTTTTAGACGCTACACAAGTTAGCTAAAACACGTTACAAGGTTCAATATGGGACAACAAATGAGGACGGATAAAAATATTAATCCGTCCTCAGTTTTGGATGCTTAAATTCACACCGCGCCACGATTTTTGGTCACGCAGTGTATATATAAATCTAATATGCAACTACAGTACACAACTTCCTTATTTCTAATAATCGTTTAAAAATTTTGCGCTGTAACTGTGGTTTGCAACTGAATGGTAGTAGAAATTTTCCAACATTGCAAAAATAGACAATATTTGTACCATTAAAATTTGTAGTTCCTAAATTTTATATAAAGTCTACATAAGCTGGACACAGATGCTTTGGATTATATACATCACAGACTGCTAGAGCGCGATTAATCTATCTTTAATTCATTTAAGGTAGAGAAGAATGTAACAAAACACACATTTGTTTGCATTACTAAAATTTGAGCATGGCATCACAGAGTTATTTAGACTTATATATGGAATTTGTACCTTGATATAGTTAGAATTTTTGCACCGACAATTGTTAAAAAACATTGCGTTTTATGATGTACGAACATATTTATAATTTTGACCCTTTAGTTTGTTCCTTAGTCCCAAGATAGCTTTCAGAGTCCTCTGAAATATAATACAATTAAATGCAATCTCTAACTCGTCGAGGAATTCAAACTACCTCATGTTATTTGGATTTAAACTAGAGTTTAATGGTATCAAATGAACTATTTAACTTTAACTATCAGATTACAAGAATAAGATAGGTAAGCGCGTTTTTTTCTCTCTTAGGAATCGATACTGAGGCCATATGCATGTTCTAAATCTCATTCTACTTTACCACCTTAAATTAGCACTTTAAATTTTATTGTTAGCAAAATTCTATTAATTGCAATTACTTTAATTCGATTAGCAAAAAGCCGGGTGGTGAAGAACGAAAAAATTAAAAATAAAGAACGGCATTAAATCAACGTAAAGAAAATAAAAAAATAAAAGTTAGGAAGAGCTAAATTTAGAAAGTTAAAACAGTAAAAGGACGAAATAAAAAGGAAAGTCAAAAACGATAAGATTTAAAGAATAAACAAAAATAAAATGAGTAAGTAAAAAAGAAAACGTAATACTTTATATGAAAATATTATTATAGGAAATCTTTTGCAACTTTTCGAGAACTGCTCTTCGTTTATCACTTTGAGTTCATTGTTGAATAATAGCAATTAGATTTCATTGGATTTATGATTATCCATTGATACGGTATAGAAAAAAATGCTACTTACATCAAATGTTTCACCGCGCATTTTTTTTATATTCTAGATTTATCGAACTAAGACTAAGGAATTTAACAAATAAATAAATAGCATCCAGCAAATTAAATGCAATAGATGTTATTAAAATAATCCTACTTTCGTTCATACGCAAAATCACGTCAAATTGTATATAATTGATTGCTTAGTATTCAGTTAAAAATCTTAATTCTTGAGAAAGTATTAGATAATTAAATGTTTAAATTTCAAACAGAATACTTTTAAAAGTATACTAGTTATACGTATATGTTTTTACGTACTAACACGTACCATGGCAACGACTTTTTGTCGAAAGTTGGTTAGCTAAGCTGAAATTAATAGAAGCTGATGTATTTAGACAACATGCTAAACAAATTATTCTAGCACCACAATGCACCAGAGAGAACAATAGCGCAGAATGAAGCAAATATGCCAATCATCTCTAATCTACCTACTTCTGAAGTAAAAACAAGCGCAAAGAATAATTATTGAACCTACGATAGACATGGCCTCGTTGAAAGATTTGCAATCCATAAAAGGAAGAGAGAGAGAGAGTCTGCATTTTCTCTCTCTCTCTCTCTCTTTGAATTTTAAATATAATGTAATAGAAAAATAAACGTGATTGAGAATTATTTCTAACAGCAATTAGTATAGGGAACAGCATGGTGTTCTAGCGTTATAAAACTATAAACCAAAAATCAACCGAATGAAAATTCATGGCTTTGACTTATTAAGACTCCAAAAAGTACAAAATCATCATCCTAGAAGAGTGGTAATTTTTTGCGACTCAAAAGCTGTTTTATCGGTAACTCGCGTCTCGGTTACCATACTGGTGGCGGATTGTAGATCTGCTATCTCTTCTTTAATGTCAGGTGTAGCTGGACAGTTGTCTTACAGTGGATGCCCAGTCCCTGTGGTATAATTAGAAACAAAAGAGTAGATAATCTGGTTAAGACTGGAGGTAAAATGAACTATAAAATAACAGGATTGGATTAATAACTGCTTATTCCTACATTGAAAAAACTATTTCAAGACTCTAGAGTTCCAACTACATAAAAAAAAAAGAAATAAAAATAGGTGGGCTTCCCTACTTAAAAATCTTAGCCAAGAAATCTTTTCAGAGCCACTTCGATTGCGAACTTCAGACTCTTAACAGGACATGGCTGTCTTCAGTTGCACCGCTTTAAAATCGAGCAGGCAGAATCACCGATTTGTTCATTCAATCCTAACGAAATTCCAATGGACTCAGACCACCTTTGTCAGATTTTGAACGTTCTGAGATGAAAGCTAAATTTGACTGGAAAATAAACACTGTTTTTGGCAGAAACATTTTGTACTGGTCCGCGCGGCGCCAAATAGCCATAATACCACGAGCGGGCGTTGGATTTAAAAAATCTTAAAACACAAAAGGTGAATTAGCTCCAAAAAGCAAATTACTCTAAAGGTAATCTAAAAGTACAATCTAAAACCATGAGAAGGTAACAAATATCTAGATCTTAAAAACTGAGAAAGTTTGCGCAAAGCGGCGAAATTTAATCACCATAACAGAAAGGCGAATTGTTTGTACTCTCTCAGATGATTACGAAACGATTGTTAATCTTTTGAGTCGTTTCCGATGCTACTTAACCTCGAGGGTCTCATGAAAGTCGGTATTTTTTAACATGGTGTATCTAATATTATTTTTGTTTCTCACACATTAATGCTCCTTCTAACAGTATTCCAATTATATGGCCTTTCTGCCAATTACTCACCAAATATTTAACTAATCTCTTAACTTATCTGAACATAAAGTTGATAAAAAATATAATACTTGAAAACTGTTCATCGAAAATATTCTTTAAAATATTAAATTAGCAATTCTCTTTAACGTCATTTTTTTCGTAAACTGATTTTGTTTCTCATTTAGTTTTTAAATAAACTCATTTTAATTGACTTGGGCGAACATGTCATTTAATGTCATTAACATTCAGGTTGAAAAATGATTTGACGCAGAAAAAGAATGTTTTGACAGCACTTTGCTAGAAAAAGGAGGGAAGAAAGGAACTTGTTATTTTACATCGAACGATATTTTTTCTCGCAAAAGCACCGCACGATAAATTATATCGTTCTTCATTTTTTATCATTTTTAATTACAATTTCCGATCGTTAATGACGAAATGAGAAGATGTAAAAGAATCCAAGGCTGAAAACAAGTTATCGTTTATCAGGAAGTAAAAATCTCTTCCTGAATTGTTCTCTTGTAGGCGAATAAAAGTGTCTCGATCGATTTCTTTTAATGAATAAATAAAAACTACTTTTAATACACCATGCGATTCTAAAAACTGATTTGAAATCTGCTTGAAGGAATGCAATTTGCTTTTGTTCGAATATTAATATATGGGATAAATTAAGACAGGGGAAACTCGTACATGACGTTTGTACGGTAGTATATAGGTGTATACAAGTAAATGCTTGAAGGAAGGCTAAAATCTTAATTCAGATATTAATAAAATTGACTACTGTCAGGAAATTACAAAAATTAATTTCTTTCTCTTGTGTACTCTATATTCCGCGATTTGCAAACCCGAGTCACATGCCCTCCTCGTTGATTTTTTAATAACCACCGAAAACGGATTTTTTGGGCTAATTGGACTTCTTCAAAATAACGACCACAAACGATTTCTTTTGCGTAAAAGCCCAGCCAAAAATTGAACTAACGACACAGGTAAGAAAAAATTCTAAAAAATTCTAAAAATGTAAACAGGGGGAGGAAAAGGTGGTTTTTCTTTAGAAATCGATGTCATTAGAGGGAAGAAAATGAAATATTTAATTTTTCCCTATTGAAAATTAGCCAGAATTAATGTTAGTGTTGACTTCTAAAACATTAGACACTCTAATCAAAATTCAATAAATCTGATATAATAATATTATCTTCTTTGATTAATCAAATATATAAGATATAAATTTTCGCATTCGCTTTTTTCACAATACTTTTCATCTTTCTCGCTTAGTTCTAAGTTCTGCCCATTTTCAAACAAAGCACATTAAACTCAATTGTCGAAAATCGAATGACCCTGCAATTCGCTTGATGCCATTTGCCGCTGTCGAGTCCTTTTTTAAAGGGAACCACTTTCAAAGAAATTCTGAAAATGTAATTGTCTTTTAAACAGCGTTTCTCATGCTGCACGTAAATAGCTCTCACGGCTAAATGATTATTCAGTTAGCTGCCGCGTATTGCTCAGTATGCAATAGGCATTTATAACGATGCAGGACCTTTTAAATGACAGCGAAATATTCAAACTCATACGATTTAATGGGAACTACACGAAATCTAAAACTTATCTTAGCAGCCTATGCCAACAATTTCTGAGAATATACTAAAGAGGGTTAATGGTTACACGTTTGTATCTATAGTAGAATTGAGCGTTTAACACGGATTAATACATTAAAATACGCTACAAATATTCTTCCAAGATTGTTCGTTTTCTTTGATATTGAAATCTTTAAATAGGCTGCGATAATCCGCACCTAGCGTTTATCTCGATCTATAGTTTATATATTTTCTTTTTTTAGTTTCGTAGATTTTAATTTGAAATATGCGCTTCATGTTTATATGCCTACATTCCCATACTCCATTAACTGTAATCGACGTATCTATCCTCAGAGGTAAAAATGTAGGATTCTTGCACACATACCCACACAAATACTTAGAAATAAGAAGTAAGAATAATGTGATGTGAAATTACGCAATACATATTAGTTTAGAAATTTTGCCCAGGCTGAAATTGGGCGGGAGCCCACCGGAGCCCGGCTCCGGTACTTCTTCATTTTTGGCGATTATTTAAATATTAGCCGGAGCCCCTAAATAGACGCTGTCATGAAAAAGTAATAAATTTGAGATTAAGGTCAAGCATTTTGTTGTCCAGAAAAATGGACATAAACAATTGATATGATTTATCGATTCTTTTGCAGCCATTCAATTTTTTAATCGATTTATCATAATATTAGGGCTCCTTCACTTTTTTTTTGTTAGAAATTAAGCCCTGCATGTACCCCGTCCGAAACACTTCTACATTTCGCCGTAGGTATGCATAATATTGATTGTGTTCATTTAAAACGCATGTTAAAAAATACACCTACTTCAAAGAAAGCTCTTCTTACAGCAAAAACTGAAAAACTCAATTTGCGGAAAAAGTTCTCCTTGTCAAAATACGTAAGGAATAATTAAATCTTCGTAGTTTAAAAGAGCATTTATGTTATTTAAATAATAAATGGTTTCGTTTCGACTGCCTTTCAAAAACACGAATCCTCGTATACATAGTCAAAAGGAAGGATGAAATTAAAAATCTATGCAGTTTTGACTGCAAGGTCTTAAATATGTATCTGAGTTTAGATAGAATATTCGTTTTAGCAGAATATTTTAGCGTTCTTCAATTGCGACTATTCCCAAAAATTTTTCCCCAACTTCAATAAAAATCAAAATAAGGATCACCAAATAAATTTATTTAGTCTTAATTTGTTTATTTTCAGTAAAATTTAATTATTCCCATGGTGCTCTTCCATTATCACTGCTAATTATGATTCATTAATTTAAATCGGATAAAGAATTCAAACGGGGCAAAGGGGGAAAACGATAAATTGCAGTTCCTATTACAAAAGCAGCATTCATTGCGCCGTCTGGTGGAGATTTTAGCTTCCACGTTGTGGCTGCAGTTTTCCCAACGCATGTACCTTTCACTATATAAAATAAAATACATACCTTGAGCTCAATTTAAATCACGTGATCTATTTTTCCTGGGGGTTAGGAATTATCCTCTTAGTAGAACTTGCAATTGCCGTTTGTCATTATAAAGATAGGTGTCGCACTCTTCGCATCCAAAAACCTCGGTAAAACTTGATTCTGAAAACAATGAAAAACCATTAGCTACTGCTATCTTCTACAGATTTTAACATTTTTCCATTGTTTTTTACATAGCATACAAACTAATTAAGATGTGCGGAAAACACAAAATTCACTTTAATACCCACATAACTTCTAGATACTGATGCAATATTAAAAATAGACATCAGTAAGTACACTTTTGGTGCAACAACCAATCACGTGCTTACAATATGCCATAATTCATATTATACAATTGTGGTATAGCGATTTTCTTTAATATATAGATAAGACTCGTATTTTTTCTCCATATTGAGATGAAAAAACATTTCATATACAGATATCATTGCAATGATATCTTAAGGGATCGTAATGCTGGAGAAAAGATAGAAATCTTTCAATTCCACGTATTAGCTTTAAATCCAATGTCCAAAATTTCTATATGTTCTCTGCATGAAAGACTAATTATATATGAATAATTATACTAAAAAGAAAATTATATGAAAAGAAAGAAGACTAATTATATATGAATTACACCTATAGCAGACAAAAAGAGTATACACGCTCATAAAAATTCTCTAAAACTTTTATTAGTTGCAGTTATTTTCATCGCGCATTCAACCTTTGTAAACAGGTATTTTCAAACTTGGAAAAATTTGTTGTGTTATCGGAAAATACAATAAATACTGGCTTACTTGTTTCCCTGAAATCCATTACCTTCATTTATTTTAACGTAATTTGACGACAATATGCAAATACTAGCAAAATATTGCTATGAAGTATCCAACCTATTTGCATCACGAACAGCCTGTACTTTAAGCCTGAATTTAGCAGCATTTTCCGTCATCGGTAAGTCTGGTTATGTCTTGTGGTACACAAGAAAGTTCCAGGTTTTTCATTTGACTTAAACCTTGAAATACATTCTTCAGTGTCTCTTGCCCAGTTTTATCCCATTTAGTAGCTATTTTATTCTTTTCTATTTGTACTTCGGCTCTAAATGGTTATCGATTGTCGTTTTTTTATCTTCTCTTCTACCCATCAATGGAGTGAAACGCTAATCTTGAAAAACAAGTTAAAGCCTATAATCTGCTTATTTATCTTGATGTTAACAAAATCCGTATTTACTATGAATAGAAAAACTTATGGTTATTAGAATAACAAACAGATAATGAGATATGATGGTTTTCTATCATTGAATATATAATATATATGTATAACGTGTGAGTAGAATTATTTTAGCAAGATTCATAAGATGACTTTCTTCATCAATTTATGAAAATTTAATTCGAATTATTTACGAAACTTTAGATAATTACAAGTTATAATAAATACAATTATTTCATTTCGGATTATTTAAATCTATGATTAGGAATTACAAAATATGCTAGCTTTTCTATATCAATAACTTCAAATTAGGTTGGGGATAATATAGGATTGCCTTTTAATTTGTTAAAATGATGTTCTAACTTTTGTTAAAAAGGAAGTTATTAAATTTTTCAATGATTTTAAAACTTATAATATTTTATATAGTTTGGTTTAGAATATAACATCGTAAGTATTCTTCTCATGGTGTCTTGGCGGAAAGTTGATATTCCTCTCAACAGTCTATGTGACAAAAATAGTAATTTAAAATTAATCCCGAGATTTTAATATGGTCATAGTTTCATTAGCGCTAAAAAATTAAATCCGTATCTTAAATTATTAGATTAAGTCATGTCCTATTTTATGTTTTCAGATAAAAATATTCATCTGGCAAATGGTGGTGCTAGTTCTAAATACGGAAGAAAATATACAAGAAATTGATCTAATGCGCATACGTTATATGCCCTATGAAACAATGAAAGCTGTGAAGCATTGGATATTTTTCCAATGATTTTATATTACACACCTCAGAAAATATACATTTCTGCAGAATGCGTAAGGTAGACTGAGAAATATTAAAAAAATTAGTCCCAATATTGTGAAGCATTGTTTAGATATTGAGTAGAGTATATCGCTGCTTTTTAGACATAAGTTGCTCTCATTCGTCATGAACCGGCTGGAATGAATACGGAGTGATTCCATTACAGGCAGAAAATACGTTGACGATCAAAGAATCTGAAACATGAATCGATACGCCCTATTCTGTATCCAAAACTTCACTTTATACAAGGTACCGACTCACTTTCATGTACTCTGCGCAATATTACGAGTTTTAAGCTTACACCAAAAAAATTCAATAAACAGTTAAAAAACGTGCAGAAAAGCGTATGAGATGAAAAGATTATAATCGATAAATAAATATGAACTATAAGCTATTTGATAATATAAATATTATTCTGATTGATTGAAAATAATGAAGCTTGCAGAATTTATAATTTGTCCCTAAACTTTGTTCTACCATTGTATATACGTGTGTGTTGCAACAGTATGATTCGATTGTTTTTACGTGGGTAACGAAAAATTGGCAAGAATGTCTTTGAAAAGGTAAGAGTTACAATGACAAATAACAAAAACGAAAACTGGAGTTAAACTAAAAACATCCGAAGTACCCCAGTTTCTAAAAAAGAATGAAATGATCGCGGTTAAAGGGCAGGAATACTAAAATCAGGAAATTAAAAAAAAAAAAAGAATCGTTATTTCGAATCGGAATAAATTTAAATAAATTGGCTTAAGTTTTGAATAATTTCATTTTAACTTCATTTCCCTCTAAGTTTTTTTTTTTTTGAGAATGCAAGAGAGAAAAAAAATTTGGAAACCGACAAAATCTACTAAGAGTCAATAGCAAACAACTAAAAGGAAAAAAGAAACAAAGGAGAAACTTTAAAGTCAAACGAAATTGAATAAACATTGACGAAGAAACATTTTGCATGCGAACTAAAAGAATCGAAGTGGCTTCTATTTTCAAATAAAAAATGCAAATTCACGGGAAAAGTGTGGCGTATTTTATTTCACAAAAGGGGTTTTATAAAACCGTGTTTTCCCGAACCAAAGCGTTTAATTCTAGTCTCCGTTGGTTTAGTAACGTTTTATGTTTATTTAATTGTCCAATTTTAAAATATATAGTTTCACAATTTTTATAATAATAATTAAATTAACGCTTATAAATTTTGAAATACCCCTATTCGCACTTGGGTCGTTTTAAAAATGGTTGGAAAGCAGTTAAATTCTAGTAATTTGCTTATCAACTAAAAATTTTTAAGAGTTGTAGAAATTATATAGCCACATCGATTAGAGAAACGTTGAAAGGTTTAGTTCCAATATACTAAATAGACATAATATGATGAAATCGAAATTAATAAAATTCTGCATTTTCGTTATAGCGGGTATAGAATTTACAATATAAATGCATGAAGTTTATAAAATGGTTATGCATGACGTAGTTTAAGTTTGTACGAAGATAACTGTAAGCTTTATGTTAGTTTTGAAATTTTACCAATACTTTAAATAGACACGAGAAAAGTTAGGGAGAATTCCATAGTCGTTCAAACTTACGCACGTTCCCCCTCCCGAATTCAATTTCTTTCTAATACAAAGCCTCGTTTATATCCTGTCATTCCCCTAACTTCCTTCTCCTTGCCAGACACGTCACTATCCGCACAGTATCTCGCACTTTCATTTTTCACCCCTCTTTGGAGTAGTGAGTCACATTTATAGACGGCATCGTAACTTGAAATAATAATGCAGAGATTATAAATGTATGCTTTCAAATATACGGCACCCCCCTTCGATTTTCCAATATCTGTCACTAGAAATATAAATATAACTTATTCATCGCTCGCTCAAGTAAATGAACTCGAAACTCAGAACGACCACCTACAGAAGAAGACAACTAGACTTAGCAAAACGGAAACAGCCTCGAGGAAGTGGACTACTCTTCATCTGCTTCGTATCTTCCGTGTGCGTGTTGAACCGCTTGTTCGTGTCCCAAATGGTTCAAGAGTATAGGAAATACTACAATCGATTTTGGAGTTAGGGGGGCGGGCACGAATAAAATTTTATAAAGGCTGAACCAGGTAACAAGGTCGGCTTCCTTTAGGTCGAGTATATGTGAGATCCAAAGTCATAGCATTATGAATTGATTCTGATAAAGGAAAATGAGGTAAATAATATTTTTATGTATAATTACTAATGTGAGATGTTATCTCAAAATGTTCTCGAAAATTAGTTATTACAAAATAATAGAATCATATCAATTCGAACAGAGGGACCGATCTCAAATTTATACATGTCTATACGGATCTTAAATGAATTAAATTAATAGGAATTGATGGATTTCGGGACAAACCCGTAATAACTCTTTGGTCCAATTAAAATATTTACTTAAAGGTACTAGCTGAATGTCATGGTGTAGTGAACGTCGAATTTTAGAAATAGAGATCTTGAATTGAGTTCTCAAATCTAGTTGATAGATTTTCGGAATTTTTATCATAATAAAAATTCATCGGTTTTAATCAATTATTGCATTGAAATCACCGTAGCATATCTTTTAAAATATTTTTCATCGTAGTTGTAAACAAACGTGATTTGCTACTCTTAGCTTATTTGCAATAGTCTCGATCTTTTTGATATGTCAAATATTATTATATACAATAATGAGCACGTGATTCATGAAACGTTACTTCGATGTCATATGAAATAGTATGCATGTAACTTTGTTATACTAATACCAAATACTGTGATATATTAAAGAATTGCTTCGCTTTCTATATAGCACTGGTATTAGACATAACAAAGTTAACTCCTTTGGAGGTCCATTTCTTTAAATAATATTTTATATGGGTGTATGTTCTATTCTAATATAAAAATTATTCTCAGCGCTTGGGAATTTTTGAGATCAATTATATTTCATAAAAATGTCATATTGTTTATAAAGAGTATTATAAGTTTAAGAAGAGGACAAATCTTCAAGACTTACCGTACTTCATCTTGCTGCAAAAATTTATATACACTATCATTTTCAACTAGTATTATTCCACTTCTGAATGAAGGTACCTTCAAGTGCTTTTCTATGCATGTTGATTTAGGAAGTTTACCTCCACGTTATTCCAACCTGCTCTGTAATTTCATCCACCTAATTTCTCTGTTGAAGTTTCTTGGGTATCTAATAATTTTTAAGATGCAGTTGAGAATCTTGATTATCCATCGTTGATCAGTTTTTGTAATATGTCCAACTCAATTTGAAAGTTTAGAACCATTTTGAAACATTAAGTACCACATTTGGCCTTTTTTTTTACATTAACAAATATGTCCTCAACCCTTCTTTGCTGTTTTACCCAAGAATTTCTATCTTTCTTAGTTATTGAAAGATAATAATCCAAAGGAACGTGAGTCTTTTCATGTTCCTATGGGGTGTTTTCAATTCCTGTATTGTTTATTTTGTAGGGGATAGGAAGTTAAAATTGATGCATGCGATCCATAAGAAAGAACTGGCAACACATGCTGAATAAAATCCCTCCTATGCACAAAAGCAATTTTTCCCTTCGAAATGAAACTACTCCTTCGCATTCAATCTTTTAGCACAGTGGTTTGTTTCTCCATATTAGATAAGCTTTCTTTAACTTTTTACAGGCTCCTATTTCTTCATATGGTTTATTCCCTTACGAAAGCAGAACTAAGATTTCTTATTTGTTCTTTGATGTCTTTGTGTAAAATGTGTCGATGTTTTACACATTTAACCTTCGAAATAACGTTTGTCGTTTTATTATATCCAATTATGTTTCTTTTCGTTTTTACTTATGCTGTTTTGTCCAATTTCAATTTCCTATCGCGTTGAGTTTTATTATCCCATTTTTCCTTGAAGTTTCAATAAACACATTAGCAAGCTTTTCTTTATATAACTTCTGAAATACCAACTTCTTCAACAAATCCTTCCCTAGAGCAGAAAACCGCATTTTATTTTCAGCTAAAAAGTAACGGAAGTTTTTTTCGGTTTATTTATATCAACCGTTCTGTATTCCTGTTGGTTGATGAGTTTCTTCCATTCTGGCTTTCGTTGATGTTGAAATATACTTTGTGTATCACAATTTAATGATAATTTCCGATATATTAAATCAAATCAATATATTGTAATTTTTTAATCAGATTTTTGTGTCCACTGCGATGTAATCGATTTGACTGATTCCTTCATTGAAATATTTCTATGTTTATTTCCTCCTTGGTTTCTTCCTGACAAATGTGCTCATGCTGTTCGAGTTTTAGCAGTTTCAATAAGCTGATCACGTTCACCTTTTTCACCATAACTGTACCTTTTAACTGATTCTCTGTATGTGTGTCAGTCATCCAATACTTGTTTCAACTCCACCCCCTCCATTATCTTAACTTGTTGTCTTCCCTTGGTGTACAATTATCTAGAGTTTTAACAAAATTCCTCAACTTCTACATTGGAATGATTCATTATTTGGTAAATGTATTTGCAATATCGGCAGTCTGTATAGCTAAGTTAGTCTTGTGGGTTACTTTAGCGTATTTGTAACTGCCAAAAACATCGTTTTTAATTGTTCTATTGATTGAAGTGTCAATACCGCTTCTTCCGGTTTCTGTTCCTCTAAAGTAAAACAAACGTCTGAATTTCAGTTCTAGCGACTCTTTTGATGATGATTCTTCTGACTTCGCTGAATCCTATAACACCCCTTTTGATCCTTTTCGGTTGTTCCAATTTTTGAAACCTTGCTCCAAACGCAAGCGAATGCTTATTATACGTAACGAAGGTTAATAAAAACGGGCAGCCTTGAATATTCCTGTTGATTCTCAGCAAATCCTGTTTTCATGCATCTTATGTTAGCTTTATTAACTTTAGTGTTCATTAAGCGATTCAAAATCTAGAAACTATAATTTTATGTATAAAAGAATCTTGGGGGTGATTGTTGTATACATACCACACTGGTCAGAGATGTGTGTGGGGTTGGGTTTTAAGCCCCTACATAATCAATTGTTAGAACCTGAAAAGTGTAATGTAAAAATTTATATTTTCGGAAAAAACAAAAGAAGTGTTCCTAATTTCATCCCCTGAAGAAGAATCCAAAACTTAAGGTTATAACAATTTTTTACATTTCATTTTGGTTAAATTTTCAACCTCGTTTATATTCTATGCAAAAGTGAGCATAATTAGTCGAATATAGTAAACTGATACAAAATGTTCTACTTACAAAAAATTAAATACACAAATCTAGCAAAAATCAAAAATGACAACATTAAGTTTACTTGAAAAAATTAATAATCTTAAGAATTTAGCCTTCCAAGCTCTAAGTACCACAAATAAATTTCACTCTATCTTTGGTGCCGGAGCATGTTCCATGAAACCATGTGAAACATTCTGTGCAGCGAATCCATTTTTCACCATGGCTATCTCCGGAATAGTTTTTCTCACAGATTGTATATTCGGCGTCATCATCTTCATTGTTGCTTTTCTCAGTTGCGTTGTCATATGGAATATCATCACTGTAGTCACTAACGCTGGTAATTTCTGCTTGCTTCCTTGCTTGCTTCCTTCCTTCCTTCCTTCCTCTTTTTTTTTATGGTTTCACACCGTTTTGTTTGGAAAGTTAGATGGAGCTTTTTTTCTTTGTAGGAGCCTCTTTAGTTTTCCTGTTATCGGAAGAGCTTGTGACGAGGGTTGTTAAAACTTTTAGAGTAGATGTTGATGACTGAATTACTGGACTTGTCTGATATCTTTAGGACTGACTGTAGGCTGCTTGTCGAAAATATGAGTCCCTATTTTCGTCCAGAGGACGAATTAGGAACAAACGTCGAATTAACATAGGCACTCGTATCTTTTGAACAAATGAACTCGACGGCACATAACTCACATCCTCTTCTATTGACAACGTACTTAAACCAATGACATGTAGAGAATGTAAAAACAAGGCTTACGTAGAGCATAAGAAATTACTAATAATGATATTGCAAGAACTCGCTTTACCAAGAAAATGAAAAATCTTCATTAAACGAAAACAGAAACTTCTTTGATAGCAAAACTTCCGCTACACCAGTGGCTGCTCGTATGTCCAGAAATATAGTGTTGCACACATATTTTTGCCCTTAGAAATACATTTCGAGAGTGCTGTTTTCCTTTTCATCTTTTCTCTTGCGTTTGAGAGGAGGTGGGTGGAGAGTTATCCAGGCATAAGGGAGTGTTCAAGTATTATGTAAAAACATTTTCGACCCTTTTATACCCCCCCGATCCATTGTAAGAAAAAATAAGCAAACGCCTGTCCCCACCCCACCCTCATGCTAAGTAAGATTTCGGTTCTCGAATTTTCTGGTACATGCAAGTTTTTGAAATAAGAATGCAACGTGTGATGCAAATTATAATACTTATTTACATTTTTACTCTAATATTGAGCACTTATTTATAAGTTTGTTATAATATTAAATGCTTATTTATAAATAGAGAGTAATCACAACAAATTATCGCATTTAAAAAGTTTTAATAAGCTGTTAATAGATATTTTGGTGGCCATATACCACAACCATCAAAAAACGTACATCATCTTATAACAGCGTATTAAAACTTACGTTGTAAGCAAATAATGTATAATAAATAAGGAAAGTTGATTTCAAAGATTATATTTATTAAAAATAGCAGGGAGGTCACGGGGACCCTGGAACGGGGTCCCAAGCGAAAAAAATGTTGAAAGACACTGATTTAAATAATCAAATATTTATATGTGATTACGTGTATTTTATATTTTATATCTTCTACTCGCAGAGGGTCGTACACCCAAGCATCACAGTTCCGTCAGAGCGGTTGTCACTTTGCAACTATGTCTTAGTTTTATTATTGTTTGTACCTTACGTAAGCATGGTTCATATCTCCACCTGTCCCTTGTTAGAAAAAATAAGCAAATCTCAAACCCCCTCCCCCAAAGATGCTTACGTAATACTTGAACGGCCCCTAATTTAACATTATTGAAAACAACGTAACGTACTAACAAGATACTGTCTGCGTAATTATAATTACGATAGTCCAAAATTTTAAATTACTTAAAAGTTAATATAATTAACAGAAAAGAAAATTAACTGACAGGAAATGAATGGGAGACGAGATTGGGGGAATAGAAGGGCTTTGTGAGCCGAGAATAAAAATAAAAAAGGCAAGAGATAGCGTGGAATTCAGGGGACCTGATAGGTATTTTACACTATCCCTTTTGAATTTTCAAAATATGCATTATTTTATAATTAAAGACAACGTTAAGTAAGTATTTTTAGTAATATATTAAAAGAATAACGGATTGGTTAAACGCAATCTCAAACACAATTATATTACAAACTATGTTCGTGATGAAAAAATGTGAAAATCACAAATAACGATAGCGTATGACATATACGCACACGCAGTAGCGTAGCTAGGGGGCAAAGGGGTGGCCACCCGGGGCTCCGCAGTTCGAAAGGGCGGCAATTAACCTTTAAAAAACAATAACAGGCACAACAATTACGGCAATGACAATCATTCGCCCCGGGTGGCAGAATATCTAGCTACGCCAATGCGAACACGACCAACGAGCGGAAGAAACGCGGGTTGCAAAACTTGTGCAACAACCAAGTCTTCTTATCTGGTAAATACAATAATTGTGCCAATAATTTCTACTCATACGTAGCTCCTTAACAGTTTGGAGTTGCTGCAACACAGGCGGCTAGCAGATATACTATTTCGAATATCGGACGGTTTACTGAAATGCTTGAGCCGACTGCGATCATTTTTGTGACATACTGTAAGCTAAATGAACCAATTTTAGAAATATAATAACAATACAAATATTAACGCAATTTCTTTTCCTTTGTAATGAAAATCTGGTTGTTGCTCAACGCTGTAACTTGACCACCAGCCGCCACTACCCTACACACACATGCTGGCGACGACAGTACTCCTAGCGACAGGAACGAGGAACTGAAGGGGACAAAATTAGGCTTGGTGATGAAATTTGGGCCCTTTACCTTATATATATAAAAAAAAAGTTTTCCTCGCCCATTCTTGGCGGAAACAGGCTTTGGGACGGGCAGAGCGCCATGTTCCCAAGCCTCTTTTTACATCACTTCTTAATGTGCCATGTCTAGAAACTTCCTGACAATGTGACACGTGTTTAGGATTGTGGCTTTTTGTATTTCAATGTAGGTGTTTGGGTCAATGTTGAGTATCTCCAAATTCGTCGCAAGCGTTTTTGGTACTATCCCTGTTGCTGAGATGACTAACGGGATGATGAGGATCTTTTCCATACCCCATATATCTCGTACTTCATGTCTGAGATCTTGGTACTTGGTGATTTTCGTTGTGTAGGTTGTCTGTATGTTATTGGTGTTGGGTACTGCTATGTCGATTAAGTACGTGGTCTTATTCGATTTATCGACGAGGGTTATGTCAGGACGGTTATGTGGGACTGTCTTGTCTGTTATGATTGCTCTATCCCAGTAAAGCTTGTGTGTTTCGTTCTCATGCACGGTCTCTGGCTCATATTTGTAGTACGGGCATTTTTCTGTCAGAAAGCCAGCATTCGCTGCCAATTTCTGGTGGACTATTTTCGCTACTTGATCGTGTCTATGTTTGTAGTCTGACTGCGCAAGGATCTTGCATCCTGCCATCACGTGTTGGATTGTCTCCGATGCCGCATGACAGTGTCTGCATTTGTCGCTTTCTATGTCTTTTCTCTGGATGAATTTCTGATTGTTCCTTGTTGCGATCACTTGGTCTTGGATGGCTAGCATGAATCCTTCTGTCTCTGGCTGAATGTCACATGCTCTGGATCTGCTTATGGATCTGGATGGGACATAGCATCTCCGAGATAGCGACAAAATTTGGATTTTCGCGTACGACCATTTCACGGGTATACCGTGAATATCAGGAATCCGGTAAAACATCAAATCTCCGACAGCGGTGCGGCCGGAAAAAGACCTTGAAAGAACGGGACCTTCGACGACTGACGAGAATCGTTAAACGAGATAGACGTGCAACACTTCCTCAAATTGCCGCGGATTTCAATGCTGGGGCATCAACAAGTGTCAGCGTGCGAACTGTTCAACGAACCATCATTGATATGGGCTTTCGGAGCCGAAGGCCCACTCGTGTACCATTGTTGACTGCACGGCACAAAGCTTTACGCCTCGTCTGGGTCCGCCAACACCGCCATTGGACTGTTGATGACTGGAAACACGTTGCCTGGTCTGACGAGTCTCGTTTCCAATTGCATCAGGCGGATGGACGTGTACGGGTATGGAGACAACCTCATGAATCCATGGACCCTACATGTCAACAGGGGACTGTTCAAGCTGGTGGAGCTTCTGTGATGGTATGGGGCGTGTGCAGTTGGCGTGATATGGGACCCCTGATACGTCTAGAGACAACTCTGACAGGTACGTAAGCATCATGTCCGATCACCTACACCCATTCATGTCCATTGTGCATTCCGACGGACTTGGACAATTTCAGCATGATAATGCGACACCCCACACATCGAGAGTTGCTACCGAGTGGCTCCAGGAACACTCTTCTGACTTTAGACACTTCCATTGGCCACCTAAATCGCCAGACATGAACATTATCGAGCATATCTGGGATGCCTTGCAACGTGCTGTTCAGAAGAGATCTCCACCACCTTGCACTCCTATGGATTTGTGGACTGCCCTGCAGGATTCCTGGTGTGAATTGTCTCCAGGATACCTTCAGACATTAGTCGAGTCCATGCCACGTCGTGTTGCGGCACTTCTGCGTGCGCAAGGGGGGGGGGGGCTACACATATTTCATATCCCTGTTCATTTTTAACGTACAGTACAGTACCGGTATAACTTTGTTATCTCTAAATCATGTCCCAATATAAAAAGCAAATGAGAAGTTTGTGCTAAAGATTAAAAATTGTAGAGGAAGTAGAAAAGAAACTTGGAGAGAAAAGTGTCGATATTGCGTTATGACACGTGTCGTGTATATATAAGGAGGACAAAATACGAGAATAGGTCGAAAAATATGGAAACGCCAGTAAGAAAAGGGAGTAAATATTCGTCGAGCTGAAAAGTGTACTTTTTACGTGGCACCAGCAGGCACACACATCTAATATTTCAATTGATGAAACCATTTTTTGTGAAAAAGCAAAGACGATTGCCAAGCAGCTGAACATAAAAAATTTCGCCGTGTCTAACGGCTGGCACTGGCGTACGCAGGGGGTGTTGATGGGAGTTGTAACCCCCATTGCAATGAAATTTTGTATATTTAACATAGGAATATGCGAGTTGTAGCTCTGTAACCCCCCATTGAGTCTATAACCCCCTTATGAACTTTATGCGTACACCTGTGACGACTGGATATCTAAATTCAAGAACCTGCAGAGCCTAATATACAAGGAATTAGCCTGAGAGAGTGCTGCAGTGGACAGCGAAAGCACAGAAGTGTGGCTGGAAAAATTGCCATCCTTGTTAATTGGTTACAAATCACGTGATATTTACAACGCAGGTGAGATGGGACTTCTACAATGTGCTTCCATTTCCAACTTTGGCTCTCAGAGGAGAGTCTTGTCATGGCAGGAAATACTCGAAAGACAGAATATCTGTTAAAATATTCTAGGTCTTGAAAACTCATATTTTAAACTAAAGTGTAAAGTTTACATAAAACAAATGTCAATTATGGATTTTTTCCGCAAGAAGTAATGTTAGTAGTTGTAAAATGTACTGTATTGTAACAAAAGTATATTTTAGTAAATAATAATGGTTAAATGGTTTTCTCTGTAATTTTGAATGATTTCCTGGAACTGTGTTTCTCCCGCATGTATATCTTTTTCTCCATACCCCTAAAAAACGATGGATCGATGGTTTCGCTGTATATCTATTTGAACACTAATCTAGAATAATTGTTTTTGCCTAGCTTCTGAATCTAGTTCTGGGTATTCTTTGTCAAAAAACATAATAATTATTGATTTCTACTCTTTGAAGGAAATTATATTGTATCGTAGGTCGTATGATTTTGCTGATGCTGTACAAGAGGGTTTGAAAATTTAAATTGATTATATACTTTTAGCGCAGGTTTCATACGCATTCAAAAATTGCTCAGGTGACAAGAAACATTCTGAACTTTTCAAAAATAATCACATTCTATCTTATAAAATTACGATGCTAACCGTTGGTTTGAAGGACATGTTTCGAATATTGGCTTCTTTAAATAACATTATTTCCTTTATTTTGCAAATTCTTGACATTCTATTTTGCAGTATTTTAACGACGGTGACTTTGTAATCTCATTATTTCTCCGCCTCTTTGTTCCAAAACCATCATCGTTAAAACACTTAGCAACAGAGATGCAAGGATTTGCAATAAATAAAAGAAACTAACGATTGGAAAACAAGTCATCATTTGAAGTATATCCCTCAAGATACACACACACACACACAATAGTTTTATCACTGCGGTTTCATATGACGAAATGCAGCTTTTTCCTGCATCGACATAAATAACCGTAAATCTCAAGAAATACCCAAAAAATTATCATCTCCGGTATTTAAATTATCTTAAAACTGATATTCAAAACTGTGTCAGAGGATGGTGCAAAGTTCTTCATAGAGCTTTGCGGGATATTCTTCCGTGTCTTGTTTAAAAACACTTAACGTTTCACTCCGTTCTATGCGGAGCATCCTCAGAAGAAACAACTGACCAAATTTCCCTCCACAAATTGCAAAACTTCCAGTTGGTTGCTCGGCCAAAAATGAGTGAAATTGACCCATTTTTGGGCAAGCAACCAAGTGGAAGTCTTGCAACTTGCATAGGGAAACCTGGTTGGTTATTTCTTCTGGGGATGCTCCATATAGCACGGAGTGAAACGTTAAGTGTTTTTAAAAAACAGACGCGGCGGAATATCCCGCAAAGCTCTATAATGTATATTAATAGACGCCGTGAAAGTCTTCGTGGATAATGCAAAGATTTCCTCTAAACCCCTATCTATATTGCAGGAACATTTAGTAAAAGTTGAAGATCCGGTACCTACGAATCAATTTATAAAACTCTTATGAAGGTTACAAAATTTCATCCGAGATCTCTTATATTGTATACATTTGAGACAAGCTGTTAGAGTAATATTTAAGAGAAAGAAAGCCCGTTCAAGAGCTAAATAACAAAATAGAGAAAATTATTTATAGTTATTATAACAGATTCTACAACTGAAATGGAGAATTGCGGAGGATGCAAAATTCGTTACAAAAATTTGCTGCTTCACAATAAAATAAATGTTTTATCGATCGGTAGATGTTTCGACATGATCGAAAGCCTCTAACTCCAATATTTTTTTCATTATAATTGTTTAACAGTTATATTTTGATATTATGCGATATAGGTAGATTTATTACGTTATTTAATTCCGAAAACCATACATTTCTACATAATAATTTTCAATGTAACATATTTGAGTTTTCATTTCTTGACCCATTTGACCCTCTGAATTTAACGAAATTTGCGAAAAGAAATTATTGAGAAATAACAAAACAAGGATTACAAAAAATTTGATTACAAAATAATGATTTAGATCACTTTGTATTGACCATTATACAGTGCACGCTTGGCTTTTGCTTTGAGGAACTGGCAAATATCCTGAGAGACAGTGTCTTTTCCAGTTGAAGCCAAAACAGAATTTACTGAAGGAAAATATTAGTAATATGATGACCGGAACAACAGTATACTCTTGTTTGATTTTTAAGGCATTCCTCCTAACATTAACCGGTACCGAATACGTCAATTTCGGAGATGACATGAAAACGGCGAAGAAGCATTTCTTGAGGTTAACAGAGCTAAGGAGACAATAAATTTTAAGATTCTTGTTGAGTATTCCAAGGCAGACTCTAGAACAAACTTTATTGCGCGCTTAGACGCAACATTTGTCTCAGAAATAGCGTTTCGCAGGAGGTAAGTAATTTTCTAAGGAGAAAATTGAGGACGAGGGAAAATAGAAATTATAACCATGTAGCAACACGGTTTCTACCATCTCTCGTGTGTTACGCGCGTGTATTATTAATGGATTGCGTATCCACAATCGCGTGGGACTATTTGGAAGTGGTTATTGCTATTTGTACGCATATAGATACGCATATGCATGTAAAAGAAAAGTTCATGAAACTGATTTCCTTCAGATGAGATTTTTGCTGCGGTGGCTCATTTATTTTACTCATGGAAATGGAAATTGGGTAACGTGTTCAAAGAATAACTTAAATTGTTTCTGAGCGAATTTATTCTCTTTTCAGGGCTAATCTTTTGGCAATCGATTGCAAGAAAACAAGGTAAAATTCAATGACGTTTAACGCGCTTTAATGTTGCTTAATGTTATTTTCAAATCACGTCAATTTCCTGTGAATACGCATTTCCAAGCAAACGCAAATCATAAATGATAAGAGAGAGATACAATAAATCAAAATATACAAAGAAGAAAGCACAAAATACAATGTATATTTCCGACAATTAAATCAGAAAATTAAAAAAAATGATGACTTTTCATTGTCAAAGCGCGAAATTTTATGCTGTTTAAATTCATTCAAAGAAACCTAACGGCGTTCTGTTAATTACGTTGAGAACAAAGGCCTGAATAGAAATTTAAAGTAATCTGAACCATTTTAGTTTAAAAGTTAAATTTATAATGAAGTTAATGACCATGAAATCACTTTCAATTCCCCATTTCCCTACGCGTCTCTTTCTTAGCCCATTTTTAAAGGTTAATTACATAGAAAGTGTTGACAGTTGCATATCACGTGAAACTCTATACGCTGCTCAAACAAGTCTTGAATTACTTAAGAGACTTTGCGAATCGTAACATAATAATCATAACAAAGATAATTAGTACAAGGAATTGAAATTCCCCGAAGGTAATCAAGATTAGGCCTAACTATGCCAACAATTTATACATTGGAGTAGCAAATGCATCATTTGTAGAGTAATATTAATGAAAAGCTGTTCAATATGCAATATCAGTGTAATACATTTCGTTCGCTGTGGATAATGTAAAATATTTATTGCCCCAAGTAGCAAAACGTGTTTCTTCTATTCAGAAGAATTATAGTTCTTTTTCTCTTAATTTTTATTGTTTTACAGAGGTGGGACGCAAAAGCTTCACCGGGAACTGCATTTTTCTGAAGAATCTCAGCTTCTTAAAGTTCAAGGAACCAACATCCAGAGTACATTAAATCTCTTACAAAAATTCTCTCTAAAAAATTCATTTATAAAGATAGGGTTTATTAATTTATTAAAGGACAAAATTAGAATTATTAAGTGTACAAGCGCAATGCCTCTCCGCATGCGAATTCACAAGGAAGTTACGTAGAAAATGTAGGAATCTACTTGATCGCTAATAAATACAGCGGAGGATGAACAAAATATTGGAAATACGTCTGCAATACCCAAACAAACTTAGTGATGTTTTGGCTGCTCTGGAATAACTTGAATGGTGACTGAGTTTTGTTATCCTTTTATTTGTCTAAGATATTCAACACCAGTTTCAATCTATTGCAGATTGTTTCGGAGCAGTAAACGGCATGAAAATATTGTGGAATAGGAAACGTCATATTTTAAAAGAGGATTGTTGTTAGCGCGCGTTTAGCTGGAGTAACGTTCACAAAAACTATCAGTTTACTAAGTGCGTCCGGAGCAACAGTTTCCAAAATTAAGACGGCGTACAAAAACTGTGAGAAGATATCATCTGCTAAGAGGAATTGTGGCCAAAAACCAAACCTGAAAAGGATTGCCGTTCGTTAAGGAGGATTGTTTCTAAACTCCAAAATCTACTGCAACGAATGTGGCAGAAGAAATCAATATTCATCTTGAAGATCCTGCTTTCCTCAACACATCTCCATAACAAAAAAATTCGGCGATGGCTTTACAAATGCAATATCTACGGTAGAACTGAATTAACTAAACCTCTGATTACCAACGAAATGTTAAGGAGGAAAAAAGGTGGTAAAATAATCCTAAAATCTAGACTTCTGATGATTGAAAATACGTGATGCAGTCAAATGAGTCTTCTTCACGCGATCTTCTTCATGAAATTCTTCACGCTGTTTTATACGTAAGCTTGGATTTACGTTTAGAGAACGCCCAGGAAAGCCTAGAATAGGTAGAAATCTCCGACACTCACGCTTGAGCGTAAACTACAGCTTTTAAAGTATAGAAGAGAAAAGAGACATCGCCTTGACCTAGAGTCGAACTAGGGTCCCACCGTTAGATCCTGAGTGCCTTAACCACTGGGACACCGAGGCACAGGAACTACGCTCTTTTTCGTAATATAAGGTTGTAAGATATTATTACCCTTCACAGGGTTAACACAATTGCCAAATAATGGTCAACACACAAAGACACCTGGGAGTGTTTTTTGTAATTTTTCGTGGGGAATTTTTATAGGTTGAAATCTCCGACACCCACGTATTACAAAAAAAACAACAAAAAAAAAACACGCCCCTCCGACTTTGTGTGTTGACCATTATTTGGCAATTGTGTTATCCCTGAGAAGGGTAATAATATCTTACATCCTTATATACGGTAAAAGAGCGTAGTTCCTGTGCCTCGGTGTCCCAGTGGTTAAGGCACTCAGGATCTAACGGTGGGACCCTAATTCGACTCCAAGCGAGGGTGATGCCTCTTTTTCTCCTATAGAAGCTCTATCTTGATCGCAAGAGTGGGTATCAGAGATTTCTTACTCTAAAAATTCCCCACGAAAAATTACAAAAAAAGCCCCAGTGGCTTTGTGTGTTGAGGATTATTTAGAAATTGTGTTAACCCTGCGAAGGGTAATACCTTACAAGCCTATAATCGTGAATGGACCTAATAGTGGGATATGGGCATTTATGTGATGGTTTGGGCAATAACATCGGGATATTTTTCTGGTCCTAAAATTACTCCAAATTGATGAATTACTTCCAGTAACTATGTAGACATTTTCAATAACGTGTTATATTACTTACGACGTTTTACATGGTATTTTAGCCACAAGCAAAAGTATTATAAATTCTTAGCAGTATGTGTTGCCGCTTGAGTCAATTATTTGCCTTAGCGTCCTTTGTAACATTGTAAATTAATAAGTACATAAATTTACGTTCCAAAAGAAAACTGAAGCCGTAACAAGTATTCTGAAAAATGACCAGCTTTCCTCCGTCGGAGATCGAACCTGAGAATATGGGAGTCATGCCTCATAATTGTCTACTTGCAACGCCTTCATAATTGTCTATTTGTGCGATGGAAGTAATTCCTATATGCAGTTATTTACACTAGAGTTTCCTTATGGCGAACTAAATATTTTAAGCTATATGAAATGTTTTACAGAACATGTATAATCCTGCACGTGCAAAATGGGCATATAGAAAGTTATTCAATCACCTAATAAAACAAATGCACAGCGCGAGAATGATCATGCAGTGCGAATGATTACATTAGTAATAACTTACAGACATGTTTAGGTGCGATACTAAATCTAGGATTATATTTATTTGAAATTCTTGATGCATCTATTATTGTCTCACATATAGAACGATACCGCTCTAGCTCATCGCATTGCACATAAATGTTGAAGTGCATATGGAGTGGAACTTTTTTCTAGGAATTTTGCTTTGTTTCTTTCTAAAAGCAAATTGCATTAGATAATACAAGTACAGGGTAAAAATCAGAAGTTAACTTACAGGAAGCTTTCGCTCAGCATTTTTCAGGTGGTCAAGAAAGTACTGCAATGGAAAGTTCTCAATTCCTATCCTATTTAAGAAAAACTAATTGCTTCAAATTTTATTTTAAGTATGAATGATTTTTAAGCCCAAAAACTCGGATGTTCTAGTGTAGAAATTCAAATCAAATTTATTCAGACGAATGTAATTATTATTTACAATGAGGTGATAATCATTTACAATTTATTAGTTAAGTAAATCCGTCTAGGCAGTAAAGGGTCAAGACGTTGGGGTCTGACAAAGCCCCTACTGCCCAGAACTTGACATAATTAGTGAAAATGGAAGTAATAAATAAGTAAATAAAATTTAAGAGCTGGTTGATTAGTAGAGGTCTGAAAGGTATAAATAAAGGAAAATGGTGGTGAAGAAAAGTGGTGATATCACGGTTCTCCCTCTAATAGATGTCCACGGATACGTTTTCATATTGGGCAAAGGAACAACTAGATTTAAGTGAGTTAGGAAGAAGATCCCACACCCTAGGGCCAAAGCAACAGATGCGTGAGGGTTCAAGTTCCGTCCGTGAGTACTTTGGTATTAGATGGTTAAGATTTCTTGTAAAGTGTAAGGAAATGAGGTTAGAATGAGTGCTTTTCGTACCGTGTTAAACATGAAGATGGAAGTTTTGTAGGTAAATAATTTTTCGATTAATAATATCCGATGATCGCAAGTTATTTCAGTAGTTCTAGAAGCATGGTTTGGATAATTTAAGAGGCCTAGGTATCTGTTTTAAAGCCTGGTGAGCCTAATGAGCTTGGATGTGGAAGTGTTTCCCCAGATTAGAAGGCAATAATAAAGAAAATGAAAAATCATAGAGTAGTAAAGCTTAAGAAGAATTGAGGCGGGTAAGTAGTAGCTGAAGTTTCCAATATTTCTACCTATTTTGGTACAGATATAGTTAATATAAATATCCTATTTAAGGTTGGATTGAAGAGTTACACAAAGAAAGTTTATATTTTGTGAGATTGAAATCATTATATCATTTGTATTGATAATAAATTGTTAGTTTTTTTTGTAAAGAATCTTGGTTTGCAGCAGAAAACCAACCCCAAATGAAGTTAAAAGTCCCCCATCAGTTGATTAAAATTTCTAACTAAGTATCTGCACAACAAATAAATGAAAGTATAACACATCTATACTATTTAAATTTTCTCAAATTTCCAGTGGTTAAAATATAGTCAGTAAATGTAATAATTAATTCAATAAAAATCTAATTTTATGTAGACATCTTAGTGGATCTTGCACCTAAATATATGGGCACCCAAGAAGAGAAAAAGAGAAAGTTTTTTTTCTTCCACTGAAAGTAATAATACATGTTTATTGAACTATGATTGAAATATGAAAGTGTGTTTGTTGACATACTACGCAAAATTCGAAATTAAAAATAAATTGCAATTTTCAACGTATTTCTTGTATTTATCCTTATCTTTATTTTGTAATTTTTGTCAGTAGTAGTCTAACATTATTCCCAATGAAAGTGTGTGTTCGTAGTTTTACTGCGCTAAGGAAATCCATCGCACACATAAAAACATAAAATATAGAATAGGAAAATTATATAATCAAAGAAATATCCTTGAACATGGGAAGTAAATAAAATTAGAAACCAATCTGCAGGAGATGATATAAATACGAGAAAATATATAATAAACTCGAAAACTTCATCTAGATATTAGAGAGATTATATCTGAATATAATTATGAACGCTCTTTGTCAAAAAACTTGCATGCATAAAGCTCCTTAATGAGATTTTGAATTAACTGTTCCCTTTGTCGTAAATTATTAAGACTTCGTGATTTAGTTCACAAAATCAGGACTACATGGCATCAAAATCACAGAATTGATTATTTTGGTGAAATTGAATCCCGAAAGTACGTATTAACTTCCTTAAAATTTCCTTATATAATTACAAACTCTATTACTTCGTCTCAGCTGAAACTTAACTAATCCCCAAAGAAACATTACCCGAGGCCAGACATTAACTATAACCACATTTCCTTCAAGGGCTAATTATTCAACTATACTAATATATCAATTATTCTCTCTCTATTTCTCCGACAACTCAGAAAAACCTGTGTTTCTATATAGGTTATAAATTCGATAGGATATTTGTGTTTTATGGTGACATTAGACGCTTCTTCAGTTTATCCAGTATGATGTGCCATTTTAAGATTTAATCCTTACACGTTCGCTGCAGAATTTTGCTCGTTAACTTTTGACGTTTTAATAACATGCTATTAATAATAGTAACTATACTACAAAGCAAATTTTTATTATATATTTATAATTATTATTAATATATTTTTGTATAATGGTGTATTTTAACATAAATCAATGATACTGATGGTATTCCTATGCAATTTTCTAATTTCTTTGTTATTTTATAACTTCAGTGATGATTATTTTATTCTTCTGTTAACCTGGTTGATTTACAATAGCTTTCGGAAAAAGTTAAAAATATGCAAGTTATATACTTATAAGTCTCACTTAAAATTTTAGAAATGTGAATGGGTTTGAGCCTATTAAAATAACACTAATAGTAAAAGCTATAATTTATTAATGCCATTTATAGCATGATCTGTCGTATATGCACATAGATAAACGTTTCTTTGTACATAACTTGCTAGTACTGAATTAATCTGATGACATAGCACTACGCAGAATAAATACAAATAGAAAAAGCAACGTTTAAAAGCGTAGTTGAAATTTAATTCGACAAAATTCAACGCGTTTCGTACGAATTTTGGCTGTCCCTTATCAGGAATACACTTCGGTCTGGTACGGAAGTTAACAACAAAGCGTTAGCAATTCACGGATGGGTGTTGCCGGTTAGGTCTCGTTTCTGGTTAGAAAGTTGCTACAGTGAAACTTCTCTTAACGGACACTTACGAATAGCGGACGTCTCTTAATAAAGGAAACTTTTCGATTCCCCGGCAAATTTACATTGAATCACATGGGCGTATTACTTCTAAATAGCGGACATTCTAAATAACGGACAATACAAAAAAAATGTATTTTTGTACTCTAAATTGTAAACAGATATTTTGTAGATCGTTAAAACACGACGAATGAGCTGCCGCCGTGGGGGGGCGGCAGAACATTTCGAAACACCCTTTTCATTTTTCCAATTTACAAAAGGAGGCGGGTGGGTTCCGTTTTAAAAGAAATTCGTTCCATGAAGTCGAACAACAACTGCAAGAAATTTGTGATTCACAGATAACCATTCTTCTGAGCAGAAGGCACCTTCAATAATGCTGTCTTTGAATAGATAAGAGCACCCCACTCTCCATCTCATTTAAAACGTCAAGACTGAAGAAGCTGAGAATGTAGTCTAACAGCCTAGTCTAAGTGGCGCCGACGTCCGTATGCAGCTTTCTGCAGAAGTTCTTTAGAATTTGCATATACCGGTTGCAGTAGGGTTCGCTGTTTTCATTTGAGAAAAAAATGTCGCAAAAACGTAAACGCTTATCCTTAAGAGAGAAAGTCGATGTTATAAATTTAAAAGAAGCTGAAAAATTAAGTGCGCGTGATTTAGCGGAAATGTTGGGCATTGGGAAAACTCAAGTATGTGGAATTTTAAAACGGAATGATGAACTTTTAAAATGTTGGGCCGAAAATGGTAATCAAGCGACCAAAAGAGCTTTCCCTAAAACAGAAGGATTAGCTGTGGATACCTTAACATTTGAATGGTTTAGCCGTGCTAGGTTGAAGAGCATTCCTTTGTCTAGAAACAAAGACAAAGAAGCCATTTAATGCATTAAATTAAAAAGGTATTTTTTACAAGAGAATGATCCAGATGGTCTAAAAAATGCATTCGAATTAGGAATTCATGTGGAAGGGAAAATTGTAAAAATGTATAAAAAGCAAACCAAAATTTCAGACTTTTCTTTTCAAAATAAATTTGTAATGCTGTACAATTAAATGAAATGGATAATTAAACAGAGAGATCGTTGTAAAAGGTGAGTGTTATTTATAAACGTAATATGTGCTGCTAGTATATATTTACTATAGTTAATTAAATCAAGCTTCATAAATGTTAAATTTCAACTGAAAATTGTTACGTATTTTTGTTTTTTTCCCAATAATGGACACTTCTTTAAAAACGTACACTTTTCCGTTCCCCGTCAGTGTCCACTATTGAGAAGTTTCACTGTATTAAGGTCGACTGCCGCTCCATTTATCGGTGATGAATTCGGCTAGTAAATTTTTATTAATTATATCGGCAACATTGAATCCGGTGGGGTGGTAGGAGATGGTTGAAGCGCTAGAAGTAGGTTTTCCCAAGCTTGACTGAAGAATGGGGTGGACCTCTGATCATTTACAATATCTCCGAAGTGTTTGTGAATAAAAAAGGCTTCCAAAAAATCCAATTCTACAGAAGACTTGGGTTGATGAATGATGGTGGAGCCATAAAAATTAAATTTATGATTATTGTCCCAGCAGTGGACTGCAATGGAGGATTTATTAAATTCGGCCTTTTCGACGTATCTTTGATGCTCTTTTAATCGGAGCCGTAAAGTACGTTTCGTCTAACCGAAGTAGGAAAGATTACACTGGCAGAAAATTTGATACACTCCTCAGCGTTTTGACGCAGAGAGAACATCTTCGAGTTTGGAGGGACGGATTTTATTAAATGGGGAAAAAATTACCTTAAATTTGACGTTCCGAAGTGTTTTAGCAACGGAGACACTAATCTTAGGAAAATAGGGGAGAACGGCAGTACCAGAGAATTCAATTTCACGAGGGGTTGAAACCGTAGTCGGAAAAGAAGCTTTAGAAAATTTAGAAGCGGCTAAAGTGATGATGTTTGGGTTGTAACCTCTATTAACGGCGACAGATTTCAAGAAGGTGAGTTCTTAGGAGAGAGCTATGGATGTTAAGCAAATTTTTAGGGCTCTGTTTACATACGTGTAAAACGCAGCCGTTTTTTCCTGATGTGGATAACACAATTTCACATGAGGCGGGAGTGATACAGAAAATGGCTTACAGTAAACACGAGTTGTGAACTGGCGCCCTTCTTTTTTAATAAAAACGTTCTTGAAATCTGTCGCTGTTAATAGAGGTTACAACCCAAACATCATCACTTTAGCCATTTCTAAATTTTCTAAGCCATCTTTTCCTACTACGCTTTCAACCCCTCGTGAAATTGAATTCTCTGGTACTGCCGTTCTCCCCTATTTCCTTAAAATTAGTGTTGCCGTTGCTAAAGTACTTCGGTACGCCAACTTTAAGGTAATTTTTTCCCTATTTAATAAAATTCGTCCCTCCAAGCTCAAAGATATTCTCCCTGCGTCAAAACGCTGGGGAGCGTATCAAATTTTCTGCCAGTGTAACCTTTCCTACATCGGCCAGACCAAACTTGCTTTACGGCTCTGATTAAAAGAGCATCAAAGATACGTCGAAAAGACTGAATTTAGTAAACCCTCCATTGCAGTCCACTGCTGGGACAATAATCATAAATTTAATTTTCATGGCACCACGATCATTCATCAATCCAAGTTTTCTACAGAATTGGATTTTTTGGAAGCATTCTTTGTGAAAAAAAAGGTGAAAAAATTACTCACTAACAACGACCTTGTCATAACTAGGTCTGACAAAGTTGGTCAAGCCATTATGATCGATAAGAAAGAATATTTAGGTGGGGTAAATTAAATTATTCAAGATGGCTCTTATGTAAAGGTTAAGGAAACCCCTACTCCTCCTCAGCTTTCCAATACGTTAATAAAGCTGTATGGAGAATTGTTTCTTTAAAGCTGAGAAAACTTTAAATTTTATTGCACCTTCCGGTGCCAAAGTCGTCTGACCTTATACCGAAAAGAAGGTGCATAAACCAGGAGTGCCATTCTAACCCTATCAAATATTGGTACAGTCACTTACCTGCTTTCAAAATATTTTGTCAGGAAGATTCCACCTATATTAACTAATAATACTTTCACAGTTAAAACCTTTCCAGTTTTATCGATAAATTGACGCTCCTTCATCCTAATTCCTCCAAAATGTGTTTCCCGTTTGACGTGAAAAGCTTATTTATAAACGTACCTACCCAAAGCTCACTTGATTCACTCCCTCTAAGACTGAAGAAATTTTACTATACCGTGTATGAAATTAATGAACTGATTTTTCTCATCCAATTGTGTATTAATCAAACTTGCCTCTCGTTTGAAAACAAGTTATTCACACAAACAAAGGATCTCGTAATGGAAAATCCATTATCCCCGATTTTGTGTGATACATGTTTACACTATCTACAAGAAAAATTTGTGACTCTCATTCAGTACAAATTCTGAGCAAGATACATGGATGATACTTTTACTCTAATACCTGACAAAAAGGATCTTTCCTAAATCACCAATGTCTTAAACACCGTTGACTTTAACTTCTTGAGACGTAAGAGTAAATCACCGTTAGGAGCATTTGACCCTAACGCTAGCAGTTATATTGGAGCCCGAACAGGGACCTTGAGTTGTTATATTGGAGCCCGAACAGGGACCCGATCTGTTATATTGGCGCCCGAACAGGGATACGAGTTATTACATTGGCGCCCGAACAGGGACCAATGAGTTGTTATATTGGCGCCCGAACAGGGACCGAAGTGCCATATTGTCGTCCAGCGTGTTATATTGGCCAATGCCGAGAAAGATTTTTGACCCAATATAAAATTACTAGTTGGTTACATTGGCCGATGAGTTACTGGTACTGTCCTAGTATAAGTTCCATTTGGCGAAAAATTGGGATTATTAAGTACTGACGCCAAATTTAAATCTTTTACTATTGGTTAAGCATGTTGGTCAACAATGTTGGCTTGGAAATTGTTTTTTGTGACAAGATTGTGATCGGGTGTTACTGTTGTATAATTAGGCCCTTTAAATTTAGATTGTTTATTTCGTGGGGGAAATTTATTATACTATAATTTTTAAGCACCCAATGCAAACTCTACCCTTAACCAGGACTCACCTACCACACACTCAAACTAGAGCTTATTCCTTTTTGGAGAAAAAGAGACGCTTTCCCCATCCTGGATTCGAACCAGGGTCCCTCCGTTTAGCCCGGAGTGTCTTGGACCGCTAGACGAATGAGGACAGGAAACAACGCTCTCTTTCTCCGTATGTAAAGATGTTAAGGTATTATTACCCTCCGCAGGGATAACACAATTGCCAAATATGGTCAACACAAGAAAGCCTCCGGGGCGAGAATTTTGTGAGTTTTCGTGGGGGAATTTATTATACTATAATTTTTGCCACCCACGTATTAATTACAGCTCAAACTAGAGCTTATGTAATTTTGGAGAAAAAGAGACGCTTTCCCCATCCTGGATTCGAACCAGGGTCCCTCCGTTTAGCCCGGAGTGTCTTGGACCGCTAGACGAATGAGGACAGGAAACAACGCTCTCTTTCTCCGTATGTAAAGATGTTAAGGTATTATTACCCTCCGCAGGGATAACACAATTGCCAAATATGGTCAACACAAGAAAGCCTCCGGGGCGAGAATTTTGTGAGTTTTCGTGGGGGAAATTTATTATACTATAATTTTTGCCACCCACGTGTTAATTACAGCTCAAACTAGAGCTTATGTAATTTTGGAGAAAAAAAGACGATTTCCCCATCCCGGATTCGAACCGGGGTCCCTTCGTTTAGCCCGGACTGAGATTTCTGTTCCTAAAGACTTCTAAATATATATATATGTATACGCACTTTAATGTCCACTTGATTAGTTCTCTTTTGAGCTAAGTTTACTTTCGAAACTAAGAAGTAAGAACTTAAGGAATGTTAATAAATACTACAGGCGCTTCGGCTCTGTTTACAAGAAAAAAGTAAAACTTAACCTTAAGAAATATCCCTTAAACTTGGAGTAAATTTAAATATAATAATCCGTGTTCTTAATTTGGGTTATCTTGGTAATAGAAGTTCCGAACCCTTAGAAAACTGTATTTTCTGGCGCGACATGATATTATCTGTTCTTCCGGCATAAAACATAAACAGGCAATTTTAAGTACAGTGGGAATCGTTCATGACGCCACGACCTATAACGACAAAATGGATATAACGACGGAATCACTACAGCAAGCATGTACATATCGTCACATACGTTCTGTGTGTAGGTCTCCTTCCAGTTAGATATCAGAAACCCTTTTGCAGGCCATATATATATATATACACACACATAATAAGTAAGGTTAAAGTAGTATAAGACCATTTTCAGCATTACATAAAACAATTTTACTGCAAGATATCAGAACCAACATGGAAAGAACTATATCGACAAGTTATGCACAAATTGAAAAATACCTAAGTTCAATGCAAAACAAAACATATACAAACAATAAATATATTTACAATATTTTACATGCAAACCTTTTTCGAAAACTATGAAATATTGCTAGGATACAAATGGCAATATAGTAAAATTGTAAAGAAATGAACCCAAAAGTGGAATAAAAAATTTAAAGTAGGAGTGTAATAATAAA
This sequence comes from Dysdera silvatica, assembly GCA_006491805.2. Taxonomy (NCBI): domain Eukaryota; kingdom Metazoa; phylum Arthropoda; class Arachnida; order Araneae; family Dysderidae; genus Dysdera; species Dysdera silvatica. The sequence continues at coordinate 312,428,384 of QLNU02015360.1, forward strand.
TGAAATATGAGAAACCCATAGGACAGCACTTTTTCAAGAGAGACACCTGTCGCAATGAGTTCAGTATTGGATGTTTCCGTTTGAGTCCTAGCCAATGCTAAACTTAGGATCTCAAGTCTCTCGACATCCAATCAGAGAAAAATTCGGACCAGAACCATAGAAAAGTAAGCATAAAAAATTTTTTAATGAGAATGAACACTTTGCTTTTTGGTTCGGGTTTGCAAAGTGTTCATTCTCATTAAAACAATTTTATGGTTACTTTTCTATGGTTCTGTTGGATTGTTCTGTTGGATGTTTGAGAATTTCACACAGTCAAACACACCGTTAAAGTAAGTTACGCACTGCAACAGCAGTGTGATAGCGGGCGTTTTCATGCAGGAAAATGGTTAGATGTGTGTTTGGAAATGCTGTTATTTCCGTCACGGGACATGAGGAAAATGATGTTCCAACGGTAATAGGTGGCATTCACAATGTGGCCCGAAAGAACCGCATGATGGAGTTGAACATGGCACACTCTCCAAACACTCACATCCGCATCTGAAGGTTGTTACACAACGGGCTACCTTCCGCATGTATAATCTGCTATACATGCGGACGGTAGCCCGCATGTATAGCAGATTGTATTCACACACTACAAGAAATTATATTCATTTAGCCGTAATATATTATAATTGTTATCATTTTCATTATATCCATACTGTCAAGAAGATACCATCGGTTTGGCCAGTAAATTAAAATAGCCTACGAATCGAAAGTTACAAATTTTTTAACTTACCTCTATTTATGACTAAAATTATATACGCCATTTTGGATAAGTATAAAAATTGAGATGGTTTTCTCCTACATTATTAACTTTATTTGACCACGTTCTAATTCATGAAGTTTGTCATATTATATTATTACGCGGATATAACAAATCGAATCAAAAGAAATCACGCGACGTAATACTATATATATATTACTCACTGATGCAAAACATATAAGCTGATTAAGAAAAGCGAATATTGGCAAATTCTGAAATTACAGATTTTAAAGTTTATGGATCCATTAAGACTCCGACTTTCACCTCGAAGGGAACAAAAGTATGTTCCAAATTGTTGTACTGAACACCGCACTCATGTGGCGAAATATAGGGAGAAACTGGACATTTCAAGATGGGAATTTCCAAGTGAACTTGCAGAAGTTAAAAAACACAGCTTCATATATTCATCACCCGCAGATTGTAAACAAGAAGATGATAAGCCGTTGCAGCAAATGAAACTTCAGCCAATTATTCAAGATTCCGCTGCTAATTGCGATTCTGAACCAAAAGAAAAGAGAAAGTTGAATGGAACGTTTAAATCAGCTTCAGCGAAAATAAGCAATTTGGCGAAATTTAAAGCTCCTGAAGCCATTGTACCTGAGGCGCTCGATTCACAGCTTCCGTTACTTAGCTACAAAGAAACTATGGACCTGGGCATCGCTCGTAATCTGAAAGATAATGAGAAAGCACTCCATGAACCAAGTATGTACTTAAATTTCTTGAATCCTCCGAAAAAGCAGGAGGAAGAAGAAGCGCAACACTTCGATTTCGACGCTGAATTTAATCTTGCCATACAGAAGAAATTGAATAAACCCGTTAAGAACTTTTGCGAATGGACGAAACAATGGGCACGAACTGAAGGTACGGATGAGGATTTATCAACTGAGAAATTTGACGAACAGCAAAGGGAATGGATTATGCAACCAGAGGAATTGCTTAGACTTTTTCGTGTACATCTTCTCGAACATTCTTTCTGCCCTTATTTTCCACAGACTGCACAAGACGCTGAAAATATGCCTCAAGCACGTCGTAAACCCTCTGAGCCGTCAAAATTAAGTGCAGAATCAAAAACAGAGAAAGCGAAATCGAGGAAATTGCAACAAGCTTACTACATGCCCCCTTCCACAAGATTTCGTGAGCAGGTGAAAGACAGTAAAATTGTCTTAACCGAAGATGAAAAGGAATTTATGGAATCCTTAACAGCCAAATTATATTTCCAATATTTAAGAAGTATAGGAGAAAAACCACCAGAAATAATAGAAAACTTAAAAGAAAGGTACGAGAAGGCAATGCTGGCGATTGCAGAAAAACGCAAAACATTGTTTAAACTTCTTCGTGTACGTCTTCTCGGACAATCTTCCCTACCACACAGATGGACAAGACGCTGAAAATATGCCTCGAGCACGTCGTAAACCCTCTGAGCCGTCAAAAAAGTGCAGAAAGAGAAAGCGAAATCGAGGAAATTTCAACAAGCTTACTACATGCCCCCTTCCACAAGATTTCGTGAGCAGGTGAAAGACAGTAAAATTGTCTTAACCGAAGATGAAAAGGAATTTATGGAATCCTTAACAGCCAAATTATATTTCCAATATTTAAGAAGTATAGGAGAAAAACCACCAGAAATAATAGAAAACTTAAAAGAAAGGTACGAGAAGGCAATGCTGGCGATTGCAGAAAAACGCAAAACAGAATGAACATAGTTCTTATAATATATATTCTTTTATACATATTCTTTTAATCACAGATTTTTTATGTTTAAGTATACTGTCGATATATGTATTCTCTTGTATAATAATGATCTTATTCAGATATTGTGTCATTGGCGCTTAAACTTATTAGTGTACGGTTTGAGTTATTTTAATGTCTTCATCATTAAATAAGCACCACACTTGCTTAGTCATTCCTACATATCTAATCGCGATTATGTCCTGCTATAGTCATATGTGTGTGCAGGGACGTGCCAACCTTTCGGAGAATGGGGGGCAAGAGATCTTTTACGGCGACAAACTTGTGGTGCCATCTATTTCCCCGATAGATAAAATAATATGTAACAGCTAGTACTCTTTTATATGCTAAGTTAAGAGTAAATCACCGTTAGGAGCATTTGACCCTAACGCTAGCAGTTATATTGGAGCCCGAACAGGGACCTTGAGTTGTTATATTGGAGCCCGAACAGGGACCCGATCTGTTATATTGGCGCCCGAACAGGGATACGAGTTATTACATTGGCGCCCGAACAGGGACCAATGAGTTGTTATATTGGCGCCCGAACAGGGACCGAAGTGCCATATTGTCGTCCAGCGTGTTATATTGGCCAATGCCGAGAAAGATTTTTTACCCAATATAAAATTACTAGTTGGTTACATTGGCCGATGAGTTACTGGTACTGTCCTAGTATAAGTTCCATTTGGCGAAAAATTGGGATTATTAAGTACTGACGCCAAATTTAAATCTTTTACTATTGGTTAAGCATGTTGGTCAACAATGTTGGCTTGGAAATTGTTTTTTGTGACAAGATTGTGATCGGGTGTTACCGTTGTATATATTTTGGCCCTTTAAATTTAGATTGTTTATTTCGTTTTGTTAGATTTCGTGGGGGAAATTTATTATACTATAATTTTTGCCACCCACGTATTAATTACAGCTCAAACTAGAGCTTATGTAATTTTGGAGAAAAAGAGACGCCGTCCCCATTCTGGATTCGAACCAGGGTCCTTCCACTGAGCCCGGAGTATCTTGACCACTAGGCGAACGAGAACGTGGAACAACGCGCTCTTTCTCCGTATGTAAAGATGTTAAGGTATTATTACCCTCCGCAGGGATAACACAATTGCCAAATATGGTCAACACAAGAAAGCCTCCGGGGCGAGAATTTTGTGAGTTTTCGTGGGGGAAATTTATTATACTATAATTTTTGCCACCCACGTTTTAATTACAGCTCAAACTAGAGCTCATGTAATTTTGGAGAAAAAGAGACGCTTTCCCCATCCTGGATTCGAACCAGGGTCCCTCCGTTTAGCCCGGAGTGTCTTGGACCGCTAGACGAATGAGGACAGGAAACAACGCTCTCTTTCTCCGTATGTAAAGATGTTAAGGTATTATTACCCTCCGCAGGGATAACACAATTGCCAAATATGGTCAACACAAGAAAGCCTCCGGGGCGAGATTTTTGTGAGTTTTCGTGGGGGAATTTATTATACAATAATTTTTGCCACCCACGTATTAATTAGCTCAAACTAGAGCTTATTGATTTTGGAGAAAAAGAGACGCTTTCCCCATCCTGGATTCGAACCAGGGTCCCTCCGTTTAGCCCGGAGTGTCTTGGACCGCTAGACGAATGAGGACAGGAAACAACGCCCCCTTTCTACGTATGTAAAGATGTTGAGCTATTATTACCCTCCGCAGGGGTAACACAATTGCCAAATATGGTCAACACAAGAAAGCCTCCGGGGCAAGAATTTTGTGAGTTTTCGTGGGGAAATTTATTATACTATAATTTTTGCCACCCACGTATTAATTACAGCTCAAACTAGAGCTTATGTAATTTTGGAGAAAAAGAGACGCTTTCCCCATCCTGGATTCGAACCAGGGTCCCTCCGTTTAGCCCGGAGTGAAATTTCTGTTCCTAAAGACTTCTAAATATATATATGTATACGCACTTTAATGTCCACTTGATTAGTTCTCTTTTGAGCTAATTTTACTTTCGAACCTAAGAAGTAAGAACTTAAGGAATGGTAATAAATACTACCGGCGCTTCGGCTCTCTTTGCAGAAAAAGTAAAACTTAACCTTAAAAATATCCCTTAAACTTGGAGTAAATTTAAATATAAAGGAAAAATTAGGTGCAGCTCAACCAAAGAACAAGCTGGATTTCGAAGTGGATTCAGTAGAGTGGACCATATTCAAGTATTAAGAGAATTAATTGAAAGAACACATGAATATGAACTTCCATTGTGTGTTGCATTTATTGACTATGAGAAGGCCTTTGACTCTATTAAAACATCAGCAGTCATCAACTCTTTAAGATCAACAGACATTGAGGATGTGTACATTGACATGGTGAAACGTGTGTATAAAAATGCAAGTGCAAAATTTCGGTTACATAAAGATACCAAAACTATCAAAATTGGTAAAGGTGTGAGGCAGGGAGATACCATTTCTCCAAAACTTTTTACTTCAGCTTTACAGATGATTTTTCAGCAGATAAATTGGAATAACAAGGGAATAAAAATAAATGGTGAATATTTAAATCATTTGCGGTTTGCTGATGACATTGTTATTTTTTCAACGAACCCATCAGAACTCCAAGACATGGTACAGGAGCTCTCAACTAGAAGTAAAGAAGTTGGACTCAAGATGAACCTACAAAAAACTAAGATCATGTTCAATAATTTCGTAGAGGAAACAAAAATACAAGTTGACAACATTGAGCTAGAAATTGCTGATTCATATATTTACCTTGGCCAGCTGATTTCAATGGATGGCAACATTATGAAAGAACTCAACAGACGTATTAAACTTGGCTGGAGTGCATTTGGAAGAAACAGTTTTATCCTGAAGGGGAAATTGCCTTTGTGTCTAAAAAGAAAGGTCTTCAACCAGTGTGTATTGCCAGTCCTCTCTTATGGATCAGAGACATGGAGTCTAACAGTTGGAGCAATACGAAAGTTACAGACAACGCAAAGGAGCATGGAGAGGTGCATGCTTGGAATAACTAGGAGAGATCGAAAAAGGAACACTTGGGTGAGAGAGCAAACTAGAGTAGAGGACATCATTGTTAAAGTAAAAGGGCTGAAATGGCGATGGGCTGGGCATATTGCAAGAAGAACTGATCAACGATGGACAACAGAAATTCTGAACTGGATTCCAAGAGACCACCGAAGACCTAGAAAACGTCCTCAAACTAGATGGGTGGATGAAATAAGAAAACAGGTTGGGGTGACGTGGAAGCGAATTGCTCAGGATAGACTTGTGTGGAAAGCATTTGGAGAGACCTTCATCCAGCAGTGGATAGATAATGGTTGAATATGATGATATATATATACATTTAGTAAGGTACTGAGTCGTTACCCATGACGATGTTTCAATTAATCCTTTTTTAGTTGGGGTACATATGAAACACATATTTGAAAAGTCTATATAAATACATGATATTAAAACAGTTCATTTAACATATGTTGATTTCTGACTACTTAAAGATTTGGAGTGTAATGTTATCCAAGCTGCACACCGTTAGCATCAATACAGTTTCTTACGTTAATAGATTTCTGTCATCAGAAAATGTCTTATGGGGTGTATTTGCTGTTATAGTACTCTTTTTGAAAAGTACAACGAACGATTGCATGGGGTAACGGTACCATTTTTCCTGTATTTTATAAAGTAAGATAAGTATAATGCAACAAACAGTTATTTTGACACTGGCGTAAGGTTTAAAAACACGACGTTTCGGGAGCCAACTGCTCCCTTTGTCAAGTGAAGGCAGAATGAAGAGTTCGTGAAAGTCCTAAGCTTATATACCCGCATGTTGGGAATCCCCATCTGACGCCATTTGGTGCGGAGCATTTCCAGCTGGGGAAACCCCAATCGGGGAAACCCTCGCCGGGAAAGCCCCCGCACCCGACGATGTCAGATGAACACCCCCAACTCGAGGTTTTGCAAAAATCCTGTAAGGTTCTGGTAGAGGTTTTGCGATGTTTATTGCACGACTCCTCAAACCGTAGGTTTCCCATGATTCCAGAAAAAGTCTACTCCCCAGATTCGTCACATTCTGATGTAATATTTTCATCGAATGCCAATCTGGTTCGTGACCCTCCCTGAAGACATGTTCAGCCAACTGGTTTGAATTGTCTCCCCTAGCTACCGCACGCATATGCTCCTTCCCTCGTAGACGTATCGATCTTCCCGTCTGTCCAACATACACCTTGTCACAGTCTCCACACGGTATTTGGTAAATAGCACCAGATTTTTCCTCCTCAGGGACGCGATCCTTAACTTTAAGTAATAGATCACGCAGGGTGTAGACAGGTTTGTAGTAGGTCTTAACATTCACACAACTGAGAATTCGAGACAGCTTTTCTGAGACACCCGCCACATATGGCAAAACCACTGATGTCTTCCTAGTCTCATCCTCTACATTCCTGTTTCCACCACTAACACCACATTAGTTACGAGCGATAAATTTAGTCGGGTAACCGTTCTTTTTCAACACTCTTTTATTGCGTCGTAATTCAACATTGCGAAGGTCATCATTACAACAGTGTGTAAAGTCTCGTCGGTGCAAGGCTCTAATGACAGATGCTTTGGGTGATGCCGGGTAATGAGAACGAAAGTCAAGATACCTATCAGTATGTGTTGGTTTCCTAAACACCGTAGTCAACAGTCGCCCATCCACATCTCTATTTATCCGAACATCTAAAAAGGGTAATGAACCTCTATCTTCTTCCTCTAACGTAAATTGAATATGAGGGTTCAAGCTGTTCAAATAGAGATGAAATCAGCAACTGAAGACCTTGGTAGGATAACAAACGTATCATCAACGTATCGCTTCCACACCTTGACACAGTAACACATTCATCAAAGTTTCAAAGTGAAACTTTTCACCTGTTTTCAACACCAGTTTGCCTTTCACCAGTTTCACTTTTCACCTGTATTCCAACAAATTTGGCGGTATCAACAGCATTGGAGCGACTGAGGCATGATGGAAGCCTGGAAGAAAGAACTAGCCTTAGTCCGGAAGAGATATATTGCCTGTTCGAGTTCTGCTTGAATTCCACGGTTTTCGGCTTCAAGGGTAGATTTTACCGACAGAAGAGGTGTACGGCGATGGGGTCACCTGCTTCGAGTGTGGTGGCAAATTTGTGTATGGAGGCATTTGAAAACAGTGCTTTAGATGAGTGAATTTACTGTGTCCAGGTGTGGAAGCGGTATGTCGATGATACTTTCGTTATCCTACCAAGGTCTTCAGTTACTGATTTTCATCTCTATTTGAACAGCTTGAACCCTCATATTCAATTTACATTAGAAGAAGAAGATTGCGTTTCATTACCCTTCTTAGATGTTCGGATAAATAGAGATGGGCATGGGCGACTGTTGACTACGGTGTTTAGGAAACCAACGCATACTGATAGGTATCTCGACTTTGGTTCTCATCACCCGGCATCACACAAAGCATCTGTCATTAGAGCCTTGCACCGACGAGCCTTTACACATTGTTGTAATGATGACCTTCGCAATGTTGAATTACGACGCAACAAAAGCGTGTTGAAAAAGAAAGGTTACCCGACTAAATTTATCTCTCGTAACCAATGTGGTGCTAGTGGTGGAAACAGGAATGTAGAGGATGAGACTAGGAAGACATCAGTGCTTTTGCCATATGTGGTGTGTGTCTCAGAAAAGCTGTCTCGAATTCTCGGTCGTGTGAATGTTAAGACCTACTACAAACCTGTCTACACCCTGCGTTATCTATTACTTAAAGTTAAGGATCGCGTCCCTGAGGAGGAAAAATCTGGTGCTATTTACCAAATACCGTGTGGAGACTGTGACAAAGTGTATGTTGGACAGACGGGAAGATCGATACGTCTACGAGGGAAGGAGCATATGCGTGCGGTAGCTAGGGGAGATGATCCAAGCCAGTTGGCTGAACATGTCTTCAGAGAAGGTCACGAACCAGATTGGCATTCGATGAAAATATTACATCAAAATGTGACGAATCTGGGGAGTAGACTTTTTCTGGAACCATGGGAAACCTACGGTTTGAGGAGTCGTGCAATAAATATCGCGAAATCTCTAACAGAACCTTATACGATTTTTGCAAAACCTCGAGTTGGGGGTGTTCATCTGGCGTCGTCGGGTGCGGGGACTTTCCCGGCGAGGGTTTCCCCGATTGGGGTTTTCCCAGCTGGAAATGCTCCGCACCAAATGGTGTCAGATGGGGATTCCCAACATGCGGGTATAAAAACTTAGGACTTTCACTCACTATTCATTCTGCCTTCACTTTGCAAAAGGGAGCAGTTGGCTCCCGAAACGTCGTGTTTTTAAACCTTACGCCAGTGTCGAAATAACTGTTTGTTATGGAATCTCCTGGTGAAACTCTGTTTTCGTTTCGTTAATTAATGGCTAACCATGTTTCCATTAGCTGCCTGTAGCCATAATTAATGATACATATGTAATTAATATTATTATGTATAATTAATATGTATAATTAATATATATAATTAATATAATATGTATACTTAATATACTATAATTTTGTATTTAATGTGTTTTCTTTACTCTGTTAAAAATGCTTTTATTATGCAAATGTGGCGGCGGCAGACAGGGTGTTGTCGCAGATTTTTCGGTTATTATAAGAGACGGTCGCGACTTGAAGAAGATTGGGAACCACCACTATATTTTATCATTCTTTAATTATGAATCGCTTTTAAAACCTCAAAAATAATAGTTGTTGGTTGAGTATATTGTGGTTCATAAATTATACAAATCTGCAGTTGCGCAAAAGTATGATTTTTGATAAATGGCTATATTAGATAACGGCTATAGCGAAAAAATCATAGGGTTCCTTGATACTCGTTATAACCGGATTTTACTGTATTTCACACATGCTATATTTAATGAATGGCGGTATTCCCTTGTATTCCAAATTCGGCAATTTCATAAGAAATACTTCAAAATAATTTCTTTCTTGACATCGGTCGGTCCACTCGTACTTTTCTTTATTTTTATGAGAATTTAGGTATCACTTGCTTTTAAAGCAAAGGTTTATGGAAAAGTAGTCAAAGAGATTAAATTTGACACCCTAGTTTTCGGCTCAAATTAAAGCCGTCTTTGAGCCATCTCTTATAAAGTCGGATAGTATTATTGCCCTCCCCAGGATCAGCACAATTACCACGAAAATTACAACGTAAGACTCCTCAAAGAGCAGTTTATAGTTAGGGATCCAAAAGAAGGAAGAAAGCTCTCACAGGCTGAGCTTTATCCAGCGACCTCTTGGTTGGTGCCCACCCGATCTGTCAACTGGGACACAGCTAACAAAGCTTTATCTTTGTACTTGAGCTTATAAATTTAGATATCACGTTGTTTTGAAGCTAAAGTTCTAGGTAGAATTAGTCGAGGAAATTAAACTTGACACCCACGTTTTCGACTCAAATTAGATCCATATATTGGGTTGAGTAACGTTGCCCTTTCTAGGTCAAAGGGCTCTAGTTTGAGCCAAAAACATCGGTTTCTAAATTTAATTTCTTTTGCTTTTATACGCGCGCGCCGCGCACATACGAATATAAAATTAAATGGAAATATTGTATAATATATCTAATAATTATTTCCACTCTTCTTTGATGTAGGAACGAGAAAGATC
>QLNU02015360.1:312448528-312475130 GCA_006491805.2 Dysdera silvatica
GATCAAAAGTGCGCTAATGTTTTTTCGTTTCTATGCTCAGACATCAAAGAAGAAGTCTGCGCTTTCTTTATGGCAACGGTTCTAGAGTGCCCATAGTCCGTTTGCGGAAAGTTGACCGATGGCACAGTTATAATTCACGGGAGCTGACATTACAAATGGGCTAGTTCATTACAGTAGGGGGAAGACGTCATTACAACAGAGGGAAGGACGTCATTTTAGCACTGGTTTTTGGCACAAACAAATGCTCATTAAAAACCAGTTCTGAAATGATGTCCTCCCCTCTGCTGTAATGAACTAGCCCGTTTGTGACGTCAGCTCCCGTGAATTCTAAAGGTACCATCGGTCAACTTTCCGCGAACGAACTATACTATATTTGCGGAAGTTTCAAAAACTTCTTAGTTGCTACTGAAGGATTCGAGTATTTTTACTGGATTTATGTAAGTTGATGGAGCTGTTAAGTGGATTTTACGTAGTTTAGTTTTTGGAATTACTGCGTATTTCTGTCTTCACAAATTTACTTCGGGTGCACATATATTACAAAGGGGTAGATTTAATACTATCTGTTATACTGATTTATTAGTTATGGGTAAGAGTTACATAATTTACTTAAATTTAAACGTATTTTGGGTTTTTTTATGCCCTTCTCCATATAAGCAAAAGCAAATACCGGACCCACCTACTTGCTTATATCAGGTTTTCGTTCTTTGATTCTTTTATTTGTTGCTGTAAATACAACTTTTAAAGCAATTTATAAATTGGTGTAGGTTTTAATTAAGAAATAATTATTGTAGTTTTGTTAGATAGTTATCATTTGCAACAAAGCACACTGTGCCTCGTTATTAATTTCATCGATATATATATTATCATCATCATCATATTCAACCATTATCTATCCACTGCTGGATGAAGGTCTCTCCAAATGCTTTCCACACAAGTCTATCCTGAGCAATTCGCTTCCATGTCACCCCAACCTGTTTTCTTATTTCATCCACCCATCTGGTTTGAGGACGTTTTCTAGGTCTTCGGTGGTCTCTTGAAATGCAGTTGGGGATTTCATTTGTCCATCGTTAATCAGTTCTTCTTGCAATATGCCCAGCCCATCGCCATTTCAGCCCTTTTACTTTAACAATGATGTCCTCTACTCTAGTTTGCTCTCTCACCCAAGTGTTTCTTTTTCGATCTCTCCTAGTTATTCCAAGCATGCACCTCTCCATGCTCCTTTGCGTTGTCTGTAACTTTCGTATTGCTCCAACTGTTAGACTCCATGTCTCTGATCCATAAGAGAGGACTGGCAATACACACTGGTTGAAGACCTTTCTTTTTAGACACAAAGGCAATTTCCCCTTCAGGATAAAACTCAGGATAAAACTGTTTCTTCCGAATGCACTCCAGCCAAGTTTAATACGTCTGTTGAGTTCTTTCATAATGTTGCCTTCCATTGAAATCAGTTGGCCAAGGTAAATATATGAATCAGCAATTTCTAGCTCAATGTTGTCAACTTGTATTTTTGTTTCCTCTACGAAATTATTGAACATGATTTTAGTTTTTGTGAGTTCATCTTAGTCAATTGCTTCACTTCTAGTTGAGAGCTCCTGTACCATGTCTTGGAGTTCTAATGGGTTCGTTGAAAAAATAACAATGTCATCAGCAAACCGCAAATGATTTAAATATTCACCATTTATTTTTATTCCCTTGTTATTCCAATTTATCTGCTGAAAAATCATCTGTAAAGCTGAAGTAAAAAGTTTTGGAGAAATGGTATCTCCCTGCCTCACACCTTTGCCAAGTTTGATAGTTTTGGTATCTTTATGTAACCGAAATTTTGCACTTGCATTTTTATACACACGTTTCACCATGTCAATGTACACATCCTCAATGTCTGTTGATCTTAAAGAGTTGATGACTGCTGATGTTTTTATAGAGTCAAAGGCCTTCTCATAGTCAATAAATGCAACACACAATGGAAGTTCATATTCATGTGTTCTTTCAATTAATTCTCTTAATACTTGAATATGGTCCACTGTACTGAATCCACTTCGAAATCCAGCTTGTTCTCTTGGTTGAGCTGCATCTAATTTTTTCTGCAGGCGATGTGTTAGCACTTTTGTGAAGATTTTATAAATAGCAGGTAACAAGCTAATTGGTCGGTAATTTTTTAAATCCTCTTTATCACCTTTTTTATGCAAAAGAATTACTGTTGCAGAATCCCATTGGTTTGGTATGTTACCACTGTTGAGGCATTTGGTAAAGAATTTTGCGAGTATGTCTTCTACATGTTCTCCAGCTTCTTTTAAGATATCTAATGTAATGCCATCATCGCCAGGGGATCTTCCTTTCTTCATACTTTTTATTGCAAATGAAACTTCTTCTTTTAAGATTTTAGGAGCTGTTCCTTCGACTATTTCAATGTCTTCGTTTAATTCACTGTTACTTTCGTATAGATTTTTGTAGAATTCTTCAACTCTTCTAAGTATTTCTTCCCTATTTCTTGTTACAGTGCCATCCTCTCCTTTTAATGCAATGATGTGTTTCTTCCCAATAGACAAACTCCCTTTAACAACCCTAAGGCTCTTGTTGCTTTCAATGGCCTTCCTTACTAACTCACAATTGAATTTTCTTATATCTTCTTTCATGTTTTTGCGCAAAGTTTTGCAAAGTTCTACATACTCGATCTTGCGACTGGTATTTTGATTGTCCACCTTCATAAGTCTTCGCCTTTTCATGAGTTGTTTCGTCTTCTCAGATAATTTGCTATTCTGCTTTTTACATATTACACCACCAATTTCCCCAGCAGTTTCAATTATTGTCTTAACAATGTTTTCATTTGCTTCTGAGATGTCAACTTCTTCAATAAGTCCTTCCAGTGCAGAAAAGCGATTTTTTAATTCCAACTTGAATGCCTCGGTATTTTCTTTTAATTTCTTTAAATCCACCCTCTTACATACTTGTTTCCTAATGAGCTTCTGCCTTTCTAGTTTAGTATTTAAGTGCATTTTACATCTCACCATTCGATGATCACTTCCAGTATTAAATCTGTTCAGTATGCTGCAATCTTCAATAATTGATTTCTTGTTTGCCAGTATATAGTCAATTTCGCTGGTTCCTCCATTGGGGTGTTTCCATGTCCATTTTCTTTGCGGTTTCTTCTTAAAAAATGAATTCATGATGCTAAGATTTTCAGCTTCGGCAAATTCTATGAGTTGATCGCCACGTTCATTCCTTTCCCCGTATCCGTATTTACCAACCGATGTCTCTCCTTGTTCCTGTTGTCCAATTCTTGCATTAAAATCTCCCATGATGAGCTTGATGTGTTGTTTCCCCTTGGTATGTAGCTGTTTGATTTCTTCATAGAATTCTTCAACCTCCTCGTCGGTATGGCTTGATGTTGGTGCATATGCCTGTACTATCTGAAGTTGGTATCGCTGGGTTAGTTGAACAACGAGCCTCGCTGCTCGATCTGACGTGCTTTCGACTTCAAGAAGGTAGTCTTTAATTCTTTTGTTGATTAAGAAGCCAACACCACTTGTTCTTCCAGTTTCCGTTCCTCTATAATAAAAATTCTCAACTGAATTCAAGAGACCACCGAAGACCCAGAAAGCGTTCTCAAACTAGATGGGTGGATGAAATAAGAAAACAGGTTTTAGTGACATGGAAGTGAATGGCCCAGGATAGAATTGTGTGGAAAGTATTTGGAGAGACCTTCATCCTTCATAGGTAATGTTTAAATATGATGATTATGACGATATGTGTGTATGTGTGTGTGTATTTGTACACTCGTGTCCAAAATTTAAGCATAATTCGTAAAATAAGAAAAAATCTGAATAAATTTTAATAAAATTGCTTAAAATGGGTTGTGGAGAATCTTGTGACGAATGTAAAAGCTTGTGTATATGCAAAACATTTCGGTAGACGTCGACATGCGCAAAGTATCTTCGTACGTCGGAACGACTATAAAGCGGCTTCAAGCGGCGTGGCCGGTTCAGGCAAATTTTTTGTAATCGCTATGGTATGGGGTGTAGTTATCTATCAAAAAGGACGAATTATGTCACAAAGACGCCAACTGGACATGTTTGTGAAATGAAGAGTTAATGGAATGCTGGAATCTGGACGATCCCAAATCGAAGCGTCTCGAATTTTGAATGTGCCAGAGTGTGTAATCTCAAGACTGTGGCAGAGGTTTCAAAGCACTAGAGATGTTACTCGACGACCTATACCAAGTCGGTCCTGTGTAACAATCGCTTGGCAAGACCGATATTTGACAATAGTTATTAATTACTGAAAAACTTACCTAAATAATTATTTATTAATTAATACAACGTCAGAGAGACCGCTCTGCCAGATAACTGTGTTCAACGCTGACAGCAGCCACAAGAAGAGGAGTTTCGAGGTAAAGTGTTTACAAAAGTCTCAGAAACGTTAATCCCTATGCCAGACGACCAGCAGTGTGCATTAGGGTGGAGTGAAAAAATGGAAGTTTGAAATTTCAAATCCAATAGTGTGCAAAAGTTGCCTCTGGTGTTAGTTAGGATTCCTATATAATTTTTTTAATTTTTGGAAAAAAATTTTTACCTCGCCAACGACGTTGAAACTTGCAAAAATTGTGAAATTGTCAATAAACCATACCATTTATTTTCAGAAATAAAAATTATGATAATTAGATCTAATAAAGTGCAAAAGCAACTTAATGCATTATTTATTAATGCTCTGAAATATTTTTGGATTCTGATAATTTCATCTGCCACAGCAACGTCGTCGAATTTATTGAAAAACTCAAGTGTTTAGACGGTTAATTAGTTACTCGCGGTAGCAGTTCTAGACAAAAAAAATGGTGGGGCGTAAATTCCTGCCTATGTGCACGGGCGCCGCTAGTGGTGTCCGTATACATAAGCAATATAATAAAATCCAGTTATATTTGATGGGGGGCATGACCCCGACCCTGGCCTAGAACCGCCACTGGTTATTCGTAAATTCATATTCTAAATACCTTGCATAAATAAGTATTATATTGTTGTCCGCCAAGGCAAAGAGTGAAATAATTAACTGTGACTATTTATCTTCGTTGAATTTTACATTTCGTATATTTTCGCGTATTAAGTGTATCTCTGGCATACGCACACACTGGTGTGCACACAGGGGGTATTGATGAGGTTGTAACACCCCCCACTGTAATGAAATTTTGTATATTTAATATAGGAATATGTATAAGTTGTAGCTCTGTAATTTCCTCATTGAGTCTATAACTCCTCCTTATGAACTTTTTGTGTACGTCTATGAGTGATAGTGACATCAAGCGAATTCACATCACCGAGGCTGTTAGATGTGAAAACAAGATGCGCCGTGAGCTGCCCCGTGCTCGGAACACCATCTGAATTAAGTGAAACTATGCTGCCAACTTATGAACAAGTTATGACAATTTGTGCATGTACAAGGTTCAATTAAAAGGAAAGCCGAGAGGATCCAACGTTTGCTGAAATAACCAAGGAAGTGGGCAGGTAAGTTATAGCAGATTTGGCATAAAGCATGCATTTCTACAGCTTCCCATAACAGAATTTTACACTTGCAAGCATACCATGCAAAATATATGAAGCTTATGAAACCATTTAAAGGCAAAGGAAACAATAAAACATACAACGCCAAGATTCAGAGGTATAAAGAAGAAGGTAGGACCACACTTTTCGATATTGTGGGGTGTAAATGATTCATCTTTTAGTTCATGCATTTGACTAAATCTGTATTATTCGTATTATCAAATTATTAAACTTAGTAATTACATTACTAAAATTAGTAATTAAGTCATTAGAGTTAAAATATGGTTAATTACATATTAACATATAAAATTATTCTGACTATAACAGAAGTCTATTATGAAATTTCCTGCTTGCATGCCAATACCATCAAAAACCGCAAAAATATGGAACATTCAAGGTTGTTGGGGAGGCAGAAGATATTAACCGAATCCCACCAAATTTTACCGCAATACTATGCAGTGTATAAGATAACTTTTACGCGGTACTGGATTTTAAAATAAAAAAATTAAAAATTCACCTGTTTCCCTCCACCCTAGTGTGCATCTCCCTCGCGTCAGCATAAAAAAGCGCACGTTTGCAGCGGAGTTTGGAACATCAGCAGTGTAGTCGGGAACAATGGAGCAATAGCATGTCCAGTGACGAGTCTATATTTAGTCTTGAAATTGATTCTCGTCGTATAACGATATGGAGAGAACGTGGAACTCGTTTTCACGGAAAGCCATAATTTTCCTTCAGTGAAAGTCATGTTGTCGCTGGGCATCATATTGGACGGCCGCACAAACTGCATATCTTTCAGGCGGGGTCTGTCATTGCTCAAAGATTCAGAGACGAAGTCCTTGAGCTTTCTTTTCACTATTTCCAGGTGCTGTAGGTCCTGGATTTATATTCGTAGGTAATAACACGCCTCCACACCGTGCGGCCCTTGTCGACGACTTAATTCAAAGTGAAGATATTCAGCGCATCCTTCTAATTCTCCTAATCTTAATCCGATAGAGCAGGGTTCTTCAACATGCAGTCCGCCGACATGTTTTATGCGGCCCTCCAACTCATGAAAAAATACAAATTGCTTCACACAAAAATAACTCCCATTGCCCCCTTTGACTAGGAGTCTTAAATCTATGCATTTTATTCCATTCACATTTTCACACTTCGTAATAAATATTTTAAAACGTTAAAGAACTAAAGTAATACGCGGTCTTCCCTCAGTCGTGTTTTACTTTAGTTTTCTAGCGTATATGGGCATTAGGAGTAGTTTTATTGATTTGCAGTGCAACAGTGATTTAAAAAGATTTCAACAGGACATTGAATTCTATTCTAAGTATCTCGGTAAAAACATTTTCATAACCATTCAACTGCATGCTCTGAAAATGATATCACTATTCGAGAGCGCTTACGTTTGCACATAGGTGTACCCAGGAAGTTCATATGGAGGTTACAGGCTTACAATAGGGGGTTTTAGAGCTACAGCTCCATATATATTCATATGTGTATATATACAAAATTTCATCACAATGGGGGGTGGTAACCAGGGCCTGATCACCGTAAAGGCGTCCAAAGCCCGAGCTTTGAGAATAGATTATATTCTGAGCATGTGCGTGGACCAAGCACAGGCGCAGAAGGATTTTTCACCGTGCAGTTCCCACTCCCGCTAGAGTCTAGTCCCAAAGCCCGGGCTTTGGACTCCTTTGAGGTGATCAGGCCCTGGTAGTAACCCCCATAAGCCCCCTTCTGCGTATGCCATTGCGTCTGCGAACAGCTCTTTTCTTTAAGCATGAAGTTGGTAAAATCAAAAGTTAGGACCAGAATAACTGACGTCCACCTTGGAAACACTTTTAGGATTGTAATATCAAAAATAAGACCGGATATTGACAGGATTGTTAAAAATAAGCAGTGCCAAAAATCTCACTTATAATATTGCAATATATACAGTATATTCAGTCCGAGAAGCGGATCCAAAAAAAATTTTCAGATCAGCTAGTACAACCAATATAGAGAACTTAGAAAAAACGGCAACAAAGGCTAATCCGGGGAGGGACGCCTCCTGCTCCCCCTGGATTTGTCTTTATTCAGTCCTAATATTGCTGGTACAGTAGTGCGGCCCGCGGGCCTACAAGAATAAGCAAAATTGGCCCTTGGACTGAAAAAGTTTTAAGACCTCTGCTATAAAGCACGAGTGGGATATGCTTTGAAGATGACTTGCAACGCTTCAACACCCACCAAGCCCTGATACAGAATTGAAAACATCTCTCCGTGATGTTTAGAACTCTTTGAGTACACAGCTCATCAACACCCTCGTCCAAAATACGAGAAATCGTTGTGAAGTAAGTGTGGCTACCAGAGACAACCAGACATCTTACTACTCTTCGGCATCACCTTTTTTAATAATTATTTTTCACTAAAATTGAAACTAGTAATATGCTCATTTGCTTTTAAAATTTTTATTTAGATAATAAAAGCCAATATTATCTTTGTTTTTCATTGTTTTATTATTCTATTGCATCCGCATACCACGTTTCCTTCCATTTCGATTTAGAATTCCTTAAATATTCACATAAACAACAATTATGCTTGACTTTTGGACACCAGTGTATAGTAAAAAATAAGTGAATGTTATAAGAAATGTAATGTCTACCAATATAACTATATGTAGAAAATAAATAAAGTATTATTATTATTATATTTAAAAAAAACCGTAAAATGTCAGAAATCGTTTGCCAAAAAAAGTCTCCCATAACTTCCTTTCTTAATTAGCGATATCACCATTGAACGAAAACAATTTTATTAGATTCTTTTATTATACTTTAATTTTGTATTTATTGAACAAAAAAATAAGCTGAGAATACTTTTTCCACAAAAATTGTATTTATTGCTTAATAACTTTAGATTTGAAGATAATTTCATACACAATTCATTTTTTAAAAATATTGGTTTATTGTCTTTTCGTTAAAAACATTCTGGATCTAGAGATAAAATTAAAAATAAAATTATATTTTTAATATTAACTCTTATGAATAATCTTTTTTCACTTTGATTTATAACGGAAAACAATTTTTTTTGGTTTGGTCTCTGTTATTTTAAGTATCCGAACATTACATTTTGATATAATAAATAGGACAATTCTTAAGACTTGGAACGTAATATCACTTCCTGATGTAGGTTGAAGATTATGTAAGCCAACTAATTGGTTTCCTAATTTAATTACCCAAGTTTTAATGGACATTCGGTTGGTAAAATTACCATTTTATGCGCTATTAATTATAATATCCTAGAAGAATAAGTAGCTTGGACCCCTTGCATTCCTGACGAGGGCCTGCCACGACTCGTCCGAAACGTACGTTGCTAAACATAATTTTTTCATTTAAATTTACTGTGCCTAAGACGTTGTATTTATTCTTCAGCCTGGAAGATTGTTAGTTGCTACACAAGCTGCAAACTGAATATTGCCGTTGGTTAAAACAAGTCAGAAAGAGATTACTCTTTATGACGAAAATCTTTATATTTAGAGCATTTTTCCAATGAGATTGTGTTAAAGGTTGAATAATTTAATATGCAATTCCAGAGATCCAAAACATCGTCCAAAGCAACTTCAATCTAACGAAATTTCGCGAAATTTTTGCATCCTTGAAATCATCAAATGTTCACTAAGGTAAGTTCCTTAATAATATAGGATAAGACCTTAATACAGACACTTGTATCTTTATTGAATTCTCGGATTCGGTCAAAGCCAAATGATGATTATCCTTTGTGTTGCACGAACACCTTTTAAAAAATAGTACGCAATATTAGCGCATTATTTTTTCAAGTACTGATCCCACCAGATATTTTTTACGTCGTCTGAAGATTTCAAAACGTAAACCACCCATATATTTGAACGACATAAATTTGCATTTAATTAAAAGCAACGAGAAAATTAAATATATGTGATATCATGAATGGAAATAATTTTGCAATAATAGTTGCCAGACGAACAATGATATCCAAAATGGAGATTGACACTTTTTTCTGCTGAAGGAACAAAAAGAGGGATGGAAACCCTTTCAATTTGACAGGCTCAGTGGTACCTGTTGATATAAATAAAGGGCGGGAGATTACAAAGAAATCTGCGTATGGATATACAAAAACTACTTAAACTTAAGAAAAAGAATAACTATCATACAATAATAAGACAAAACGCTTAATAGAATCAAATCAAAGATAGAGAAACGTGTACTTAACAAAATATCATCTGCAACTAAGAGTAAGTTTCGCAAAGCAAAGCGTGCGTTGGATTATACCGATTTTTTTTTTCTTTGGTCAGACGAAAGCAAAATTGTTTCATACAAATTCGATGATAAA
Source organism: Dysdera silvatica (assembly GCA_006491805.2). Taxonomy (NCBI): domain Eukaryota; kingdom Metazoa; phylum Arthropoda; class Arachnida; order Araneae; family Dysderidae; genus Dysdera; species Dysdera silvatica. Next base: position 312,458,392 of record QLNU02015360.1, read on the forward strand.
AGAGTGGAAGTAATGACTTAGGTACAAAAGTATAATGCATTTTAAGTAGGGCGTCAAGAGGGTATATTAAAATTGTGCAATTAATACAAAAAATTACGAAGGAATAAATTCATGTCGATACACACACACAGAATAATATCGATTTCTAATGAATATAACTAGGAGAGAAGAATGAAGTTGCAAAAAAATACGCACTATGACTTGCAAAATAATGAGAGACACAAGTTTCTTCCAAAAAATTCCAACATAACGTATAACAGCATATTCCTAATAAAAATCAAGATACCACACCCAAAGTGCTTTTTATTTTTTCGTGGTTATTCATCGCCCTTATTTAATACAATCTGTAAGCCCATATTGTTATTCTTAATAAAGAATAGCATCTTATGGGTTCCTATTATTGATGGGTTTCAAAGAATAAAATTCGGAGTGAAATTCAGGTAATCATAGAATTGTGTAAATGTACAATTACTTATAGGTTATATTAGCAATCTCGTTTCAGGTAATCGTGTGAGGAGCTTGAGACCCAAAATTAAAAAAGCAACCCAAAGCCTCTTACATTTAAGTTGGGTTTAAGTTGCACAGCACTATGATTAAATCCTACCGTCCGTGAGATATAATGAAGCAGCCCACACTTTAACCATCTGTTTGTAAACATTTGATAGCGAAGAGATGGAGTTGATGAGTTTAGAATTGAACTGGCTGCTTAGAACCTAAGACAATTTCTAAATGATTTGCCTCTGGCTAATTTGGCTTTATAATTTGACTCTGTAATAAATATACAACCTAGAAAATTAAATCGATTCGTGTTAAATTTGTAACATGCATGTGAAAGTGATAAAGATTAATTTCTGCATATTTGGTACTAGCAGGTCATTTCTGTGCTGATTTCTTTCATTTTTTAACTGATGATACGTATATTACAGCGTATCAGCACTATCAGTCGGCAGTTTGGTGAAGATCTTGCCTAGTTCCTTCTCTGCAGATTTGATCTGAGCTGCTCTTTTCAAACGAAACAATACAGAGTTTCACCAGGAGATTCCATAACAAACAGTTATTTCGACACTGGCGTAAGGTTTAAAAACACGACGTTTCGGGAGCCAACTGCTCCCTTTGTCAAGTGAAGGCAGAATGCCTCTGCCGTTTCGGACAAAGGGCGTGTGTTATTAAAATTTACGCCAGTGTCGAAATAACTGTTTGCTGCTCTCTTCGTTACCTTAGTCCTCGTTATCTCTCGTTATTTTGGTCTCTACTGGTCCTTTGCCGTGTATGTACCTACATATATATAATTTGTGTTAGATGATGATACCTGCGTGAAGGTGTATCTCTGTATGCCGTGCATGGTCCACTTCCCCTTACCCACTAACCTTCCTCTGGCTATTGGTTGCGCTTTTTGTTCGCCCTGCTGGGATTACAGAGCCGCCTTCGGCGGCCACCTTTCCCACTGCCACTTTCCCCCCCCCCGATACGTAATCTGAAATTCTTAAATAAACATCAAAAATTTATCAAAGCGCTTGAGAACAAGATGAGTAAATAAAATAAAAGAACAGACTAGAAAAACACGGGTGAGGATGGCTGAGCAAATGTATATAAGATTATTTTGAAAAGGCTCATAAAACAATAAATTAATAATGACTGAAAAATGATGAGATAGACCGTATAAGCTAGTAAAGATCTCACTCAGCCCCGCAGTTAAAACAACACAGCTCGAAATTTTTTCACTTTCTGATCAATCATTCATTTTATGTGAAGCATGCTATTTTGTAATTTTGGAAGACTTCTTGTTTTGACACTACAATTCCTGAAGGACCTGAACCTCCTTGACAATTGTCGCCCACTCTCCCCTGTCTAAAGCTTTACTTCGCCATTCGCTTCCTTCCATTCTTCTGAAGTCGTTTTCTACTTTATCGCGCTATCTTTTTCTGGGACAGCCTATTTTTCTTCTTCCTTCTGGTTTAGTTTTCATACCTTCTTAACTACTCTGGCTTTTTTCACTCATTCTATATATCCGACGCGTCTACAACTATATATCACCATTTTTGGTAGATGAAATTCGATAAATGTAGCTCAAAAATTACTCATTAGGTTTTGTCTTACATAACTATGTACAATTATATATATAATTATACGTAACCATAAACCACTATGGTACGGCGAAACTTCCCTTTTACCTTCTGTATGTAAAATTTGCCTTATTCGAGTTTTGTCCCTTTCATTGCGGGAGTAAGAAGTTTAAAAATCAGTAATGATCCCCATTCTCACAGATGTATACGTCATGTCTAACAAATAGTATTTTTTATAATAATAGTATTTGAAATCGTATTTTTTATTTTAATACTTCTCTTTAAAATAAGTTAAAATGATGCCATGGAAAACGCGTAAATTTGGAAAAATATTTTTACATGCATGATACATTACATTACGCATATTTATTTAATCAGGTGTTTCAAACTGTGCGTCACAGTTCCTTGAGACGTTGAGGGTTTTGATCAATGGCTTCACAACCTTGAGTAGCAGTTCATACAACGTGTTATAAGGAAGTATTCAGAACATGTGTTTCGAACATTTCTGTCTATTTGGAAGCCGTTGACAATTTATAAGAGGCGAATGGAGTCTTTTTTAATTCAATGTTTAATCCAATAATTCATGTATTTAAGTACCCTTTTCCTCCCCAAAATAATTATTCACGATTTTTACTTTACACCCGTTAAACTATTCTAAAAAATCCCCCTTTTACTAAATTAATCTTTGTAATGGATCATTATTCATAAAGTTGAAATAAAGATTTTTTTCTGAAGTGTTTTAATCCTTAAGAGGTAAAACGCTGAAAACGTTTTAAACTTCTTACAATGACTCTACACATACACACACATATATTATAACTTGTTTTTTCCGATAAAATGAGATTCTGTATTGAAACTGTATTTATTAGAATTGAACTCGATTGAATATCAATTGAAATGTCTAATTATATAGCTTATACAGTTTTAAGGATATTCAATACTGCATAAAATTAATTTTCATTTAAGCGTATATATATATGTATAAATATATGTACATCCTTTTCCGACTTACATTTCTTCTCCTACCGGCTATATAAAAAGAGCAATTAATAACTTCAATTATAATATATTATTTGTATATTAAAAATCTTATAACTTTCTTTTTATTCTAATATCCTACACTGATCTTTTAATATCATATCAATCAATGACAAAACAGTACCACATATTGCGTTTTCACTTGACTATCTCTCCTTTGATACCATATCAATCAACGACGATTTTTTAGCCCATGGTTCTTGATCTTGGGATATTTTTCTAGTGGCGCATCAGTTATCTTCTAAACCTTTTTTCTAGAGTGTTATTACGGCGATTCTTTACGCTGCAGTAGTTGATAACAACATAAGATTTAATCACTAGGTTGAATATTAATAGTTGCGCCGTAGTAAGCTAAACTTTTCCTATCGGCTTCCGAAAACAACTTCAATAGTTCGTTGGCGCATTCTGCAATTTTCAACATAATTTAAATTTGAAAATAATATAACCCATTCAGAGAATATATTTCTTATACTATATAGAAAATTGTTAAGCATAAAGTTTTATTTTTGATTTATTTAGGGTTAGGGAAAGGAAGAAAATTGGAAAGCTAGTCCGGATAGGTCTAAGTCTTGTAGTCAGCGTCTTTTTACACATATCCCTTGTATATACCTTTAAATAAACTAAACAAAAAAATCAAGGATCATCTGTTTCTAAACTATACCCATTATTGAATTATTCGATGAGAAGAAAGTTGATGAGTCGTAAGGGTTTATTAAATCAAAAAGCATTTTTTGCATTTAGTGGTTTTAGTACACGAAAAAATGATTTTTATCAAGAATTTTAACAAGCTAAAACAAATTAAGCTTAGTTATATGGTTATGGACTAAAAACATAGTTCAAAACCTGGAAAGTAAACAAGAAAAAAAATGCCTTAATCGTGTTTCAATGATAAACGACTTTTTAAAAAAAAACGACTATGTATCTCTACCGTTATCTCAATCTTTACGCATTTATATCTGTTTATGTAATCTCCAATTTTTATAATAAAATGTGAAAAAAGCATTTACTCCTCTTATGGTTGGAAAACTGAACATTTATTTTAATAAGAATAAATAAAAGCACCACATTACTTTAGAATATACCTGAAAGGGAAAAGCAGACAAGCAAAAATCTACCGTTGTTCTCGTTAAATAACAATACTCCCAAAAACGATGCCTTTCTCATAAAAAGAAAGAACTACTTGAAACAATCTTTCCTGCTTGAATTTTTCTATCACTGAATAATCTATCATGGAGAAACAATTCAGTATCATAATAAAACAAATGAACAAAAAATAGTTTTCCCGTTTTTGAAATCAAATGTCATAACGAATAGTTAGTTCGTTATAAATGTTAGTTAACCTTTTAGCAACATTTCCGTTTTAGAAAAAATATTTCGCAAAGAGAATTTCTCTTTCGATAATTGGTTTTAATAATTATCTGGGAGTTTATAGAAAATATATTTTTAATATTTCTACTACAATTTTTCTGTTTAAAGAAAGTTTTGCTATACGATTATGTTATTATGTGCTATTCAGTATTCTGTTATGAGTGGAGAAATAGACAATTATATATCTTACGAGAAGGCATGGAACTTGGAATTTTCTATATTGTTTTTCTGTATATAAGAAGAGGAGATAAAAAAAAGAAGACTCTGGATCAAGGGCGGACATAGATTTTCATTTAAGGGAGGTCAAGGACAGAATTTGCCATGGTCTTGGAATAACACCCTTCATTTATCATGAAAGTTGGAATTTTTTACAGTGAAAAAATATATTTTGGGGGTCATGACCCCTGTGACCTCGTCCTGCGTCCGCCCTTGCTCTGGATAGTTATACTTTAACTTGGCTCATCTTGTGTATATACAGGGTGGCCAAAATGGAACATCCACCTATTCAGAGCCTTCTATAACTCGATCTAACCATAAGAATATCTCCAAATTTGGTAAGCAAACTGCTCAAGACAAGAAAAGAAAGATTCTGTGAAAAAAATGGTTTAAAAAGTAACCGATAAGAGGGGGGAATAATTGTGTTGTTTTAGCCCAGGAAGCAGGAAATTTTCATAAATCTATGCATCACCTTTTCTCTGGCATCATAAAGCTATAAAATACAGGTCAAACTTCAGGAAGGCATTCCTACTGATAATCACGTTCAACATGAGCCTCGTTTTATCTGATCGCACATAACGCAGTAGCCGTTCTTTGTGAATTTAGAACTCGCAAGAAATTGCATAAATGTCGTCTATTAGTTGTTGCAGTTAAATCGGTGACTCGGATACTTGAACACACAGGATCTTTGGATGTTAGAGCTGGAAGAGGACGATAAGTTGTGGCACCACAGGGGTAACTGAAGAAGTTAAAATTATCATTGTCGATTAATCGCTCAGAAATGTTACTGGTAATAACAGCGCACGTGGAGTAGTGAGACAATTGGATGGATATGCCTTATTCTATGGTGTGAAAAGGCTTGCGCAAAATCGTTTACTTTTATACATACAAGCTTACACGTGGATAGCAACTACTACAAAATTTGATAAGCTGTTAAGATTTGCTCTGACGTTTCTTACAAAAATGGACGTTGGCGATGTTTTGATCTTAGATAATTCTGTGGGAAAATAAGGACCATTTTTACTTAGATGTGGTTGTGAGTACCCAAAATTATGGAATTTGGGCTCCTAATTCATCCCATGTGTTCCGAGAACTTCTATTACATTCACCTAAAATTAATGTTTGGTGCACCTTAATAGCAAATTTTGTATTAAGGACATTCTTTTTTTTTTGAGGAAATCAATCCAGCAGAAAAGGTAACGTATTCTACTACCGCACCAAGCTATATGGCTATGCCGCAGAATTTTGCAATTCAGCAACTTAAACAACGAAGTTACTTAATAGAAAAATTGGTTGGTAGGTTGAATTTGCATGGAGCAAGGACAAAAAGATAATTTTGCGCCAAAAAAGATGATGGCGTAACATCCGGTTTTAAAATGAAAACAAGTTAATACTATACAATGGTAAAAAATGTATTAAAAGTGCATTAGCCCGAAACAATGCACTTGAAAAAAGAAACTTTTTATGCAAAATGAAAAATCTCTTCATATTAAACGACCGTAACAGCAGTTTCTACGGAGGCACTTAACGAAAGAAACAGCGATTACTCGTCCCTTTCTATTACATAGCCACCTCGCTTTCCTGATATTACATTGAAATTGTTGGTTGCGGAATTACCTCAAAGTTAAGACATATATCGTTACAGTAACTCGAATTTGGCAACTTTAAAGGGCGAGGTAACATAAAATGTGAAAAATATTTCTTTAGGCATATTGAATTCTGCTATTAAAAATGCAGTAAACAGAACGAATTTCTAGTGTACAAAACTGGTAGTCGTATTGAACAATATGCTGTTCTTCTCAAGCATACTCAATTTTCTTAAAATGTTAAAACCATTTAGCTCTCGACAAACGCCTACATTTTTTCAATCATTTTCATAATATTAAGAAAAGAGCTCCTGCAGCTGTTGTTACCCAAAATAGTCTTGTTGGCTATCAGTCCGCCCTCTAAACTAAAAATCGCATTCTCCTCTATCAAACAACAATTAGACCTATACTAACATATGCTTACCCAGCCTGGAGCTACGCACTGAGGAAACCATCCCCACAACATAACGATTTGAAAATCTCCAAATCCTCAGCATCTTTCAAATCCCCTAGTTTGTCCGCAACTAAAACATTTTTAAAGACATCCAAATTAACACCATCGTGCAAATCATTCCTAACTACACAACAAACTATTTTCAAAGTTACGAAACTCACCCCAAACCACTAATTTCAAACATCTCCGACACAAATTATCTTCCCCTCCCCATCAATAAATACCTATCACGGCCCAATTCAGGTCTTTTATTCCTCTCCCCCCCCCGCCCTCCTCAGTTATTCAGAAAGTAGCCCTTGAATTCTGCTCTATTTAATTCCAAAGCCAACAAAAATGAATCGTAAATTCCAAAAATTTATAACGATTTCTCTCTCTATTTAGCATCCAGAAATAATTTCACCCATAAAACATTTGAATTAATTCCCGAATTTATCTCTACTATTAACCGCTCTTCAAATTCTAAGCCACCCCCCACCATCTTTGACATAACGTTACTTTCACCAGCATTTAAATGGTTAATCGTTTACCGAATTTTCATTAATCAATTTAATCTTCTTTTCCCAGCCTGAAAAACCTTTTACTGTCTTACTAACTAAACAGACTCTTTTCAGTCTCCCTTGTTATTTTTAACAAGTTTTATTTTTTATTGGAAATTTTGAAATTTTTAAGATTTTATTTCTCATTTGAAATCAAACAGCATAGAAATTAATTTGTTCACCTCACCTATATGAATTATTGTATCCGATTACGCCATTTTAATCCAGCAATTGTAATATATATGTATTATTTATGTTTTCCCCATTAAAATTATTGTTCGACTTGTTGTTCTTAATCATCGAGTGCCTTCTCCAATTCGAAAGCTGGCAGCTAATATGGACCACATTTCCCTGTTTCTGCTCGTATGGATAATGCCTTCTGTGTTTAATCCAAGCTATCGAAGCATCCATCCATCCTCTTCTTTTTCTCTCTCTAGTGCTAATTGGGGTAGCTTGAAATTTTCTCCTTTCACTTTGTGTTCGCAATGTGCCAACTTTCTTCTCAGAATTGTAATCATGATAGCCTTTTTGGTACTGGATTTGCTTAAGACTTCTTGGTTAAAGAACTTCTCAGTCAATTTTATTGTCAGCAATATTTTCAATACATACTCTAATTCTACCGGTATATGTAAAAGTACAAAACGTAGCCGTCTCTACCTTTAGAAAAAAAAATACATTATGGAAAAAACGCTAAATTCAATATTTTCGTAATGCATCATATAAATCTCTGTTATTCTTTTATTAGTAATATATGCATTTTCTAGCAACAGTTGAGCTGTCTCGACTATTTTTTGTACAGGCTTTCAATTATCGTTCCAAATGTGCAGACCGTCAAATATTTTATTCATACTAGTTTTGTCAAGCAGTAAATTATGTACTTTCTGACAGCTGACATACACCATTCTTTCAAATCTGGAGTGCAGTAAAAAGTGAAGAATTGCTTTTCATAACTCAGTATGACACAATCCTTACTTAAAAGTCGTTCAAACTTTTGTACCCGTTAATGCCTTTCACTTATTCTTAAAATGGAATATTTTTCAATTCGAAAGCAAACTTGTCGACAGCGATTTCTCGATCGGCTTAGATTGTTTCCGAATTTAATACACATAAGAACTCCTGAATACTGCATCGACCCTGAATATCACTCTGCTTCTCCGATAACTCAATTGATATTTGATATATAAAAAATTCAGTGAACTTATCAAAAATGTCCATAATCTACATCGCTTTTTATTTCGCGTTGCAAGCAACTGTCCCGGCAATGGTTCTGAATTTTTTGTTTCTATATTTCTTAGTTTATTTAAGCTTATACGGCAATAAAAAATAGTTTTAAACCTCCTTTATGTTTGAAAATATGATTGTTGGCGTACTACGCAAAATCGAAATTAAAATTAAAAATACAATTTTCAACGTATTTCTTGCGTATAACACTAATAAAAACTCTAAAACAGCACTCAATGGCATTTCGACCAGCCAGACGCTGGTCTTCATCAGGAGATAAACAACAGTTGTTTATCTCCTGATGAGGACCAGCGCCTGACTGGTCGAAATGCTATTGAGTGCTGTTTTAGAGTTTTTATTAGTGTTATACGCAAGAAATACGTTGAAAATTGCATTTTTAATTTTAATTTTGATTAGTACGTCAACAATCATATTTTCGAACATAAAGGAGCTTTAAAACTATTTTCTGAAAATCGCATTTTTAATTTTAACTCCTTCTCATAATTCTATTATAAAAATAGATTTAAAAATTGTCTTATATTATAAATAACTTATAAAATAGAGATAAACGTAAGTTTATAACGTAATTCTAATCCAAAATTTTAAATGTCACCTACTATATTTCGTAGTAACGTTTTATACTGATGTTTTAATTATAAATTAATTGATAGAGTCATTCGAAACAGATAAAAGTAGATTTTTTAACGAAAAATTTATAACCTGTTAGAACATTACAGTTCATAATATTAACAAATTGTATATCGTTCGATACATAAAAATAATTTACACACTTCAATATATTTATTATTATAGTGCAATCTCATAGAAATATGACATAATTATAACACCTTTCCACACAACTACTAAATGCAGTTGTTTTACCCAAATATGTAAATTAAGTGAACGTATGTATATCGAATACATTTTTTCTAAAGCAGTACAATCTTTAAAAATTTTTTTATCTATTTCTGCAGAGAAATAAACGTAATATTAAAATTGTTATTAAGCATTGTATTAAAATTAATGTTAATACTATTTTGCAAATTGATAGAAATTTATAATAAGTGAGATTGTGTATTTTTTTGTTGTTTTGTTTTCTATCTGTTTCTCCGTATGATTTTATAGGAGTAATTATGAAACTGTAAACAGCTTGAAATATGAGATGAAAAATAATTCACAAATTTAATATAAAACAATTTAATTATTTATTAACGCTCTTAAAGTTTGTGCAGTGGAATTAGACGTGTAGCACTATTCAAATTAGAATGAAAAATGAAAGCCAATGTTTTAAATCCAGTATAAAGGTACCCTTTACTGTGCTTATAACACTGTGTTTCGCCTCTCAATTTTTAAAGTCTTTCAACTTTGTATGTTTAGAAAATCTTCAATATCAAATAACTATTGAATACATAAGAAGCTACAATGGTAAGGGTTTTACAATACAGAATATGTACTTTAAATCAGTCCGTAATCTAACATAGCCAAATCATAGCTGTTATAAAAGCATATTGAAACACTAATCAAACTCGAAGTAGAAGAATGATTCTTCTCGGTTTTTCTGAAATATTTGCGATACTTAATGCTTTTTAAACATAAAGCTTGAGTTTTCTTATTTCAACTTCTTGTTTTGCATCAATTAAAGAATGTAATAATTTGCTTCTATGTTCATGTCCGAGGTACAAACTTAAGCTACAGTAACTGCTGTAACAAAAGAAAAATTGCTGGCGCTAGCAATTATAAACAGCTGTTCTTTTAATGCACATATAGGTTTCATAAATTTTTACTTAAGTAATCAGGATCTCTCTCTCTCTCTCTCTCTCTCTCACTTTTCAAAATTTGTTTCTTCTCATGATCAAAGCTATGGAATATTTTTCAGGAGGGAATGATTATTTATTTCATATTTCACAAGCATGAGATATTTATTACAATATTTTATATTAAACCCAATGTTGAGGGGAGGCACCGAATTTAATCACCTTTATAACTGCCATAGTTTTCAGTACGCTATCATGGAAATTAAATTAGAAAATATACTTCTCGCTTCAACATAAAATAATCAAAACTAATGCCCAATTTAGTTTTAGCTAAAGTTATATGCCAAGAAAAATACGGGTAACCTCCTCATATTATACGACTTAAATACCAGCTCTTTTACGATATCTTTACGGGGGAAAGATTTATTAGCTACTTCTTTTTAGTTCGATGGTCACCTTTGCCCCTTGATATAACTCCGTGCGATTTTTTTTTTTTTAGTTGCAGAGTTACCCGAAGGGCAATGACTTTCTTTGCGATATCTCGAACTTAGCAACCTTAAAGAAAACTTATCGCAGAATGTGAAATACTCCTACCACGTTACGTTCCGCTGTTGAGAATACCGTATAAAAAAAAGACCCAGTTTTTGATCTACAAGAATAGTGGCCACATCGAATACAGTCTCTTCCTCACGAGTGAACTCAAGTTGTTTCCCAAGTTCTGAAGCATTTTCTTGTGAAAATACTTATGTTAAAAGAACTAATATAATGTGATAAATAAAATTGGGGCATTAATTGTTTCATTGCCGTGTTATAAATGATGCAGTACATAAAAGCTCATCTTCAATTTTAGCCTTTGTGTTTGTATATTTATATCCCAAGCGGGTGCGGGGGTTTCCCCAGCCGGGACTATCCCCCACCAGATGACGTCAGAGGGATTCACAACATGAGGGTATATAAGCTTAGGACTTCAACTAATTCCTCATTCTGCCTTCACTTGATAAAAAGAGGTTGGCCCCGAAACGTCGTGTTTTTATACCTTACGCCAGTGTCGAAATAACTGTTTGTTATGGAATATCCTGGTAAAATTCTGTGTTGTTTCGTTAGGAATTCTTACGGGCAGGCTATGTTGAGCCATATTAGGAAACACATCAAAGAGAGATGTAGGACTGTCCACTTTGAAGAACATCTGACTTTCAATCACTGTTGTAAATCGGAGAAATTCGTGCCTAAGGCTTTGCGTGTGAAAACCTTTGTTTTTACAACTGAGGGGCGTAACATTGCAAAGAAAACAAGTTCCAAGTTTTTTTCTGCACGGATTGGTCATTGTCATAACATGATTAATCGTACGCGCCTGATGTTGGTATCTTTTGAACCTAGTCTGGAAACTGCTCTCGACTCTGAAACCTTCTCCCGTGTTTTGGTTGAAGCTGAAAGAGAAGAAGCAACTACTCGTTCTAGAGTTCGTGGTGTTCAAAAGGAAAATCTCGGGAGGTAGGGAACAGAGTACAAGCGAAACCCCCCACAAGAATGGTTATCGAATGGACTCCCGTTGGATTCTTAACCGTTCTAAGCGGCACCTGAATGATTGTGACGGGAAGTTTACCATTGATCGTGAAACTCCTGTGCTGTCACGTGGATTAAATTTTGTACCCACACCCTCGTGGACTCTGGTTCCAAAAATCCTTTCGGCAATTCAACCAGCTTTACGGGAAATGACAGAGAATGTATTTGCTGAAGTACACATGGAGGTTTCAAGAGTGCTATTAAAACGTAAAGCACTTGTGGAAAAACTTGGTTTGTTGTGTTTTTATGGCGCAAGGACAACAGGGTCATTCTGTGCCAAACAAAGTGAGACCATGCATACAATTTTAAGAATAAAATAAATCAAAAACACAAACGTAAAAATGCATTAAATTGTGGATAATCTTTACGTTTCTGGGCGGAAAGCCTTCAAGGCTGTCAGAGAGAGTGAAGAGGTTATAGTTTTGTTGGCGAATATGAGTCATACTACTGTTGTGATGGATAGGTCGGTTTACGATGATAAAGTAATGTCACTTTTAAATGATGGCGATACCTATTCCGTTGTAGATAAAGATCCTACTGATTGCATTGAGAGGCAGATGAATGGTTGCCTGCTAAAACTTCACAAAGAGTCGAAACTGGATGAGAAACTTTACTCGCGACTCCGTTGTTCGTCTGGAAGAATACCATTGTTCTATGGACTCCCAAAAGTCCATAAACACGATATTCCTCTTAGACCTATTGTGAGTTTTTGTAGTTCGCCAACATATGCACTTTCTAAATATCTTGCAGGTATACTATCTCCTCTTGTTGGGTGCTCTGAACGGTCGGTGTCTACCTCTGAGGAGTTTATTTTCACTATCAGAAATGTGAAAATCGCTCCCAATGATGCTATGGTGTCTTTTGACGTAATTTCACTTTTCACTTGCATGCCAACAAATTGGGCGGTACCTACAGCATTGGAACGGCTAAGGCATGATGGATGCCTGGAAGAAAGAGCTAGCCTTTGTCTGGAAGAGACATGTGGCCTGTTAACGAGTTTTGTTTGAATTCCATGGTTTTCAGCTTCAAGGGTAAATATCACCAGCAGAACGGAGGTACGGCAATTGGGTCGTCTATTTCGAGTGTGGTGGCAAATTTGTGCATGAAGGCGTTTGAAAACAGTACTTTAGACGAGTGGGTGCATTTACTGTGTCATGGTGTGGAAGCGATATGTCGATGATACGTTTGTTATCCTGCCAAGATCTTCAGTTTCTGATTTTCATCTCTATTTGAACAGCTTGAACCCTCATATGCAATTTATGTTAGAGGAAGAAGATAGCTGTTCATTACCCTGCTTAGATGTTCGGATAAATAAAGATGGGGATGGGAGACCCTTGACTACGGTGTTTAGGAAACAACGCATACTGATAGTTACTTTGACTTTCGCTCTCATCACCCGGCATCGCACAAAGCATCTGTCATTGGAGGCTTGCACCTACGAGCCTTTACATACTCTTGTAATGATGATCACCGCAGTGTTGAATTACGAAGCAAAACAATAGTGCTGAAAAAAGCCAGTTATCCGAGTAAATTTATCGCTCGTAACCAATGTGGTGTTAGTTGTGGAAACATGAATTTAGAGGATATGACTAGAAAGACATCGGTGGTTTGCCCTATGTGGCAGGTGTCTCAGAAAAGTTGTCTCGAATTTTCCTTTGTGTGAATGTCAAGACCAACTGCAAACCTGTTTATACCTCATAAGATCTATTATTTAAAGTTAAGGATCGCGTCCCTGAGGAGGAAAAAACTGGTGCTAGTTACCAAATACCGTGTGGAGACTGTGACAACGTGTACGTTGGACAGACGAAAAGTTCGATACGTCTATGAGGGACGGAGCATATGCGTACGGTAGTTAGGGGAGACAGTTCGAGCCAGTTAGCTGAACATGTCTTCAGAGAAAATCACGAACCAGATTGGCATTCGATGAAAGTAGGCTATTACATCAGAATGTGATGAATCTGAGTAGTAGACTTTCTCTGGAATCATGGTAAATCTACGGTTTGAGGTGTTGCGAAATAAATATCGCAAAACTACTACCAGAGCCTTACAGGATTTTTGCCAAACCTCAAATTATGGTGATCATCTGACGTCATCGAGCGCGGAGGGGGTCCCAACCGGAGATATCTGGTACCGGATGATGTCAAATGGAGATTCCTAGCATTCGGGTGTATAAGCTTAGGACTTTCACTAACTGCTCATTCTGCTTTCACTTAACAAAGCAAGCAGTTGATTCCCGAAACGTCCTGTTTTTAAATCTTACGCCAGTGTAAAAATAAATGTTTGTTATATCCCAAGGCTGCGCTGTGGATAACAAGGGAAGCGATCGAAACCTTATTGTAACCTCTGAACCACCATACATTTACATACAACTACGTTTATTGTGAACTAAACCCAACGCATTGAGTCCGGGCGGTCAGTACCACTGGCCAGCTAGGCTGTCATTTGACTGTAAATTTTAACGCAGCTCCACATTTCCTTATCGTCGACTATTTTACTCTTTTTTTATTTGACTTATCTTATTTATTTAACTATTATATTTTTTAATAGAATCCGCTTTCTTATTTCTTCAATAGTCTATTTTTCAAATATGATCACATTTAGGTGGTTAGATCGAGCTGCAGAAGGATACGAAAAAAGAAAGTTTAATGATCACCACTTTGAACAGTAATATTGCTTTCTCTCCAAAAAAATCACAGAATTTAAGGTTCTAGAATAAACTCGAAAAATCTTGAAGTGAGAAAAATTCTATTGGACTGAATATAAAATCAACTGATTAAATTAAAATTTAAATAAAAATTAAAAACAAAGTTTAAATGAATTCGTAAAATATTCATAGCAAGCCTCATTAATCAAATTAGCTATCGTTGCTTTCCCAAAACCTTTTCCTCTTTAAAGAATTAGCTCTTAGCGGGATATACCATTTACCGGATATTTATTTTCGTAAGTGAGGTTTTCATCGGTAAATATAATCAGGAACAATTACCGCTAATTTTGCTTGCGATTTTAAATGGCAACGAAAACCTGTCAACTCTAATAAATTATCATAATACATTAGTGGTAATACATTTTTATTTGTTTTCATTTGCTTAATGTTGCGCGCATACGTGCATCGTATGTAATTAACTCTTAGAAGTTACAAATTGTTTTACCTCTGAATATGCTAAAACATGTGCCACAAAATTCTATATCTCTGTACTTAGCAATATGTGCTATCATATCTAGTTAAGAGCCAAGAATAAATTTAAATAAATTTTGCAATCCATTGTGCAAATAGCACAACTCACGAATTTCAAATTAGAATATGAAAATAAGAATACAGAAAATTTTATATTCACTTTTCGGCTAATGCCCAGGTAATTTATAGGCATTACGGGCAGTAGCGGAGAAACCAAATTAAATTTATTAGTTATTATATGAAATTATTAAAATATTTTTTTCGAATAATTATGTGAAAACCTCTTTCGCATATAAAAAAATCGAGAGCACGATATTTTTTTTTTATTTTTTTCATAATTAGTCCTCCTTTTCTTTGTAAAGGAGGAAGTGGGTGACTACGCAGTTCGTGCCTTGGAGCGGCAATTTTCTAAATTTACCCCTGGATTATATAATACTTTCATTAAACTTTAAGCAAATGCAAAGACGAATATTATTGGATGCGTATTGTATACGCATACACTATATTACGTATACAAGCTATATTTTCAAAGGCTGAAGTTTTAAATTTCAAAACTGGTTTAGCGAGGATCGGATATTGCGAGCATTTTCGTTGATCTCAAGCTCTTCGTTATATAGGGGTTCTACTTTATGTATAATTTAATTTTTGCTAACTTTGATGGTGAAGTTGATTGATTTCGATATCTGAAAATTGCCGATCATTCATAAATAATGCCATGCTTAAAAATATGTGGCTTAGTCACTTGCATTTGCTACACAGATGATTAGGTGTTCCGGAGCTGAACTTTCGTCACATTCACGAATATTTATTGACGAAAAATTCTCAGAAAAATAAAATGACAAATTCTAGGAGAACCTCTGGCAACCAGGGGTATAATTGATGACAGGGCCCGGCTGTTAACAAACACTGCTCCATATGCTTTGCGTTTCGATACTATTTATTGAGCGAGCAAATAATAAACCTCTAAAATATATACAATGGACAAAAACATGGACGATTTTTCAAAGGAATACATTTTTTTAAAATTTAAACTGAATTTTATTAAAAGATATGATACATGATTTCGACATTTCTTTGACAGAATTCCATACCTCTGTATGAAGCATTTTCCATATAATTAATACACAGGATCAGCTGAGCTTTTAAAAATACATGCACGGATTCAATTTCTAAATCCATATTAGTTCTCGCAAAACTTATCGGAATTTTAGAAACGTATATTTATTAAATCAGGGAAAGAGTAAAAACATGCCAGAGAAAACCAAAGGAAACAAATTTCATAAAGAAGCGGCCGCATTAAAGTCTTTCTCAAAGCTACCATGATATTAACTTACTGATTTCGTGAAGAATTTTTATCAATATTTTCAAGTAAAAATTGGTATTTCAGCTTTCTATCTCGGGAAAAAATTTACCTAAAAATGTTGTAAAATCTTTCGGCGTACATTATGGAAGGATCGACACTGACAACATAAAGTTTGATTTATGACTCTTTCATATTACCCTACGAAGAGTTGTGTGTCACATCTATCTCAATCTTACTGAAATTTGAACACTCAGATAAAATGTTGCGTGTTAATATATTCTATTTTATCTCATAATACACCTTGGCGCTAATGTAAATTTATTTCACAAAACAGAGACATTCTCTCCGAATTTGTGAGCAAGCGTACTAAAATAAATCAATGTATTGATATGAACAAATATTCATATAAAGCATTTTCTCATGGGCAAAATGCTAATTACTGTAACTCAAAGTAAGCTTTTA
>QLNU02015360.1:312494189-312519034 GCA_006491805.2 Dysdera silvatica
ATTTATATAAAATAAAAAACTACTTAAATTATTGAAGAATTAAAAATTGTGATACAAATGCATCACGCTTATAGCATATCCGATACAGAAAGCACTGTAAAAGTATCTCGAATATATTTCAGAATAGAACATTTGAAATAACCTATCGTCTCTCTTTCTCTCTCTCTTTCTCTCAGAGAATTTATAATAGACACTCTATATACTGAGTCTAATAACACTTTTGATTTGACAATTCGAACAAAGAGGCATTCATAACGAGCTGTGTTCAGATAACTTTTACCGGCTGTACATATCCGTTCTGATACAAAAATGCACCATGTAAAAGACTTCTAACATTGTATAATTTGCATCTAAAAGCATATTTGTTGATAATTTCTTTCATTAATCGCTTTGGTAAATCTTTTATCTTAACGTGTTCAAATTAATTTCATTTTGCGTATGTAATTGCCAGCAACCTTTGAATAGGTAAGGTGGAAAACCGAGTTACTGTAATGGAAATAATGGCTATTAAAAGCATGTGCGAGGAGAAACCAAGCCTTAAGTATTTGCATTGTATCGATTTTCTATAAATATTGATAAAATGTAATTAGCCCAATAGTCCAGCCACGAAGCGTAAAGATAAGTCACAAGAGTATAGCTCAACTTTCCAACTTACCGCTCGCTCAAATCGTAATTCTTTTATGAAATAGAAAAATGAAATGAATAAATTTGAAGAAATTGAAGAGGTATGTTTGAGTTAAGAACCAATATCCTTAGAAGCATGTCATAAATATTTACTTGACGGTTGTTAGTTATCTTTCCAGAGAAATTTTAAAAATAATTTACATTATTTGATAAATTTGTTTAATTTTCTCATATAAAGCACATAATACTTGCAAATAATAAAGCAAATAAATACTTCGCAAACACGAGATTCTGTTGTTATTGCAAAATAACCCAATCTGTCTGCCAAGTCTGTGTTATTAAAACGAAGATGCAGTGTATCGCCACAATTTTAAAAGACTTATTTTTATGCCAAAGTGAGACAACGGTATTTGATTATATATACTTTGTAAATTTTTAAAAGTACTTTCAGATCCATCTCAATCTTAAAAAATTCTAAAAAAATTAAGTTTTTGTTTTTATATAGGCTATACAATGTAGAGGTGGATAGCACGTGTCATAGGAAACGGTTGACACACAAGGCCACAAGGTCGGTGTTTTGTAATTTCATACCACGATTCGGTTCAGACGAAGATGTCGCTGGTTCAATTCCGGTTCGGAGCGGTGCCTTTTCTCTTCTCCAAGACCTACCAAATCTTATAATAGCGAGTCAATAAAAGCTCTAGTCTGAGATATAAATCGTGATATTAAACTATTTATCGCAATAACTAAGTTGTGAAAAATTTATTTACGCATCTGGTGAATTCGAACTAGTATCACAGTGAGCATAAAAATACGATGTGGTGGTGCTCAGAATACAATAAGAGTTATGTATTAAATGTTATGAGACGTAGTTTTGAAAGTTAAAATTAATATTCGACGCGTTTTTAGCAGACGAAGCTGCGTTTCGTCCGAAATCGTCAGGAATAAATCAACAGTGAAGTATCGATTTACCAATAATTACAACGCACTCGAGACAGTAGAGTAGCAATTCAAAACTCATGTAGGGGCTCAAGCAGCTCCAAAGAAATTTATGTGATGCGGTCTTTGAGAAAATACGGTTTCTGATACCCAATGGGGACTTGAGCCCCTGTGCCACCCCTTTCCTAGGTTACTGACTAGAAACGAAAAGCAGCTTTACCTGTATGAAGTATATCGAATTTAAATTTCAACGCACTCTTATCAACTAGGTGGATATCATGCAATCACAGTGCCCTATTTTTTATAACTGAGAGAAAATAGATATTATCTTGCGCAAATGTCAGCGAAAACTTTTATGCCAAAAGAAATATTTTTGGAAAAGCAAATATGTGGTATTTTTTCGGTGATTACCTTTCGTAGCGTGCAGGTCCTTGAATGCACATACACACACATAGGGTTGGTCCAGGGGAAGCGTGCAGAGGGCGTCTCCCATAAGCGTAACCAGGGGGAGTGGGGTTGTAACCCCCATTGCAATGAAATTTTGTATATTTAACATAGGAATATATGAGTTGTAGCTCTGTAACCCTCCTCATTGAGCCTATAACCCCCTTATGAACTTTCTGCCTACGCCTATGATCACCCCTCCCCCTCCAAATGATAGCGAATTTACACTTATTATAGGTCTCTACATAAGCTTTCAAGCTGTGCGTTCTCCCCGAAAATATTTTTCAGATCAGCCCTTGCATACACACACATGCAGTGCCTGATAAGATAAGATAAACTTTATTCCGGAGAATCACACATAAATTACAAACACCTTAATATAATGCTGAACATAGAATGATTCACCTGGGAAGCAATGGGTAAAGACTATTATGGCTCGTTATTACCGACTAGGCCCGAGCCTAGGACCCCCAGTTGGAGTGAGGTCCAAATTGCATTTTTTTAATTTCATTATTTTAGAAGTTTATTTTTTTTTAATTTGATTTTAATTTGATGCTAAAATAAAAATGGGGATTCGAATTTTAATACTTCGTCTTTGAATACATTATTTGTACATGAACTCGATTCTTCTTTTCTTTTATGTGAATTTAAGCATTACATTTTCATAAAAATTTCCGTCAGAGTACTTTTTCATATTTAACAGAATAGTTTTCTCTACTGACAAAAACCAAATTACTCAAGCGTACTTGTCCTTGTGTGATTTCAAGATGCTCCTTGATTTATTTTAATTTAGAAAAACTTTCTGCAGTTGCAGTTGTTGATGGAAAAGTTAGTAACAGTTCTACTAATTTGTATATCCCACTAAATACAATATCCAATTTATTTAACTTCATGTAACAAGTAATATCTGTTATTGATTTTTTTTTATATTCGTCAAGGGAATAAAACACCCTTAATTCATTTTTGAGTGGAACTCTATCAAAACGTGAAGCATAAGGTTCTTTAAGTTCCGACGGTCAGGGCCAGCCATATACCGATTTAACCGATTTGGCTGAATCGGGTCCCGCGCTTGGGAAGGAATTTTTTTTTTAAATTGCAAATTAAGACTATTTTTGCGGCGAACACAAACAACCAAAATATCAATGCAAATGTTTTTCAAATGCCTTGAATTGTTAATGAAGAACGATGGCAACACTGTTCAAAAATTCTTAAATTATATTTATTGTAGAAGTATTCAAGAAAAGTGGGCTTAAGTATTCATATATTAAACCACCAAAATGTAAATGCAAACATGATGAACTTACGAAATTACTGCACCAAATGAGTACACGTAAAAACACAAAATATCGCATACAAACACAAAAAACACCAACTAAAACCCCAAAGCTTAATAATCAAATACGGTGAAATCCCTAATTAGCGGATACTCGCTGGACAGAAAAAAATATCCATAAAAGAGGAGGTCGTACTGAAGTTGAGTTTCTTGTTGGGAAATTTTATCTGGCCGTAAAAAAAAGGGTGGATCGTGTCTGCAAGTTGTGCGTTAAGAAGAATATTACTGTATAGAAAAATGTTAAATTAATATCTAAATTAACAAAATTATACGAATATTATTTGAATATATTAACAAATTATACGAATTTTTTAAAATAGTACTATAACACTTTTAATATTTTAATTGACACTAAAAATAAAATTAAACATATTACGTATAAATTAATACAAGTTTTAAAAAACTACAATCTAGTGGTTATTTATCTATTAGGAACAATAAAGAAGAAGAAAGAAAAAATATATTATTTGTAATACAAATATGAATATAGCAAAACCTCTGAATAATGGAGACCTCAGAACTTGGGTATTTTCCGGCTATTTGGAGGTGTCTGTTACGTGGGAGGATAATAAGCACACACAATAAACAGCGCTAGATATCGGGAATTAGAAAAGTGTCCGTCAAATAGTGGTGTCCGCTTTTCAAGGGTATAGTAGGCGACAGTAGATGTTCAGAAAAGCCTTCACAAAATTTATCAAAATGTTTTGAATCCAGCAAAGCTATGAATTTAAAATATTTTTGAGACTCAAACCTCACTTTTGTTTGAGCCATTGGAGTGTCCAGAATTTTATTAAAAATCCGTAGGTATTTGGAACGATCGCCATCTTTATTCTGTCGATTTAGTCTTGGTTCATTTTCTTCATCCTTATCATGACTTCTGGTTTCTGTCCATACTTGTTCAAAATCTTCATTTCTAACTTCTTTTTTTTTTTAAATTTCGTGGAACTCATTAACTCTCTTCGTACAATATACAATATATATGCTTTTATTTTGCAGTATGGCAAACAAAATAGCAGAAGACGCGAATATTTTGTGGAAAATAATAAGAACAGATTTAGTGCCGAACTTCGATAGAAAACGAGTAAGTGTAACCCTCCTTACTCAGAGTGTATGTCTGCCAATGACCCTCGATCATGTTTTGTCAGAGGCTTAAACATCCTGTGAAAATATTACTATCTTTCAGGGGCGGGGGAAATGGGGGACGATGGAGCGATTCGCTCCCCCCTGACGATTTGCTCGAACGGGTGACGCCCCTCCAAGGAAAATCTTGCTACGGTATAATATCGTTTGCTTTATTTCAGGTGGTTGTTTCCCGTATTCGGCATTTCCGGTATTCTGGCAAAGTTTCTCGTAACATGGAAATGACACATTTTTATATTTAATAAGCCTTTTTTTGGGTGGAACTTACATTTATTCTTACTCTTATCCTTTTATTCTGCACTAACGCTTGGCCTTAGTTTTCTGATTTTATTAATTTAAACAAGTTCCTTGTTTTTATACATTAACGTCTTTTGCAGTCAAGTGTCGGAAAAGAATATTAAGACACGGGAATACCATTGCCAGAGACGGATCGCCAGACGCTGGAAATAGAATTGTAAAACTCTGAGAGATTTTGGGCTGTGCAGGAAACTTTGAATATAGAAATGAAAATAGCTAGAATAAAGGAGGTAGTCCCGTCCGCGCCTTTCTTCCTATTGGTCGATTCGACACAATCGACCAATAGGAAGAAAGGTGAGGACGGGACTACCTTTTTTATTCTAGCTATCTTGGTTTCTTCCCATCAAAGTTTCCAATGTGTCCAAAATTCCCGGGTTTTTTACAACTCTAGCTGGAAGGGACGGGTGCGGAAAGCCAGTGACGTAACAGAGTTGAAGTGCGGCAACACTTCCGCGAAGAGACTGCATAAAATGTAGTGCGAAAACAAATCATCGTAAAACATTTTCTTTACCTTTTGAAGCTACAATCTCGATTCGTGCTGGTCGCGACTACGATGTTTTTTCGTTTGATAGTAGTACCTTTAAAAATTTACCTTTTTCTAACATGTTTCGTTTGCTTAAATAAATGCTATGTTTTTCGTTAAGACTTTTAAATTTTTAAAAAGCTGCGCATGATACTACTTCATTCTGGTGATAATTCTGAATACTCTGAGAGGCTACAAACAGAGTCTTTGAAATTTACGCCGATGAGCAAGAGAGCGTATCCCGGCTTTTGATTTATGCATCCAGCACAACATGATATCAAAAGATGAGTTTGTACAACAGGATAAAAAATGGAGTCAGAATTAAATATACAATAATCTCAATACTATATTGACCTACACATAATACTAAATGCCCCTACACATCTAATTCTATTGTTGCTCTGGTTCATATGAAGTTGAGGGTAAACTCTCGAATCTCCAAGACAAACGCGAAAAATAAAGGAATTTAAAATTGTCATTTATTTGCTGATAACATTAATTAGTTAATAAGTGTGTCTTCCCTTCCATGGCTTTTCTGCCCCCTCCCTGGCTTAACTTCCACGACCCTTGCTATATTTCGCCCTCCCCGCTTCAAAGTATGCATTTTATAGAGATACAAGAAAAATTAAATCAGCATTACCTTTATATACGTTCTGAAATGCGTATTTACGATAAGTTATTTATAAATAGCTGAGACAGATTTCTATTCCCAAACAAATTAAAATAACTTCAATAAAATTAAAATTTGGAAATCGTATTTTTCAGAAAAAATTGAAGTAATAAACAGTTTCATAGAGAAATCGTAATACTCTGTAAAAGAAAATCGATGTTCCCAAAAAAGAAAAAAAAACAGAGAGAATTTGTACTAAATTGTTTTCTTCGGAAATTTTTTTGGAAATAAATATATATTACCAAGACACAAATACAAAGATGTGAAATGTTGAAACTATATTCTTTATATGTAGTAAAAAAAATTATAACTTAAGTTGAGACACCTTTCATTTGCCACATAACCCATAAAACACTTCGGTACAACATTGGATTCCGTCAATTGCTTTATATTTGTTTCGAAATACGTATTGTGCAAATTAGATTCAGTATGACCAATCGCCCTTTCCCTATCGTATTCTATAGATATTTTATGAAATTGATATATCATAAGTTTGGAACCACGTGTTTAGCAAATTCTATATCATGTTTCTTTAGCCAGTGGCTAGCTTTTGAGCACGATGTCATTTCGGGATATTATACGAAAAGAGATTCTGTTATCATAATTAATATATGCGCAACTATATAACAGCATAGTTTCACGTAGACTTTCACAGCGCATTATAACAATCAACAACAAATTTTCAGGTGATCATCATTTTGCTACACAGTTGATTACCCGAAAATTTGTTGTTGATTATATAACAGCATACTAAACAAGTATCTTGAGGTTAACAAGAAGGTGCTGTTATCCTCTAAATGCACAATTTAATTTCTATTCAGATGTTAATGGGTAGTTTTGCATATTACACATTTGTTTAGCTTTTAAAAACAATTGCACGTCAAAGTATTTTTGCTACATAAAATGCAAACTACATACTGTCTGTTCACGAAAATATATCCGATGGTACAGTTAGAAATAACGGGAGGTGACGTCACAAACCGGCTAACCGCTTTACAGCAGAGTAGGACTCCAATCTCAGAACTTGTTTTTGGCGGTCACCAAAAACGAATATAGAACTTGGAGTCGTACATCGTTGTAAGCGTCTAGCCAGTTTGCGGAGTCACCTCCCAATATTTTTAACTGTACCATTGGACTACTTTTCGTGAACAAACAGACCTTTAAATTTACATAATATGAAATTGTTTGTTCTTCGTTTATTTTTGCGAAGAAGCTGCAATTTTTATTTTGCACCTCTTAAAATGTTCAAAAGTTTTTATTGTAATCATTACGTCTTGGACAGAATTTTCTAAAACGAAACCTTATTTTACAAATTTTGAGGAATTTAGACATGATGTATGGTAATTAGGAACTCTTTAATTGCCTCCATTACTTTTTTAGATAATTCAGGTGAAACAACTTCCTTTTGAAAAGAAATTTTTCAGGAGCTATTAATTACAGAGCATCTAGATAATTGAGAAATATCGATTTCACAAGTTATCTTATTTTACTTTCTATGCGAATGAGATGGAAATGGTTACTTTTTCTGGTAAAAGATCGACATCTTAGCAAACCATTATTATGTCTGAAACGTATTAAAAATCACTGTACGCTTATTATACACAATTCAATTTTATTATTGTAAGCTATACTGTATAATTATGCTTATTAAATATTTTTTCAGTGTATAAGAATCTCAGAACTTCAATTTTGGTAAAATTTGCTGAAAAACGTTAGCAAAAACTGACAAGAATGTTTATATAAATTGATAACCGACTAACTAGCAAGTATACATTGTAGATTTTTTTTTTTGCTATTTCGTATTATTGTCATAGAGCAAAACCCTGATTATCCGAACTTTGATTAACAGAAATCCAGTTTAATCAAAATGGATTGATGCATTTGACAATTTTATAACTGTGATACGTCCAGAATCCACCTTGAAATTGACGACTAGGAATATCCCTTATTATCGGGATATTTCCAAGAGCTTGAAATATCAAAGGCATTTCGTAGGATGTGGGCAGTTCCAAGAAAGGCGGCTTTTCAAGTTGGTGTGTTGTATATAATTTTGTCAATTCCTATTGTGTTCAGTGGATTTACATGATTTTATGGAAGTGCACCAAATGCTGCTCTTATTACTATGGGAATGACCATTTTTTTCTTTTTCTTTTTGCCGTAGCCTTTCGATTTCAATTTGCAGATCTTTGTACCCGGTGATTTTGTCAAATTTCTTATCCTCAATTCTTGAGTCACCAGGAACAGCCACATCTGCTATCCAAACTTGCATCTTTTCCACTACTGTTAAGTCAGGTATATTATGCGTAAGGCGTTTGTCAGTTTGAATGGGGAAGACCCACAGGATTCTGACTTGGTCATTTTCAATAATCTTATAAGCTTTATAGTTCCACCAATTTTTGTTGATTATTACGTTATATTTTTGGCACAGGTTCCAACGACTCACCGAAGCTAATTTATTCTGCCGTTTCAAATAATCTGTCGCGATCATTTGCACCCACTGATCAGGTGATCGACTGTTTTATCTGCCTCTTTACATAGACGGTATTTGCTATCAAGGAACGGTTTTGCTATTTTCAATTTAGCTACATTCGTTCTCAATGCCTGTTCTTGTGCAGTCATTAATAAGCCTTCTGTTTCTTTTTTCACTGTACTTTTTCTTAGCTACTGCTAAAGCTCTTCATTATTGGCTTTTCCTATGGTGTTCTTAACATGTTATCCGTACAGGGCTTTATTGTGCCATTGCTGTTTTCGCCTCAAGAAAATGTCTTTCTTGAATTCTTCCTTATATTCCTTGACTTTCAATGCTTTCCTTTGCTTACTTTCTTCAGCATTCTACTGAATTTTGGTTGACACATTCGTCTAGTCCTCTTTTTTCTTCTTCTATTTCCTTCTTGACTTGTATAATTTCTATGACACCACCATTTCTTTGTAGATAAAGTCTGTTTACCTCACTATGAAAATGTAAGACTCGATTTATTATCATCAGAATTTTCTTATTATTTTAGTACTCATTTAACGTTTTCGGTAAAAAACGCTCATAGTTATTTAATGGTGCATTCCAGTCTCAAAAGAGAAACTAATACAAATGGTAGATATCGGACACATAAAGTATATATCGGACTATTTCCAGAGCAGTAATTCATTATCTTAACAAATACATATACTTTGTGATGCTTTTCATTTCCCATATAGTAATTAATTTGACGACGACACTGCGCAGTAATAGAATGATGGTTGTTAACGCACGTTGTATCAGTTACCGTTCTGACGAAAATAGCCCAGGGCTATTGAAACAGCTGTAAACGATTAAATTTATTATTCAACTGTGTTAATTTACTGTCTTCTCAATCCTTCTATGTAGTAGTATAGTAATATGTCATTAAACGTACTGTTGAGTAAATACTGTAGTTTCTGTGCACTTTTACACTGAAAATTTAATTTCCGGATTATTCAAAATTTTGTTGCTCCGAAATCGGGTCCCCTCCCCCCATTATTTTGGATAATCGGGGTTCTACTGTATATTCATAATCGGTTATGCCGTAAAAACAACCATAATTAATTTGACTTAACCACCTGATTCAGTTTTTCCATATATTGTTTTTCGAAGGAGTGTTAAGGAACATTCTAAGTAAGAACATATATATTCTCAATAGAATTTAAGCGCGCGCATCACACATACATTAAAAATAATTCTCAAATATGTTAAGAAATAAAATTAAACACATTAACACAGTTAAAATAAATACGATGGTTTATAGCTATTTCGGAAGCGCGTTTAGGCTTCCTTCTTCAGAACCCTAGTTACACTAATGTGACACACGTGCTAGAAAAACTATCGATGCCAAATTGCTAGTCCAAAATTAGTTCGGGTAAACCAGTTGTGGGTCCGTAGCCGCGTCTTTTGCTATGGGACGAATGAAGTTTCTCCAAATAGAGGACATAGAATTGAACGGAAGCTGATCGTTAGAACTTAAATTCGCAGATAGAAGCACTTCCCATTTTCTCCAAAACGAATAAGCTCTAGTTTGAGCTATAAGCTATACGTGGGTGGCAGAAATTATTGTATAATAAATTCCCCCACGAAAACTCACAAAAATCTCGCCCCGGAGGCTTTTCTGTGTTGACCATATTTGGCAATTGTGTTATCCCTGTGAAGGGTAATAATATCATACATCCTTATATACGGAGAAAGAGAGCGTTGTTTCCTGTCCTCATTCGTCTAGCGGTCCAAGACACTCCGGGCTAAACGGAGGGACCCTGGTTCGAATCCAGGATGGGGAAAGCGTCTCTTTTTCTCCAAAACGAATAAAGCTCTAGTTTGAGCTATAATCTATACGTGGGTGGCAGAAATTATTGCATAACTTCCCATTACTTAATACAATTAATGCACACTTGATGAAGTTCAAAAAACCTAGTTCTAACTTGCCGAATAAAAGTATCGTGTCTCTGGTTTGAATTGTAAAAGGAAATTTTGCGATTATGCAGAGATTTGACTTGGAAATAAAGTAACACTTGGATGAATCTGTACAATATTAGAAGGATATCATTTTATAAGTGTGTTTTTTAAGGAATGATTGACTTTTCATATTGCCAAAGAATCTGAAATTTCTTTAATAAGAAAGAAAATGCTGGGAAATCTTAAGAGTTCTTTTTTAAAATACTGATTTTGTGTTGTTGTGTCGAGAAATATCACCTAAAAATTATCAATTTGCATAATGCCGCGCACATGTATGTGTGTATATGTGATTTTATCATCATATAAATAATTATTTTGCTGAGTTTAGTTGAAATTTAGCGTCTATAGTGCTAAATAAAGGCAGTAAAAGCATCTTTTCGAAAATAACCTTATTGAAATCCGATGTTAAGTAGACGGTAAAACGGATTGAAGAAATAGAAAACGTGCACAACACTATTGGTTTCATGCTTATCAAGTAGCCGCATGAAAGAATTCGCATATTACAATCGTCTGCCTTCTCTTTAAGTCCATTTTAGCCTACGGCGTTCCTTCTTAACCCCCTAAATGGCAGAGGTCGATTTAATGACCATTTTGCGTGCGCAAGTCCATCAGAAAAGATCAGATCACTGGGTGGTGGGTAAAGTTCACTATCCAAAAAAAAGGTAGAAAGAAAGCTATGGGGAACAGAAGCAGATCATCAGACGATGGATCAAGTAAGTACCAATCGAAAACGGAAATAATACTGCATTCGTGGTGGGGGGTAATTTAGTAGTGCAGGCGAAACTAATCAACATTAATTACTTTAAGTGTCCTGCAGAAAATATTTTTATTAAGCTTTTGGTACAGGCTCAGGTGAATGAGTAATATCAAAGAAGGAATCGGGCCTTGATACTTCGTGAAAATTTACGCTTTGATAAAAAATTATTTTGCTGTAATATAAATTTTGTTTGACCTCAGATACATACAATATAACTAAAAGTAAAAATAATAATTTAATTACGTGGAAGATTAATTTCGTACTAATTTTATTTACTCAACTATTTTTGTCTAGAATTGTAAAGCATCTTTAAAATTGTACTTTGTTTTTGTTTTGTTTTTTATCTTTTCTTATATTTTTCTAGAACGAGCAATACCCCATATCTTGCCTGTATTTTAAACAAACGATTATATACTAAAATTTGTTTGCAGTAGAACCCCGTTTAACCGAAATAAAGGGGCGGACTCTATTTCGGATAATCCAAAATTAAATTTTAAGTGTAAAGATGCAAAAAATCTATTTATCCAAAAACACGCTGTTGTTAAGAGGTCGCGAGTTTTCTCTTGTGAGATGATTTGTTCACCCACCCACACAAACATTGCCATTGGGACCAGATACCCTATGTTTAACTATTTCATTAGCAGCTATTAACACCTAACCACTAAGGGGCATATCTGCTTGAAGGGGCAAATTTATAGAAAAAATACTCAAGATTGCGAATTTATGTGTCAGCTGCGACATACAACATCTCTGTCTTATTCATACTGTTATTAGTAATACTTGATAAATGGTCTTCAAACAAAATGCAAATAATCGACACACTCATCCAATCTATCGGCATTTGCCAGCACTACGTGAACTCCTAAGGATTGGTTCGTATACACTCTGAGTCGTAAAGTTCGCAAAATTATGCAAATGCGTTCTTAATTTATAAAAGTACATAGACCAGCATTTTATTCTTTAGATTAAAAAAAAGAACGCAAATCCTTTGTTTCACGAACTTTCAATTGCTGACGTCGTTATTTTGCAATTTCTATTGAGACGATAGTCTTTTGGAATAGCTTTTATTTCTGAATTGTTTTCATATATAAGAAGTTGTGTTACATTCAGCTTTTAAGACAGTTTAAGATGAAAACCATTAGAATTTGCTTTTGCGGCAGTTTAAATATTTATACATTTTATTTATTTATTCATGTAATCCTTGCGTATTTTGAAAATATGCATTACAATACTCGAAATGTTTGAGATTCGTGCTGTTACATAAAACTTTACAAATTTGTTATCGCGCAGAATTTTCATTCGCCCAACACTTCCGCCTAATTTCTCACGCAGTGAGGAAAAAAAAAGAACCACTTAAAAGGAAACCTATTAACAAGCCGGCCGAGTTAAGAATCAGGACTGTGAGGATTTTAATAGGACTTTAAACTCTTGTTCTAACCATGTACTTGTTTTTCTTTAAAACTTAAATTTCAAGAAACGACGGGAATTCAAATTTCACGATTTAGCGACACGTTGGCTATGAAATTGGCAATTATTCCACGGTTTGTTAATTTCTTTTCCATGATTAAAAGAACAAAAAATATTTGTCACTTTCGTATCTGATATTTTAATTTTTTTAATTGATGGACGTATATGATAAGGTAATAATCAGAGGCATCGCTGATGGGGGGGGGAGATGGGACCCACCCCCAAACAGGACAAACTTTCTCTTGAAATCACCTGTCCACTTAGCAAACTCAACTGCTCACTTGGCAAAATCGGTTACAGGGTTGAGAATTTCTCCCAATCCAATAGGCCACAACGCTACTGATAATAATACATAATAATTATACTGTCAATTATTAAGTATTATTACCTTACCAGCTTATAATCAGCCTTATTTAATGATAAAAAAGGTAATAATGTAAAAAAAAATTAGGTGTTATGGAAATGATATTGAATATAAAAATGGTCAAAGCGCAGAACCTTACGACAGTGCATACATTTTAAAAATGAATATCTATCGCGATCTGAAAAATCACAATTGTCATTTTGTAAAGTAAAGGACACTTCTTGCACATTCGAGAAATTTCTGGGATTGAAGTCACTGATATTACGTTTAAACCAAACATATTGTATCGTAGGCTGATAATTAGGTGTTCGCAACTTATTATATACAAAACTTTGGATTTTTATTATTTCATTTCTATTTTTTTACATCGATGTCCAACTCATCTGTGGCGATACGATTTGTGATTTCCTTAACAAATAACTTCAGTTGACGAGAAAATACATGCCTAACGATTGGGTTAAAGCAGTTGTTTTTGGTGGAATTCTCCACATCGTTCAATGTTGTGGAAGATCTTTTTATCAAGATGGATCAGTGAAACCTGCCAAGAATCGAGAAGAACACAAGAGGGTGGTACCAAAATAGGGTTTAAACAATTTATAACCCATGCCCTCATATTTATTTTACAAATTTTTCCCGACTTTGAACAGGTAACATATAAATTTGTAGGGTTGGTTGTAGTTTTATGGCGCAAGGACAGCAATGGTCATTCTGCGCCAAACAAAGTTAGACAATACATACAATTTTACAATGAGAATAAATTAAAACTAAAATGGTAAAAATGTATTGAAAGCAATGTATCAAATGTCACAAATGAAACAAAATAATAAACACAGATTTGATTGGAAAAGCCAATATTATGTAATAAATTTGTAGGGCAGAATAACTTTTTCTCAACATTTGGTCTAAATTTTCCATTGGTTTCTGTCAAGCAAAGGAACATTTCCTCTTTTAATTCACCACCAGCTGATAGGATGGGCATGATCGTATATGAACGTGTAGTAGCGTATTTCGAATACACCAATACAGAAGTTTCTTTTTCGCCTTTTTCAGATAATATTCTTTCATTAGAAATACAATAATTTAATCCATTTTGATCCGCATTAAAAATTTGTTCTTAAATAATATATCGGAATGAGCCTCTAGCTTCTAACATGAAGTGTACAGCACTGTTTTTGATTATTTCTTTATTTTGTCCAATATAGTTGTAAATTTTGTTATTTTGCTTGAAAGAATTTTGAATATTTTTTTAAATAATGTATAAAGAAATTCGAAGCTTTGAAATTTGTCAAACCAATTTCCTTGGTTTTCAAACAAACCTATATCATGGACTGGCAAATTGCGTTCTCTTGAATAAAAGAATTTTAATATCATACCCTTCCGGAGAATTACTAATTTTTCCCAATTCGAACTATTTTCCGAAATATATTTTCCTAAATCTTGATATATCTTTGCTATTTTTGGCCCACTGATATCTATTTTGGAGTGGCGAAATTTATTTTTTTTTTGCAAGTATCATAAAATTCGACGATGTTCTTCATCTTTTCCAAACGGATATTATTAACCGGATCTTTTTTAAACGTACCGTGACTATATATAATCCCAATCATAATCATCATCGTCCAGTTCGCCAAACTCAAAACTTGTATCTTCAAGAGGGTCCTCCTCAAAATCTAAACTAACTTCTCTATTATTAAAATATATAATATTGAATGATATTAAAATATAATTAATGATATTAAAATCCTCTATTTCATTGCTATTGAATATATACTGCTCAATATTAACCAAAATAGCTGTACTTTTTGATAATTCCTCTTCTGTTATTTCCGATAGCTGTATATTATATTTCTTGATTGACAACTCTAAAGTCGATTTCAATATTTTGATCAAATTCATTATGGATATTACCTACCAATTTGTTGAAATGTTGAAAAATATTTTTCAAATTTTATACTAATCACATCAATGTAATATACGCTGGCTTTATAGTCTGTGAAAAACAGCGATGTGTTCGACTCAACCCTTTATAATCAAAGCTAACGTGCCAACTAGTATTTTATCTGTCAATAATGAAGAAATGGCCCAATAACATAAATCTGAACTCGGTGCATAAAATATTTGATCGGTAAAAGTATGGCGTTCGTCCACAACGCGTCGCCAAATCATGAGCTTTGAACTCCAATCGTTTCTCAAAACTTAAGTTTTACAGAAAAAGAATTAAATGGTTAGAACAAGGGTTTAAATATCTAAAAAAAATCCCCACAGTATATATAGGAAACTGAAAAATTATTCTAGTTCCTTGAGATTAATTTTTCTCTAAAATTATACTATTATATCTTCTGATATGAATATATGTATAGTATGCATACGTATAGTATACTGTACATACAAATGTGCGTAAATTACTTTTAATACGTAGTTTATTTATCCAATTTTTTTGTCAATATTTCTTTCGAAATTATTATGGTGCATCGAAGCTTATAATATAAAAACAGCATGAAAACATGATTACATATTAATTTTACCAGAAAATTTTTACAGAAAATTTTTTCATTTTGTTGCCGAACAACCAAGTGAAAGTCTTGCATTTTACAGAGGGAAACTTGGTCGGTATTATTTCTGAGGATGTTCCGCATAGCACGGAGTGAAACGTTAAGTGTTTTTAATAAACAGACGTTGCGGAATAACCCGCAAAGCTCTATGATGTATATTAATAGACGCCGTGAAAGTCTTCGTGAATGTAACCATTATTTGGCTTTTCGTTCATTCAGTTACCGTCAGTCAAACTACCAGATAATAGCGAATAGTTAATTGTCAGTCATTTGTCGATAATAGGGCCACTATATTAAGCGAATGAGATCATCCCAGCCCATACCACCCAGCCACTCACGAGTGATCACCCACCCAAGAGCTAACTGGGCTCTAAACTGCAATTATCCGACGATTGCAATTATTCAACAATTTCAATTATTCGACGATTTCAATTATCCGACGGAAACTAATGTTTGCGGCATAGTACTGCTGTAAGATAATACAAAACACAAAAAATATTATTTAGCCTAGGTTTCCTTACAGTTGGGTTCAACAGATGACATAAAAGACTATATATGATATTCATTAATTCACCTGAGAAGCACCGGATAAAGTGCAAAGTCTAATAAAGCCGGTGCTGCCCAAAATGCGTTCATCAAAAGAAAAAGAACGTGAAAAATATAGAAACTGTTGCAAAAATTAAACTTTTTAGAAAGAAGTATTATTCAGAAATAATTAAATTAAAATTTATCAGAATTTCAGTTATTTATCTGAATTTATAATATAAAATAAAACACATTATCGCAGTTTAAATAAATAAAACAGTTTACAGCTACTTCGGAAGCGCGTTTAGGCTTTCTTCTTCTAGTTACAATAACCCTAGTTACAATAACGTGGTTCACATGCCAAAAAGTCTATCGATGCCAACATGCTAGTCATAAATTAGTTCAGGTAAACTTTTCGGATAGACTTTTTGGCATGTGGACCACGTTATTTTAACTAAGATTCTAAAGCCTATAAACGCGCTTCGGAAATAGCTATAAACCGTTTTATTTATTTAAACTG
Source organism: Dysdera silvatica (assembly GCA_006491805.2). Classification (NCBI taxonomy): domain Eukaryota; kingdom Metazoa; phylum Arthropoda; class Arachnida; order Araneae; family Dysderidae; genus Dysdera; species Dysdera silvatica. The sequence goes on from QLNU02015360.1 coordinate 312,510,801, forward strand.
CGATAATGTGTTTTATTTTATATTATATTTTCGCGCAGTTAGTCATACGTCTCTATTATCTGACTTCGTTATTTATTAGAAGTTAAGTTCTTTATCAGAAGTTAAGCTATTTATCAGGATTTGATTTAACCATCACAAATTAATTTATCAGAGATAATTAAAGCAGAACGAAAATATCCCATCCTCTAAGAATATGCAATTACCTGAAAATAAAAATTTAGTTTAAAGCGCTCACAGTCTCTTTTCTATACATATTTAGGAAATTTAATTATAATCCATATTTGTTCCGATCTTTTGGTGCTTATTTTTATCGTTAATTTAATGAGGCGCATATACATATTAATTAGGGAGATGATTTTATTTCTACATTTTGGATTTTTACACGATTAAAAATAAAATTTACATACTCAAATTCTATAGCAATCATGCATACATATAATAAATAACACGGCACCCTGATAAATGTCTAAGTAAGTAATTCAATAAGTTTATGTTTGGATATAGAAACCTGATAATAATGGATGCTTTCAATGCTTTAATAATAACGCGCGGAATCAACTTATTTAGCTCGGGACTGATAACAAAGTTTAATATCATTAACCACAGACTTGGAAATTTTAATTTAAGATAACGTTTAATTTTCTCACGAAAAAAGCCATCAGACTTCCCTTCCACTTCCCTCCGCTGGTGACCTGAAATAGTAAAGGAATACTTAAAGCCGTCCATGTAAGACCAAACGTGGCGAAACACTGAGCGAAAGAGTAACGATTAACGCACTTCACCCTGGACATTGAGCAGTATGTCAGAAATTCGGAAATCCGTAGAACGCTTGGGTCCAAAGAATTCAGAATATGTGATTCTCTACTATATTACAAATAAATATAAATTACATAAGATTTTTTAAACAAGTAAAATACGATGTTATATTATAGATTAAACATAGCTTTTTTAAATATCAAACTATTACGTAGGAATCATTTCGCGTATTGCATTTATTGTTATGGCGAATTCTTCAGCTAGATCATAAATTTTTAACTTCAATGCAATTTTGCTTTAATTATGCTTATTGTCAGTCTTTCTTGTGACATACCTGATTATAAATAACATTTTATACATTTCGAAAAACTTCTCTTTCCAGTTGCCACTGTCACAGATACAGTCAAAAATATTTTTAAAGCAATTGCAACATTTGGAAACACTTCAACAAAATTATTTAAAATATGCGTATATATATATATATAGTACAGAACACAGTTGACATATTGCGTTTCATGCATTAAAAGAATTTCAATTCCATCACATAAATCTAATGCAATTTTATCAGTTTCCTTTTGCTCTTTGCACCTCCCCATTTAGCGCGGCCCTGTAACCTAAGAAATTATAGATTATTCATAGCGAAAGATCAAGGAATAGTATTCCGCCGTTTTTCTGCGGCAATCGTACCCAGATCCAAGAAAAGGGGAGATTCTACAATTATTTCGCTCTCTGAATCTGCGTGTTTTGAATTTTAATGGACAAACAAATACACATTTTTTATACAGGTTCAAATTTTCAATTTGAAAAATTCTTCCCATTGATATTAAACAATGGTAATGAAATGTTAAAAATGTATTCAAATAAACATCAAGTATCAACATTTTTAACATCTAACAATTTTCTGCAAAAAAAAAATGCGTGTATTTTTCAATTTTTCTAAAAATATGATCACGTAATCACTGCTTTTCATGGAACAAGGTTATGTGGAAAAAGAACGTTAAAATAAAAAATGAGGACTTGACCTTTTAATTAATTCGCAAAAAATTAATTAAATTTCAGCGTATGAGGATCATATTCTCAAGAGACCATAACAAAGTTGGAAAACAACCTTGTTATGGTCTCTTGGGATTATGATCCTCATACGCTGAAATTTAATTAATTTTTTGCGAATTAATATTTTTAGATACATGTCGATCTGATATAATAATAATTTGCATCATTCAAAACATTCCCTTTGCTAGCTTCTTCAACGTATTATCAACATCTGTGTTCTCACTTAGCTTATGATATGATTCAATAAACGTGCTTTAGACCATAGTTGGACATTGTAGTTCTGGATTTTGAAACCTTTGGGGTCAAATTTTTAACTTTAGAAACATTGGCGAACACTAATTTTAGTACAGTTAAATTATTGCCTTAATCTTTGACTGTATTTCTTTCCAAGTTTTATCCAAAGACGTTCATGAAAATTAACCGTACGAAAAGGGCAAATCTCATAAACTTCTCCATATAGTGTCGATTTGCAAAATTTATTTTCAAGTATTGCTACTAAAATAAACGAAAATATATATATCTGTTGAAATTTTTAAAGAAAAGAGGACCTTTTTCGTTCGAATGGAAAAATGAAAAATAGCTACAATTAATGGTTTTAGTGGTTCTAGTAACACTTGGAATTTTATATTGTACAGATAGCCTTTTCATTATTATTTAGCGCTCCAATGAATCACTGGTTATATACATGGTTATGAGGTTGCTAAATTATGTCTGACATTTGGTGAACTAGAATGCGTTTGCAAGTAAATTTGGAAATCACGTTATTGTGCGTTCGCGCAGACCTGACGCCTGATACCGTTAGCAGACGGGTTAGTCCATTGCAGTTTAGGGAAGGGCGTCTTGCCGAAACTGGTTTTTCGCGCGGGAAAAACCAGTTCCTCCAAGACGGCCTTCCCTAAACTGCAATGGACTAACCCGTCTGCTAACGGTATCACGCGTCAACTGAGCGCTAATGCACAGTACGTTTTGAAGCCTAGATGACTTATTGATAATTTCTGAAAAATAAATTTTCATAATGGTTAAAAATTTTGAATAATTGGCACTATTATACAACTAAATATTTATTGCAAAAAAAAAATAAGGATAAAATTGCAAATCTATTAATCTGAGACACACTGCTTAGGAAACAGCCTTTTACACGGAATTTTAAGGAGATACAAAAATATTATGCCGCCTTCAAAGTTACAAACTAAAAGTCACTAATAAAATGTGTTGTCCTAAAATTAAATTAAAGCCAAAAATATTCACTTTACAGCTTTAATATGATTACTGTTTATACATAAAATAATTTTTGTGTAAACCAAATGCACTGTGCAATTTAGATAGGGAAGTCACAAATAGTCGCAGCTATAATTTATATGAATCGTTTACTTTTGTTTTGGCGGAAACACGATGCGCCATTATCGGAACGAACAAAAATCATTTTCTTTTTAATAATGACATACCGTGTTTTTCAGCCGAAACAACTTTCATAAAAAACATTTTCGTAAAAACATTTTTTTTTATATGCAAAAATTTAGTTATTAAAAACTTTCTCTCATACATACATCTCATAAGTAATAGCATTACCTAATAAATTATAGGAAAAACAAAACATTATTCCGATTTTATATTGTTTAGTGAAAATTTCCTATTTTAACAAGGTGTTGCATCAATTTACACCTCCAAAGCTTTGAAACGTTTGTTTGAAGAAAACGAAGTCAAACTGTTGACCTGGCCACCTAATTTCCCAGGCTTGAACATCATAAAAAATGTTAGGGGGCTTTCTTGTTATAAAAGTATATATAAAGGGGCGACACTTTCTTTCCTCACAAAATTTAAAGAAAATGTATATCCTGCAGAATATGAACTTGTCTCTAATTATTTGTAAATATTAGCGAAAGGTTTGCCAAAAAGAGAAGTAAAATACCTAATTAAAAAGATTAGTCGACAAATTTTAATGTTCAATTAACTTATTAAAGAAAAAATAAACTGCCCTTATAATTATACACATGAAGTAAATGGGTTTTTCTTTTACTTTATTTCATCTTGTAACAAAGAAAATGTGTAAATAATTTTTGTTTCCTTACTAATTAAATAAGTGTCCTAATAATTATGATAATCAGTATATATCTATTAACATAACAATTTTGTAAACCAATCTACAATAAATGACCTCTAATAAATAAATATCGTTTAACCTATTTCCCAATTTAGGAAACATCTCTTGATTACTTATAATTTAGTAGATTAGTAATAATTCAGAAATTTAAATTTTTCAACCAACGCAAGGGACCTTCCAAATCTTGCTATTTGGTACTCAAGTAACAATTTCGCATAATTTTTAAAATTGGCGAATAGTTATATATGGGTCACCATTAATGCTACATTTATCACTAGAAAAATTGCCAAACATTGTCTGTTGTAAAGTCCGCACGTAAAATACAGTTGCAAAAAATGCACTACGCACGAATCTTCGGGTACATTTGCAACCCTAAAATGATAATATATCATCATCATCATCATCATATTCAACCATTATCTATCCACTGCTGGATGAAGGTCTCTCCAAATGCTTTCCACACAAGTCTATCCTGGGCCATTCGTTTCAATATTCGTTTAAATATATATATATATACTTATATAAATATTCTATCAATAGGCCGGTTCGTTCAGTTTAAAATTTGTCAAATTCAATGGATCTATTTATTAACATGTTGAAAATTTAATTGGCAACAACGTACAAGCTTGACCAAGACTTACAATAACTAGTAAACTTTTTGACACATGTCGGAATACGTCTCCTATTCCCACCAGTGTCAAAATGTTTATGATTTATACTATTGTATTTTAATTGTTTAAGAGAGTAAAAAATAACGTCTATAGAAATATTGTGTATTCTGTAATAAATTTTGGCATGTTGTGAACATTTCACAATTTATTAAATCAATCTCGAATGGAAGCTTAGATTTCTAGATTTCTTTCTATAGTTAATAAAAAATACCGTGTATACTTTACCCCAAACTTTTAAATTATTGTAATCTTGGTTGCATATTTCAATTCAAAAGAACATTTTGTTCCTTTTAATTTTGTAATAAAAATTTAAACAAATGTTAAAGCATAGCCGTATATGCGAACTTCAATGATGATAGTGGTTCAATAATATGAATCATATAACCGAAAAACGTCCTTTCGTTCGCATCTGTTGATTAACCTATTTGAAAGCTAAATGTTCAAATTTCATTCTAAATCCAATATATTTTAATACGCCTCACAAAAACTTTACTTAAGCTAACCTGGTATTTTAAGAACTTGAAAATTTAACAAGCCAGAATGCAGTTTCAAACGTAAGTTCGATTATAGATAATTACTTCAATGTATATGATTGTGCAAAACTGTGGTATTTAATCCAAAAGTTTTGATTCCCCTATCATTTTTCAGATAAAAACAGTTACAGGTTAGAGAGAAAACATAACTGGGGATGTTAGTTCAGTCTACAGTAGACGTGGTCACAGTGACGCAGTGTGTGGGGCAATTGTGGCGAAAGCCCCTGGAGCAAAATTCTTAGAGGCGCAAAATTTAAATATTGGACTGGTAGAAAGAAGTGCTAACAGGTTTTAGCCGTCGCAATACTTAACTTGTCCCTTGTGCTGGCAACCCGTGTTACGCCGCTGTCTGCCTGTTCAAAGCCCCCATAAATCAGTAATCATATCGTCCAAATTCGAAACACCGGCTCTGAGAGAGAAAAATAAATATTCGTTTTTTTGAACTCGTATCACCTTTTCTCAGAAACCTGTTTACCATTTAAAGTCTCTTTTCTAAAAATACAGACATGCTCTGCTTTAAAAGTGAGGATTGAACATCAGAGCAAAAATTTTTTCGAAAGTGCATCCCTATATATATATGTGTGTATTCCTCTCTCACCTAAAATTTTATCCTTTTACTACAAGAAAGAAAAAAGCGCCACAGCGAGAACTCACAATTGAAATCGGCTGCCCAAAGTATAAGATTTTGATGTATGTTTTCCAAATAAATCTGTGTACAAAAGATCTACAAAGATGCGTGCAAATGGAACTTGTATTTAGTTCATATTTTGTGAACAAAATTTAAGCGCATCTATATAAAGAATTAAAATATTACTAAACTATATGAAACAAATTATTTTTATTATAATGTCGTCATCTTTGTGATAACGTTCTTTTTAACATAATGCTGTATAGCAGTTATCTTCTCCAAAGCTTTAATTAAGTCTTAAAGTTGTAGGCAAAGAAGGGTTGTTAGCTATAACGTATATACACACACAGTCGAATCATATTAATGTGACCACCTAATTTTCACATCAGCAGAGAAAAACAATGGGATAATTATCGGCTTTCGGACCAAGGACAGAAGTATTACTGACACAGCGCAGTTTGTGAAGTGTTTGTGTGTTGTTGCTGTGAAAGTGTATCATGATTAAACAATTGTCACCATTGCGAATAACCGACATGGACACTGCCGAGCACCACATGCCATTGATGTGAGAGGTGAACGTCGATTGCAAAATACACGAGTTCCGAAAAACACAACGAACCAGGAAATTACAGAACGTATGTTTAAAATGACAATTTCGTGAACCATGATGCGTATGGGGTTTCAAAGCAAACGAAAGGTCACCGCACCTAGGCTAACGAATATGCATCGGAAGAAAATGCTTGAAGTTACACTGCAGTGTTAAAATTTGACATCAGCTCAATGTCAAAGAGTTTGCGTCTCCGGTGTGTCACGTTTTCTGCTTCATCGAACAGATGGACGTTGACGTATCGAGAAACGTCAGAGAACACTCTGTAATCATTGCTGGAAGAATATAAGATGGTGATGGAAGCATTATGGTCTGGCGAATATTTTCGTAAAATTATCTGGGTCAAGATATATCTGCGGAAAGCACATGACCGATTTTGTTATAAATCTATCCTTTGAAGTCATGCATATCCATAGATGCTGATTGTCCTTCCTATCGCGGATAGAATCTTTCAACAAGACAATGCGATGCGTCACACGGCTAGAATTGTCTGACAGTGGTTCGCAAGGCATGACCAAGTCTTCCAAGTACTTTCCTGATCCCCTAATCCAAAGGCCTGAACCCAATTGAAGATCTGTAGGACCACCTCGATCGTCTTGTTCGCTCTAAGGATCCTCTACCACGCATCTTCCAGCAGATATCGGGTGAACTGCAGTCAGCATAACTCCAGATACCTACAAAAACCATCTAGCATCTTATTGAGTCACTCACAGCCCATCTAGCTGCTATCCGTGCTGCACGTGGCGGTTCCTCTCTCGATATTAGCTGGTGGTCACATTAATGTGACTCGATTGTGTGTGTGTGTGTGTGTGTGTGTGTGTGTGTGTGTGTAATACATTAGCATAGCGTGACTTCGAACGATGAATAACCTCCAATTGTTAATTAACCCCCACCCGAAAAAAAAATCACATATCGATCAATAAATCAATAAATTAATTTATTCACAAGTCGAAAAAAAAATACAAACGAATTGATATACAGGGTGATTCTAAATTTAGAGAACTTTAAGGGGGAATAAAGCAAACTTATGGTTGTTTGTTTGTTTTTTGGTTTTACGGCTCAAAGACTACAGTGGTCATGCTGCGCCGGGACCTACAGTTTTCCGAGGAATCCGAACCTCTTAAGGCCTGGGGAACCAAACCCCGGACTACAGTGAGCAGTGCGATCTTTTATGAGATCTCTGAGTAAGCGTTCTTTTTGCACTGCTGGGAGTCGAACCCGGATTAGCCGCGCAATAGGAGAACGCGTTACCACACTGCGCCACCGCAGGGCCTGAAACTAATGCATTTTTGTCAGAAAATGCATGCCTGAAACTGTCGTGTTTCAGTACTAACACAAAAATTACTCAGAAAATGAAACATAATTTTTATTTCCTTCATTTCATAATAAATGCTGAAAGAAGAGATAGCTAACAGAGTAATACTTACTTGAGAACGTCAAAGCATTGAAGGCGTACATTTTCGAAGATACTATGTATTTCTCGAACAGATTTTTCTTGATCTTTTACTATGTTTTATATCTTCCTCATTTTTTACTACATTGCCTTTTTTATTGTTTATCTATATGATGTTTTACTATGTTTATATCTTCCTGATTTCTTACTACAGTAAAACCTTTCTACAACAATATTATATAATATATTATATATATATATATCCCCGCTGTACTTAAAGAATGAAAATTTCCAGAGCTTGATAAACTGGCCTGCCATTCCGCGAGTAAGCAGTTATTTATTACTAAATATATATATATCATCATCATATTCAACCATTATCTATCCACTGCTGGATGAAGGTCTCTCCAAATGCTTTCCACACAAGTCTATCCTGGGCCATTCGTTTCCACGTCACCCCAACCTGTTTTCTTATTTCATCCACCCATCTAG
>QLNU02015360.1:312545865-312566067 GCA_006491805.2 Dysdera silvatica
ATATATATAGCGTGTCCCATAAGTTTATGGGCAACCATTTTTTCGGAATATCAGATGAAGTACACAGAGAAACGAATACAAACTATTTTATGCATACAGTAAATAAAAAAAAAAACATGTACGATGCAATATTCAAATATCATTTAACACACACATATTTTGTGGGAAAATGAAATTAAAAAAATGCTGTCCTAAAAGTATATGGATATTTTACATTTTGTCCTTTTCAGTTCATATTTTGTATCCGTTATTTTGAATAGTTTTACTGGTTCAATCAGGCATACCTTCAACGAGTTTTTAAACGAATTCTGGCAACATTTTTCCGAAAGGCAGTAAATCACTTTTAAGTACTTCTTGATAATCATTGTCGACCTTGCATATAAGCGATATCAGTGGTACCATTGAAACAGAGTGCTGCACACATCATGAAAAGTGCTTCACCGTGTTGGCGGCTGCAAAACGTGTGAGATTCTCATCGTATGTCTTGCCAATAATAAGCCTAACCATCTGGACCATCTAGATTAGATTTTTTTCCCATCACTAAATAGCGCATAACCATTCGTCGTCGGTCCAATGCATGTATTTCTTGGCTCAAGCAAACGCGCCTGTCTGTAATGTGGTTTTAGCAATGGAGAGCGACGCGTTTTACGATCAATATGAATTCTACTTGCCCGTAAACATCGATGAAGGGCAGATTTTGACATAACAGTAGCTAAATCCTACGTTATGTAACGTACCGACTTTTCTTCGAGTAGAAGCTGATTTTAAAATTTGCCTGTCTTGTCGGTCACCTGTCTTTTTCGGTCGCGCACACAATTTTTTGCAGTCACAGTGTCACCTTTTGATAAAACTAGATAGATACCAGATCTACTTCGTTACATTTGTTTCATAATATCACCAATTTTCAATCCTTGGGCTTTAAAATGCCATATTTTGCTCACCTCAGCTTGAGAAAAACATAAAATATGTGGCATTTTTTTTCAACTAACAAAAGTAAAGACATTTGCTGCAAAATTACAAAACATGATTGAATCATAAAGCAACCAGAGTAATGGACAAATTCTGAAATTTAGCGCATTAAGACAATATTTTAACTTGCTGTCCATATACTTTTGGGACAGCATTTTTTTAAATTTCACTTTTCCACAAAATATGTGTGAGTGTTAAATGATATTTAAATATGTGACATATATGTCTTTTGATATGCTGTATGCATAAAATACTTTGAATTCGTTTCTCTGCATACTTCATCTGATATTCCAAAGAAATAGTTGTTCATAAACTTTTGGGACACGCTATATAAGTTGTAGCTCTATAAACCCCCATTTAGCCTATAACCCCCTTATGAACTTTCTGTGTACGCTTATGGCCGAAGGCGACACTGTGTGCCCAGACTGGACATACTAAGTACAAAGTTCCTGCGGTGGCAGAAACATAGAAGGAGTCAGTAAGAGGAATATGCCCAAGTGTCGTCTCGCTGGAGCAGCATGAATGCCAGCAAAGACCCCACCCGGGGGAATGAAGGAAGAAAGCGAAAATAAGAGGAGCCAGCCAGGGCCGGCGATGAAGACAAGTAGAGCAGTAACCGCAAGATCAGAGCACTCATGGATTGAAGAATATTCAGATGGTTTTAAGTACGATGACTTAGCGATGATATTTACTTGGCATCGTTCGTTTCGGAGAGAAGTCGCCAAATGACACATCCCCTCTTGCTCTAACGTTATGCAAGTAGTTTAGTACGCATCAAATAATACCTGAATCAGTGGATGCCTAGTAGAGGCTCAACCTCCACACTCCCAACTTAATATTATTAGACTCACGAGAAGCTGCCTGGATATTAAAAGGCTTGAATCAATATAATACAAATAATTTTAAAATGAACAAAACAGGACAAACTATTTGTTCAGAACATAACCATAAAAAAATAAGCAAACAGCGTCAATTCAACACTTTCGCCAAGCCATCGTATTTAACCCTACAATGCATGAAGTTTTGTTTTTCTACCAAAAAATATATGTGATGTTGACAAACACGCATAACACAAGAAAATAATAAAAAAAATTCTTAACACAAATTTTACTGAAATAATTAAAAAAAAATAATTTGTTCCAAACGGCTATACCATGTTTTCAGGAATTAATTAAAAAAAATTGTGCCAAATGGCTACAGTATGTAAACTCCACTATGTTCTAGAAAACAAAAAACTGGTATATACATAATACTTTACTATATTTCTTTTAATACGAAACACTTTTTTCATTATGGCAAGTGATATTGTAAGAAACAGTTCATATTTTTGTTGAAGCATAAGGGCACTGAACATTTTAAACATTTAACTCTAGTGAATCCTTTACATGATGACAGTTTGCATCGTTGTTTAGAGTCCAAATGTTCAGGCCAGTGGTCTATTTTATCAACCTGCACATCCTCTGGGGGTCCTTGACAGCTTCGTTTCACTATTTGCTTTAATTTGGCTTCATTCGAATCTGGTCGTTCCCGTTTCAGGGTTTTCATTTCCCCATATGAGCATAAAATTTCAGCTAATTCAAGTCTAAATTGAAGTAACTTCACTGACTTATCTGAATTTACTGTATTGTTATGTACGCGCCTGTACCATGCATTTATGACAGTTAAATCTAATAAGCAGTAAAATAACCAAAAGTATCACTTTCTTGATCGCATTATAATCTTATATCTATCAAGCAAGCTATCTAGAAGGCCGACACCTTCCCTCATGTGCTTATTGCAAATGAATATAACATTGGAGCATGATAAAGTTTTTCTACATTTGGCTTTTCTATCATACCGTTCAATTTCTGTCACAGGATTTGTACCTGCAAACGTTGACAACATGGAAACATACTTATTGTCCTGCCATGCCAAATTAGAAATATCACACCCATCTATGTTGGCAACAAATTCAGTAATTGTGCCCCTTGGTTGTTATTTCATTTCACGATCAGTGGGCAATTTACAATCAGATATTCTATTTCGACGTACAGTTCCAAGGCATAGTATACCATTAGTTTTGAAATATTTCATTAAATCTATAGATGTATAATAATTGTCAAAATGGAACTTGTGATTAACATGTTGCATTACTGAACGCATTAATCTAACCACCACCTTGCCACTAGCTCCCAAATCGAGCTCATTAAGAAGACAGCTCTTGCTATTTTCTGTTCCTGTATAAATCTCGAAATTGTATGCAAAACTAGATACGCCACTCAGTGCAAATAATTTAAACCCACATTTATGGGGCTCGTTTTGCATGTATTGTTTCATATGATGCCTGAGCTTAGCGGCACGTATTTGTTCATCAACACAGAGTGACTCTTCCATAGGTAGTTACAAAATTTTCTTTTTTAAGACATCAATAATAGGGCGTAATTTAAAAAATTAGTCTTCATCATTTTGTACATCCATTCTCATATTGTCATTAAAATGCTGATTCTGTCATATTTTGGAATGAACTTACGGTCATTGTGGTTCTTTCAAGCTATATACTAACCACAGAATTCCCCAACATTCTGAAATTTTTGCATATCATGATACTACTCAACAGACAAATTCCCATATATTTCGTAATGACAAAATAATTTACATTTATAGGTTTATTTGGATTGTTTTTAACACTATACAAAATAGTTTATTCAGCAATAATATCAAAACACTGTGGTTAAGAAAATGGGGAAAAAATCATACGGTGTTTTTAAAGTCATAATATTTGTAGGAAGTGAATCATTTCCACTGGATTGATTGGAATTTTCATCAGGTTCTAATGTAATATATTTTCACACAATTTTCCTCTTTTTCTTTGATATAGAAAGTAAGTCAGGATCAGAAGATAAACCAGGATCGTCAGGTTCAGCATCAACATCGTAATAACTATTGTTCGATAAAAGATACTCCACATCATCTTCATTGTCATTTATACGTTGTTGAAAAGAATATATGAGTAAAATGTGGGATCATCGCCATCACTGTCATTCGAACATTCGCTACCACGTGACCGTACATTCCATACTTCATCAGTAGGGCGGCTCGAAAAAATTAAAATATTATAGATCTTTTTGTGGCAATACGGAAAAGTTGTGAACTCTCATCATTAAAAAGTGTACAAAATCTTATAACTCTGAATTGATATCTTCTGTCGCCTCAATGGGTCAAAAGTTGTGAAAATTGGACTAAAGAAGCTTAAAATTAATTCAAAAATTAATAAATAATCACAGATTTCATTGATCGGTTTGCGATGGTACTTAAAAGTTACCACTTTTTAACAACAATGCCTATACAAAATTTTAGATTTATAGGTTGATACCGCCTCAACAGCACCGAATTTTGGAAATTTAAAGCAAATTTTTAAATAAATACACGTTACACTTTCCTCATTTTAATGCGAACAGAAACTTTATTCAACCTTTCAAACATACAAATTACAAAAGCATTATTGCTTTCGTAATTTAGAATTATAGGGTAATATCTTCTGCCGCCTCCTCGACTTTTTGGCGCCATCCTGTCTACCTGTCCCACAAGAATCGGTTTCCGCGTGTTGTAATCTGTTTTAAAACTTTTAGTTGATAAAGCAGTAGCAGTATCCTTTCAGTTAGCGGGCCATCTTTACACGTGCAACTGCAGTCGTGCTTGTTGTATGTAATGTTTTGTCTTATCGTTTTTTAAGGGGTTTGTCTAATAGTTTTGTGTATCTCATCAGTATTTTTAGTACGAGATATTGGTCAATATTAGAAATGGCAAAATCATCGCAGTCAAAGTTTTCATGTCGGCAAATGTTGCAATGCCCTATTTTTGGAGCATCGAAGGATTTTTTACGTATGCCCCCAACGCATGAGGACATTATAAGATGTTGCGCTCACGAGAGATGGCGTATCGGTTACGAAACTGGTGGAAACAAAGAATGATGCTTTTCAGTTATTGCAGAAACTGTTGCTTTGAAGATTGAAAATTTATACCTCCATGCATCCGTTCCTTCAATTTCATATAAATGTGTTTGTGATATGATACTCTCATACCATGGAAAATATCGATCGATCATGAAAAATATAAAACGTGTGAAAAAAGCAAGACTACTCGAGAAAATCTTGAGACCTTTAAAATGGAAGCAAAAAGACTATTTAACATATCTGCTTACAAATGCGAAATTTTCTCGGAGTGTATCTGTCCGAAAGAAAGCAAAGTTCCTGCAAACGAGCAGGCGTTCCTCATTGACAAACGAACTGAAAGAAAAATGTTCATCGGAAGTGTTGATGTTCCAGAAATAAAAAGGCTCAAGTAACGCCAAATGCGAAAGGAACAGAATACTATTCTTTCTGCAGAACAGGCGTCTTCTGATTCGAGCTACTATTCAGTGGAGAATGAAGGGGTAACTGAAATAGAAGGTGTGACGGAGATGGAAACGGAGGAATACCAGGAGGGCACCAAAGACGCGTCTTACACAACATTTGCAAGCAAATCTCTTCAGTAGCCCACTTTGAGTATGCAAATGCGTTTAAAACTGGATAAAACAGCTCTTGTCAGTCACAGATATGGTATGTCCAACAGAGCCACGGCTGCTATTGCATCGAGTGTTATGTAGGATTTGGATTTAATATCGGAATTAGACACCAGACTCGCCACAGACAGAAATTAAATATCGAGGGAAAAATCGAGAATTACAAAAGAATTGATCTCAAAATCAAATGAAAAGAGTTCTACTCTATCGGGCCTTCACTTTGATGGACGGCATGACAAAACTTTAACAACCGAAATACTCAAGAATAAGCAGTTCGAAAGGACAATTGTAGAAGAGAATTACTATGTTGTATTGGAGCCTGATTCCAGGTACATGGGGCATATTACACCTGAAAGTGGATATAACCTTGATATATCCAATAGCACTTACGAATACGTAACCAATGCGTTACTGGATGATTTTTGCAACCTTAGTGTTCACAGGTGTAACGTCACGAACACTGGAGCGTTTAATGGTGCAATTCGCAGGCTTGAATTGAAACTTCAGAGACCAATCCAATGGATTATCTGCTTACTTCATTTTCAACGAGCTGTCATTAAGACACCTATTTGAGTACATGGACAGCATATCTACTGGTCCCACGTCTTACACCAGAGACATTGGACGGAACCTGAAGGGATGTGAAAAACTTCCACTTGTTGCTTTTAATAGTATTGTATGCGACTTGCCAGGCATTGATCTCACCACCGTAAGTTCTGATCAGAAATACTTCTTGGACACATGCACAGCCATTAGTTTTGGCGTTTGTTTTTCAGATCCAGCTAAGCGTCAACCAGGAACGTTGAAAATTTGACCCGCTGGCTAACAACTGCCAATTGAATACTCAGGTTTTATATATCTACATCAGACCCATCAAATGAGTTGCTAATTTTGGTTGTGTTCATTCTAAGAGTCCATGCACCGTCATGGTTTCAAATTAAGATTCATCATTCCATAAAGGACGGTGCTAGACACCTGTGGCATTTCATCAGCTCATCTCGGTACTTGACTAAGAAGTATCCTGACATAATCGAACCAGTAACTTCTCGCAGCGCTTACTTTGCGACTCCAGAAAACATGCTTTTGGCCATGTTAACTGATGAGAGATGCCATATTAGGACATTTGGAGCTAGGCGGATTATCACGGCAAGGGTAAATGGTCCAGATGGAAATTCTATTCGCAGATTCGTTATACCTGCTGTTAACCTTGGAGCTACAGACGACGTAGATCTCATTGACTGGCAAACTTGTTATGTGACATTGCCTGCAGTTCTCAGACAGATCAGTTCTCATGAACTTCTGACGATGATACAGAACGGTGTGTCAATGGATGGCTGGGACTTTATTAAATATCCTTCACACACACAAGTAGTTGAGCGAATTGTAAAACTAATCACTGAAGCCTCTGAAAAAACAGTTGGACCACAGAATAGGGATGGATTTATTAGAGCAACACTAGAATCCAGAAAACACATGCCAAAATTTGAGTCCAAAAAAGATTACAAGCAATAATGCGTTTTTAATTTTTATGCTTGGAAGATGGAATAAAATTTCTGTTCGAATTAAAATTAGGTTAAGTGTAATTTGTGTTTATTTAAAAATTTGCCTTCAATTTCCGAAGTTTGGTGCCATTGAGGCAGCAGAACATATTAAATCACATAATTCTAAAATTCTGTACAGGTGTTGTTAAAATAACAACTTTAAGCACAAACCGATCAACGAAATCTATCATTGCAAATAGAATTTGACACCCACGCCAATGGTAGCTCAAACTAAGCTATTAGCTCTGGTTAAAACTGCCACTAATACGATGAGTGTCAAATCTATTACAATAAAATCCCCACCAAACTCACCAAAATCTCGCGCCGGTAGCTTTGGGTGTTGACCAATATTTGATAGTTGTATTTATCCCTATGAAGGGTAATAATATCTTATAAATCTGCAGTATTTTGAATTTTTAAGCATTTTTGGTCAATTTCGCCCAGTGAGGGCAACAGAAGATATCAATTCCAGGTTATAAGGCTTTTGCACACTTTTTAATGATGATAGTACACAGCTTTTCACTACCCAAAGATCTAAGATTCTTCGATTTTTCAAACCGCCCTGCATCAGTCAAAAGTTTTTCTTGCCATCTTTATCCGTGTCTCCTTCCCTTTGTAAAAATTGCAACACCATGAAGGAATCATGTGATTGAGCTGAAACTTTCAGGAAATGCAAATTAGGGTATGCTATTCAAATGATTAGAATTTCAGAGTCATCACGCATGCGTGGGCTGAGCAGCGCCCTCTGAACTGCTGATGGATCCGTATAAATAGAGGGCTGTAGCGGGGCGTGTATGGCTATCTGCTAGTGGTAAACGTTACATGAGACGTCACTATGCCTCTACGACGAAAGAGGGCGACATTTCAGCAAGTTACGGAGTTTGAACGGGGACGAATGATCGGCCTTCGTGAAGGAGGGTTTTCTTATCGTGCAATAGCAGCTCGTATGGGGCGTAACAGCAGCACAGTGATGCGAGTGTGGAAGCAGTGGGTTCAAGAGAACCAGACAACTCGGAAATCCGGGAGTGGACGCCGAAAGGTGACGTCAGCACGGGATGATAGACACCTGGTCCGCATGGCGGTGACGGACCGTTTTGCTTCATCTGGACAGTTGGCAGAACGTTGGTGCACTGCTACAGGTGTATCATTGTGTGCTTCATCAATTCGTCGGCGTCTACTGCACCGTGGACTGCGTGCAAGAGTTCCTTTATACAGGATCCTCCTGACGCAAAACCATCGGCGCCTGCGGCTACAATGGGCTCATGGACATAGAGACTGGCGAGCTGATTGGCAACAAGTGATGGTTGCAACACCGCGAGGAAAAGGCGGAGCCCGTTCCCAGAATAGTACGCACAGACATCGATCCTCCACAGTCCAGCAGTCAATGGTCTATATCCCAGTCAATCCGCCCAAGCGAGCGGGAACCAAGACCAGCCAGACCTGGACCGCAGAAAATGACATCCGCACCCTGCGAGAGCCGAGGCCGAATCGAACCTGACGTAGACTTTTGGAAACATTAAATATAGCCATTAGGAAGGATTTAAAAAGTGTTACCTAATTTAATTGGCTACATGTTACAGTGTAGGGTTAAAACCTTCTGAAATTCCATCTACCGCACTCTTATGAATTGTATTTACTTTTAAATGCATGGCCAAAAAGATCCCAAGGTGAGATGTACGAATGAATTTAATAAATTAATAGAACAAATGCGGAAATTCAAAGCTCATCATCGGCGTGTATTGAAATATAGAGACTCTACTGTAAATTAGAATATTTATAGAAATTATCACAAGAAATTTTAGTTTAACGTAAACTCCGAACCAAGCCCGCAACTGCTAAAACGAGTTTTACGATAGGCTGTTTTTACGACGGAACCGTGTGCGTATTTCTCAGCGGTTCGAAACTTTTGAATATATTTTCGTCTACATATTTAATTTTCACAAATTGATAAATGTTTTGCTTTGTATTAGTACAAATAAAGTAATTTTTATTTTAAAACAGTGCATGTTTTAGCACCATAAACGCATTAGAAAATGAAATAATATCAAACAAATTAAGAATTTTTTGAAAAACAATTGTTAACTAATTTCATTGAAAATAAATCTCATTCTATTTCTGCATGTTATTTTGATATTTTTGTACAGGTTTTAAAATATTCAACTGAACATCTTCATATTTAATTTTTATTTATTTATCTTCATACTGTTAGACTGTAAATAAACAACATACAATAAAACGTTTTTATTGATCAAATAAACAATTATGCTTTTAGGAATAAGAGCATAGAATGATCACAAAACAAATTCATATAGTAATAATTTAAACAAATGGTTCCGTAAAAAAATATATAAACAAAAATTTATAATCTTGGTGGAAATAGGAATAAACACACATTATTAGCTTGTTTTTATTGAAGGAACTTTTAGACACATTTTCAAATCTCTAAATAGTAAAATTAGTAAAGAAAAATTTAATGAATAAACTAAAAATCACGATTTTATGGAAACAAAATTTCTGTTTATTTCCATTCAGTGCTCTCAGCATGAACAGCAGCTGTAAATGTTGAGAGCTTTCTTTTTTTACTATATTTTGCAGGTACGGTGTCATTTTTTACTTTACAATAATTATTTAAAAATACATTTGAAAATATAGTAAGAATTTTTTTTCCTGCTAGTTTACGCATGTACATTTTGTAACTACACAAGTTCTTCCAATACAGTGATTCATTTTCCCATTTATGCAAACGTAATTCTTTTAATGAATTTCTTTGATTTCTGCATTGCAAGAACTTGCTTTCATGTTCGTCAAAAATCAATTTCTGAAATATATTATAAATAATTATTGAAAGTTCTACAACAAAATCCGTTGGTCACTTAAGTCCCCCAAAGTACTTTCAGCTAAAAGTTTGTATGCCTGTAATTTCTCAAAATCAATTTCCAAAGATTTGTCTAGTGACAAATAAAGCCGCCATTCTTGGCAGCTCAAAAATTTGGACACATAGAAAGCTGCATAACCACTTATAAAAATTAAACCATTTTGACATTGCTGAGAATGTTTTCTCTCTCATTATAATCATCGAAAACACTTTTAAATGTTTCACAAATATTCAAACCTACTCTTTTGGTAACTGTGCTTTCAGCACAAGACAAAAGAATAAATTTTCAAAATAGATGCATCTGAACTAGATGAATGAAATTTTATCAAAGATAATAGTTTCAATTTCTTTTCTGATTCAAGTAACTGCCTAACAGACACATTATAATTCCCTCCTGCCATCTGCTTACATTTTCTAAATCTTCCTTCGAAATTGTCAGTTTGGAATTTTCCCAGAAGAATATATTTAACATTTAATTTTTCAAACAGGTAATTATATAATTTTAACATTGACTTAGACGTATGAATTAAAGCTTGACTGGTTTCTCTAGACAATTTCCCAAAACGTTGCATAGAGTTTGAAGAATTAGGCAGCATAATTCCAGTTTTCTAACTAAGTAACAAATTTATCCAAGAACGTTAAACTATCATGATTAGAATTTACTATAGGATCACAAAAAGGGTCTCGCAAATTTCTCCCCTTGTGCGGATGTTTTACATTTACTATTTTCCACCAGCGTATAATTATATCCAGAAATTCTATTGTTCCTTCGAAGGATCTCCCATCAGTTGGTGTCGAAACATAAAAAGCAATTTTGTTTTTATCATTAAATAATTTGGACACCAATGAAACTTTCTGTCTATCTACAGAACTCTGAAAAAAAATTTTTTAGATAATGTAGGGGCAATTTTTGTTATTTTACTAACTTCATTTAGATATATTTGCTTAAGATCATTAACACTGGCTCATAAAGTATTGATATTATCATTAAATGATGGAAAATAAAATGATTGACTGGTATCCTGTTGGTTAAACTAATTATTACATATGTTTTTAAAATGGTGGACAGAATCAAACATTAAAAACACTTCCTTTTCTGCATCAAATGGATTTGGAATACTACATTTTAATGATCCATTTCCTAACATTTCAAACATTTTGACATTGACTCGATTATTAACAGATATTATAGCGAGTACAACAAATCCTGGGGACATTAACACCTTCAAAACTTCTAACGTCATGTTGTGTAACTCATTACCAGTTAAAGTTTCTATTGGATATAATGTAACAACATCTCTAGATTTTGAAAGCACAGAATTAATCATATATGCCTGTACGGTTGTTGCTTCTGTTTCCGAATTATAAGATAAACATTCAATAACCCCAGCCTTAAACGAAAAACATGACTTTATATAAATTTCATCAATAAGTAAAATAACGATTTTTTCATGCTCTTCTAGAAGGGGTGCTTTGCGATTTAAATGCGTAACACGCGAGGGTCGTAATCCAGATCTTTCTGTTCTTAAATTTGCAGACAATTGTTTTAAATAGTCTGGATGAGGCAAACATTAAAACATTATTAAAACTTCTCAATTTGGAATATGCTCCTGAATGGGTTATAAACAAGAAATAAGTTAATACGATCATGTCTGGAGAATATCGGGGCTTATTTTTTACACCTGTTAATTTAATTTGTTCAACTAAAAATCTTAAACATTTAGCTTGTTTACTATCTTCAGAACGATCATATAGACAAGTAAGCAATAAATTTTCATAAATACTAAATTTTTGTAAAACAGTTGCATTTGCACATGAGAGGGAGCTTAAATGACTAATTAAGCAGTCTAACTGGGACCATTTCTCCATTTTACAATTTTTACCCAGTATCCATTTAAATTGACTTATTGGAAGCATAGATTTTTCATGCCAGATTTGAATTGACAGATCATTGTAAACTTTAAATGAAACTACTATTTTAAAACAATCTGTATGATTTAACAAAAATAGCAAAACATATTCACCTGTTGTACATATGTTAAAATCAAAGCTTAATTTTCGCTTAGAAATGTTTCCAGTGAAAGAAGGAAAATGGGTAATTCTGTCATTTGCCATCCACTTCCTATATTGTTTATTATCAAGTTCTTCAATTTTTTTCAATCGTTCTGAAGGATCTTTACGATGTAGCAGAGGACTTCTACTTCGATATGATGGCTGATTCGGAAATATATGCGGAATTGCATCAGCACCCAGTTTGGGCATTTTTCTATTCGCAGAAACAGTGGAGTCATCATCTTTGGTTATATAACCAATTTAATAACCAATTTTTCGGAAAAATATTTACAACAAACCACCGAAAATTCACTAGCATAGGTGCCAACTTCTAGAAGTGAAAAATCTGTAGTCAATCGCACGCGTGGGCAGGCCACCATTTTTTAATTAAACAAAATCATACATAATTTCCTCATGGTTCCCTTTTTTCGTAAATTAAGTATTTTTTGTTTGTTTGTTTGTTTTGTGGTTTTACGGCTCAAAGACTACAATGGTCATGCTGCGCCGGGACCTACTGTTTTCCGAGGAATCCGAACCTCTTATGGCCTAGGGAACCAAACCCCGGACTACAGTGAGCAGTGCGATCTTTTTATGAGATCTCTGAGTAAGCGTTCTTTGTACACTGTTGGGAGTCGAACCCGGATTAACGGCGTACTAGGCGAACGCGTTACCACACTGCGCCACCGCAGGGCCTAAGTATTTATTAAATTAATAATAATAGAGGATTAAACTGTATTAAACGCAATATTAATTCTTAGAATTTACAAATGCTGTAGTGCAAGATTTTGCATTTTCGACCTGAAGTCAGTTCTAATTTTCTTCACTTGACTGAAGACTCTCTCGCATGCTGCATTACTGTGAGGGATCGTAAGTATTGAACAAAAGAACAGGAAATTTTTCTGTAAAATATTTTAAGCTGGAAAATGATGCATTTTCAAAATTCAATATTTGTGTAACCTCTGCATGATGTAACACTTCTAACTCAAAAGGAAATTTATTGTGCATGTAGTCACATGCTGCTATGAAATAGCTTCTGACGTTTTCATAAAATTCATTTTTATCATGGATGTTAAAATCTTGGATTACTTTCAGTGTTCCATTTCCAATTAAGATATCAACATCATCTTTTTGATTACTCCTCTCATGATAGTGGACTTTCAAAATATCACTACATAATTTTGTGACGCTTGGTTTTACAAATTTCACTAGCATTCCCCTCTAAAATTTTAAGAGAACAGATTTTAGCATATGAATATACGGTTCCGCAGACTGAAGTTGAGCATTCGCTTTTTAAAATACAGGCACAGTATAAGATAAAAATAAACAGAAAGCCTTATTGATATCTTCCGACAGAAAATAAAACAACCTTTCTTCACGAGACATGGAGTTTTCAGTTTTTTGTTTCTTAGAAATATCCACATAATTTTGAGCTTTCCTTTTTAATTTCTGTGATGCTTTTTTGCTGTTACGTTCTTTCACTTTATCTGCATTTTCAACCGAAACTTTGATAGAGGGAATAGTAAAGAAAGAAAGTGGGGTGATTTGATTCCTTTTCATGGCCTCTTCCTTAAAAAACTGATCAAAGGTTGCCACTGCTGGATTATACGCTCTAAGCACTTTCCAACAGACAACCAACGAGTGCTAACGTGTTTTAGTACCTTTTTTATATCAGTCTCATGAAATTCTTGAAGAATTTTCAACCTATCTTTTCTTTTTGCGACTGGAAAATCTTAAGACCAATAAAAAATCGAAAGCCTTCCAGGTAAATCGGAAAGATTGGCACCTATGTACTAGGCACAAAGTCTTTTCTGAAAATGGCACGTAACCATTTATTTTTTAGATCGTCATCTTTAGGAAATTTGAACGTCGAGACTGTATTTGATTTTTCAGATCTGTAGTTTGACTTGCACCCAGATACACAACACATCCGAAGCATACTGAAATAAAATAAAAACATCATTTAAAATTTGTAATATTAATGCAACTTCATACAAATTTGGCTTAGTTACTGCATATTTTTAAATTAGGCTTAGTTACTGCATATTTTAAATTAGGCATTACTGCATATTTTTAAATTAGAAATAGTTGACACTTCACTTCTCTCTTTTTTTTTTTTTTTAATTTGGCAATCTAAAACTTTTTTTTGCCACACTATTTTTCTTATATCAGTGAGTGCCTAGTGGGGAGAGACCCCAACACACCGAATCAACGATGAAGATGGCAAATACACCAATGCAGAACAAATTTGGCACAATTACCAACATCTGAAATAGTGCCTAGAAATGTGAGTGTTCTATTTAAAAATGCTTACATTTCGGCTTTTCTTCCTCAAGCGTGGCAAAAGAAACCAAGGCGCAATCGTACATCAACCCGGGTACCCCATTACCGGTAGAAAAACAACCTACAGAGAAAGCGGAGCTAAGATCCGATAAAAGAGACGGGACACAGTTCCCAGTGTTAAAAAATATCAATAGTCAGGGCTGGGAGGTTTAAAGAGCTTGCTTGGCGTCACTACACATTAGATCCACCTTAACGATTTCGCACCGCATGTGGTTGCCTGGTGATCTAGTGTTCGGTAGAACTTCAGAACATGTAACCCACTTTTTCGTCTATCCTCTTCAAATCGTAGGAAATTACACTAGAACGTATTGTGACATGACATACATCTGTATGATGCGGTGAAAACTGGTGTGAGACGCCATTTTATTTTTACTTCACGTTTGTAGTGAGCGTCTGAATGTTTTATTTTTTTATGGAATACGTTTTTTTTATGGATTGAATGGGCCATGAAAAAGGGTTTAATTGCACGTGAGTATGAGTATCCGAAGGGGAAGAAACTAATAATTCCGTGTAAGAGACGTTGTGTAGAAAATGAATCTCAGTGACGTTGTAGGGAACGTGGTAGGGTTTTTTTCAGGTTTGGAGGGGGGGAATAACGGAAAGGGGGAGGAGGAACAGGATGGACGAAAAGAATGGGAGGGGAAGGAAGAGGAGGAAGAAAATTAACGAAAGTAGGGAGGAAGGAGGAGGATGATTAGCAGAAATTATGGGAAGAGAGGATGATTCAGGAACAATTTTGCCAGTGCCAATTTTGGAAACACAGACTAGAATCGAGTGGGTTGCGTGTGCTGCAGTAGCGCCCAATGTTTCTGACAATGGGGTGAATTTATAACTGTTGCCATAGTACATTTCCTGAATCAGTAACAAACTTGTGTGGGGGGGTTGTCAGAAACACTTAACTAGATGTGGAAACCATATTTGAAAAGAAATCGCCATCTGGGTCAATTATACAGTAAGGCCCTAACACTAATAGTTGTAATAATAATTTTAATGGTTTCTTTTTATATTCATGCCATTCTTTTTAAATGTATTTCATTGTATTTAAGTAACACATTTGTAGTAGTAAAACAAATTATCGAAAATAATTCTTCTAATAGCTATTTATGTTTGCTATGTTTTCTGAACATATTTGTAATCTCACTGTTTAAATAAACTGTATATAAAATGCATAGTCCATATATTGAGTGATTTTAAAAATCTAACCAAACTAAAATGGAATAAAATCCCTAAAATAAAACAAAATATGTCTTTGTTATGCATATAACATCTAAAAAGCAACAGTATTAAAAAAACTACTGAAGAAACGAAAAGTATATTACATAATGTATATATTTAACAAAATAGCTTACCTTCAAATCAACAGGAATTGCTTTGATGTCTTACTCTGTGATAAATTAATTATTGTAATTAATTAATTAAGAATAATTAATAATTATTGTATTATATTAATGTAATTTATATAAGTAATTAATAATAATTAATATGTAATTAATTAATTGTAGATTGCTATATTCGTAAGGAAAGAGAGGGTGGCTATACACTCTGTGTCTAGGGGTTGCAATTTTCTAAATCCGTCCCTGTCTGCAGCAAAAAACGAAGTTTAGTTCATAGTCTATGAATAAGAAGTTAGTCTGACAGTTATCGTAAAAAATACGAGAAAAAATGTAAATAGATTGAGCATGTGGTTGAAAATGGAAACAGTTTTTTATGGAATGGTTTCCATACTGTCATTAAAGTAAGTATTCGCAGTTGTAACACGTATGGATTAATTGTTTTTAAATAACTGCGGTGAATGCGGGAAAAAAAATCGTAAAAAACAGTTATAACAAATAAATATATCTAATACTGTTACTAAGGTACGTGTAAGCATACTTCGTTTGGAGGTCTCGTTAAATCATCGATCCCATTCCAAATAGCGCTATAGACGTATAAAGTAAGCAAATAGTATGAAGTATTTGTAAACAATTTTAAGTGTCAATAAGGTTAATCACATGAGAATATCGTGATTTGAGCAATAATTTAGTTATGAAGTTATTAATAAAACGTCACAGTGTTCAAATTAAATATTAATATATTCTATTATGGATACTTGAGTCATTGAGTGAAGATGATTAATAAATAGAAACGTATTTCATTTTCTTTTACCGATTTGTTTCTTTCTCTACCACTGGTCCTCCCCTCTCAATTAAAAGCATTTGGAACAGATTTTAAATATAGTAAGAACCACTTATAACGAGTACACATTTAGAGGGTTTCCAGATGTAACGAGGAAAATGTGGATTTTGTTTTGTGTAATGATTAAGTACAACAGAATTCAATAAACTATTCATTTCAATATATTATTCGTTTTAGTAAATAAGATTTTTGTGGGTCCGATAAAACGAACATTTTCTTGGGTCCCAAACTCCTCGTTGTATACGGATCCTCTTGTATAGATCCTCGCGCAATGCACACTGTCAGTGTGTGTGTACACGTGTCTGTCTGTCTATATGTATGTATGTATTTGTTATACCACCCACCTAAAACTTTCATCCGAACTTTATTTCATTATGATGTACTGAGTATTTTAAAAAAACGTTAACTGTCCAGGCCAACTAAATTGCAATGCGCGAGGGCACAGGCCTTAACTCCATGGGGCCAGGACCGCCGTTTGGGGGAACACAGGTACCGGGACCTGCGATGTTTTTTACTCGGCCTTGGGCTTGAAGGGCCCACAATGCGATCTGTTTTCGAGGATCAATGAAAATCGGTACCCGGGGACCGTTATTGTTAGCAACGACTCTGCATAGGACTGTCCCCAAATGTTATTGATTCTGACTGCTAATATAAAACCCATTCACCTCCCCAGCCAATCAAACATATGATGAATTAAAAAAGAACTCAAGTAACGAAAAGGAATATTTTGAGAGTATAATTAACGGACTTAGCTATATATATATATATATATATTAAAACCAGTTGCATTTTCTGAATACAGATTTTTTATTAGTCACTCGTGTTATTTGAATTAGTTTTTCAAAGAGACTGGTAAAAATATAGGCGTCAAAAATGATGTTAAATTTTGAATAAACACAGTCATTTTAATATCTACTAACAAATATGTTCTTATATGGATGATTTTTGATTATAATCTTTGGATAAAATTAATATAAATTAATTTGATAAAGAATAAAGTAGGGATGCCTTTTAAAGAAAATCCTCTAACTTAAAAATGGTTTATATTTGCCGTACGAATAAAGTATTAAGTCTAAAACTCAGCTGTTTTCAGATTTTTATAACTAGGATCTACTTCAGTTTGCATTTTTTTATTGTATTAATAACGAATCCATTCGTTCGGGGCAATCGCATTTTAGAAAAATAATTGACAACTCTGCTTCCATCATCGATTAAAGGGAAAGACGACTAGTTTTTTTAGTTGGCGGGTATAATTAGAGGTTCCGTCTTTTGTGAAGCACAAGACCCACCCACCCTACTAGCTTGACTCCTCCTACTAAATTTGTAGGTGAATCGTTCGACACAGAGAGTGGGTATGAAAATTTTCGTTCTCCTGTCTTTTACAACCAAATCCAATCCAACTGGGCAACTATGGCTAAACACTGGTACTAGTGAAGAACGAAAAGAATAGATCCTTCGTTCACGCCTACTTTTGCTTTGCGGTATTCCTGAAAAGAATGAACGGTGTTTATTGTTTTGCTTTCGTGTATTTTTTATCAATTTGATTAATTCTCAAAGTTTAAGGATGACGTAAGTTTTAATAATTCAACATGTTTTCATTCTCGCACTTTATTTGTAAAGGAAACATTGTGTATACAAATTTAAGTTCTATATTTTCCTCATTCTCTATCTTCCATGACGTTTATTTACTTTTTGTTATTTTAAAATGTGATTTATTGCGAAATTCTCAAAATTTAACAAATGGTATAGAGTATTTTTGTGGTTATTCAAATTAACTTTCTGTGATTAAATTTTAAAATTTATGATTTAGTAAATTACACTGTCCAAAATGATAAAGTGAGGAACACCTATACACATTTTTTGGCGTTATTGCACCAGACGTTACCTCCTTAAATCTAGTCCGTGTTTCCAAAAACTGGCAATCGGCACAAGGTGTCTAGCCGCCATGTATTTACGCCGATTTTTTGGGATTTTCCTCCTACGAATCCTGAAAAGTTGTTTACGGCGTTTTTTGCGATTTTCGTTCTCCCCTTTCCTTTCTTTTTCCTGTGACACTACAGATGAATCCCCTGTTTTGTCGCCAACTCGTCTCCAAAACTAATGCTATACTCTTAAAAGGGAGGGAAAGTTTTGTGAAGCGTTAAAAATGTACGCATGGTAGCTATAGTGTCGTATCGTCGGTTTGTGACGGTGGTGGTTTGTGAGTTGTAGGGATAGGATGAGCGACCCTTGAAATGTTTTTTATAATAGATTGGAATTGATAATATGTTTGGGACGGAGAGGGGGTATAGGAGGAGGAGGTATGAAATGAAAAAGAGGAGAGGAATGTCGGCGATGAAAAGCTGTTGGACTCGTACTTTGCAGAAGGAATGGGGGGGGGTGTGAGAACGGGGAGCATCACAATGTCGGCGCTGAAAAGCTGTTTGACTCATACTACGCAGAGTATATGTGGAGACGGTGTCACAAAGAGGAAGTGGAGGAAATGATTCCAAAAGCCATAAAAAATCAATGCTTAAAGACAGAAGTTTTTTTTTTTTGTTAAAAAAATCTGAAAAGAGTATAATAAGCAGTAAACAGTATAACAGGTAATTACTCCTTAAAAAAACATGGCGGCCGGGAAGCGAATGCATGATGACGTAATCCGGGAAGGAGGTTGCCGCGGCAGGGTTGCCACACCTTGGTGACAAATCGCACAGGGGACACGTGTAGTATAGCCGTTTTTCCCTTCTTAAATTCACACATATCTTACCTTGCATACCTAATCTATAAAAAAAAATCAAATGCTCGCACATTTTCACTGCAACGAACACAACTAGACAAGCAAGCAACGTGAAGCAATCATAAATTAAATGACATCTCAAATCAGTTATCACTGCCAGAGAGGGCCGGAAACTGCCACTCTGTCAGAAATCTCATTTCTAGGTACTGCACACTACGTCAGGGCGGTAAAGGCCCTATGTAATTGTGAGCGAGACTTCTCCACCAATAAGAAGAGACCTTGATTAGTATACTGGGGTTTCCACTTCAGAAGCTTCTACACTAGATTTAGTGAAAATTAACCTTGCAAATTTAAATATTTTTGTGTGCTTTTTTGTTTAAATAAACATTTTCCGCCACATGATTACACAATCATGTCATAACATAAATCATAATAAAATTTTGAACAGGATAAAATGTATTTAAATTAGAAAATAAATCAAGTCTTACCCTTTTCTGGTAACATCTAGGGAGTACTAACAGGGAGTTAATATGATGTCAAAAAATTGACAACACTTTGTTTATTTACATCATTGGTCTTCTTGTCTTTGTTTAAATGTAAGGATTTTAGATTTTCTTAAACAAGTTAAAAATGGTTCTTTTCAAAACCAAAGAAATCATACTTTCGTGTATATTATTGCATTAATCATCTTGCTATCTGTGAGATTTAGATCTCAGTATATTCTGATACCATGCCTGGCTGTGCTGTAGCGTGTTGTACTACATACAGCAATAAAACTAAAGGTCTGGGATTATTCACCACACTTTTCCTTGTGATCTAAATTTGCAAAAAATCTGGATCGCGAAGTGTAAGTGCAAAGATTCAATGTTTTAAATGCTAGAGTGTGTTATCAACACCTTACTGCAAATGATTATATTAGAGATTTGCAATCTGAGCTGCTGAATTTGCCTCCTGAAAAATTATTGAAGGCGGATGCTTTGTTCCAAATGCC
>QLNU02015360.1:312577521-312589411 GCA_006491805.2 Dysdera silvatica
CATGGCATCAGTCATCCCCACCAGGAATAGAGTTTTCTAGCAGGACACTCCCTGATGCAAGGCTGGAATTGTGCTACTAAATGGTTCGAGGAGAATGCGGATGAATTTCAGTTGATGTCCTGACTGCGTAACGCGATGGATCTTAATCCTATAAAGCACATTTGGGATGTTATACAACGATATCAATTAATAAATGAACTACTAATTCACTCAGCTCAAAATTCACCTCCCAAGAATATCCAGGAATTGCATAACCACTGCTTGCGCATCTGGTACCACCTGTCTTCGACCACCTATTAAACACTTGTGGCAACTATGCTAAGGTGGGTTGCTGTCGTTTTGCATGCCAAAGAGAAAAGAGATCATTACAGGGGTCAGAGTCATTTTTTTCTCAAAAATAGTTGATTTAGTGACAAATTTTGCAAAAAAAAAAAAGTGACCATTTAAGCCAAAATTAGTGACCATATACGCAAACTTAACTAGAAATTACAAATATATTTTAAGCAATCCTTTACTTATTTTGCCTATCATGGATACCAAAATAAGAGACAGATTTATAATTTATGTAAACTAAAAATGTTTTAATGAAAAGCTAAAAACACGTTAGTTCGAAAGCTTCAACTAAAAAATTATTAAGAAAGTTTATAATTTTATGCAAAAGTTCTCTGGACAGAATTTTGTCTTCTTCCTACTCTTTATAATACTTTAACAAATTTAGAAATAAGGCTGGATGTTTTTTGGTATTTTTCTGTCCATGGGACACATGTGAGTTCCATAGAATTTGAAGTCTTGGAATAAGAAACCTATAGATTGTTTTACAGCAAGGATTGCAACTTAATCCCAGAAATATAAATAAATGCATGTAAGTACTGCTTGATGAGAATTCTGAACAAGGTGTTAGGTTTCGCAACTGACCCTGAACGATTATCCAATTACAGCGTTGCAACCTATGATGTCGTAAAGGGGGCGGGACTCATTACTTTCGCCTCAAACCAAGACACTGGAAAAAATATTTAGAAAAATGTCTAATCCGTAACCCTTTTTTTCCTTCACGCTATGGATGCTTATTAAAGAAATTTTTACTTCAGATGTTTACAATTTGAAATAGAAGAGAAAAAAGCAAAATTCTGATCCAAACATTCCTACAAATTGCAATTGAAAGGCCAGGATTCAAAAACAGGATGCCTGAGAGATGGAAGTACATTTTCTTTCATGCCTTTTTTGCATTAAGCAGTGAAATAATACTTTTGTGCATGAAATTTAATATTTCTGATTTTAAATTTATTTATTATACTTATTACTTATTTAAAAGCTGTATAAGACCATAATAAACAAAACTTTATTTATTATAAATTATATTATTTTTATTATTAATTATATTTAAATTATTTATTTTTGAATTCTGGGCATTCAATAAACTATATTTCATCCATTGTGGTACAAATAAACTCTTAAAAAGGCAAAATAGACAACCTCATAATGATGTCAAAGGTTTCAATGCTGCGATTGGGATAATCTTATCAGGGTCAGTTGCGAAACCTAACGCCTTGTGAATTCTGAATGGAGGTAGAAAGATAAAGTCAATGAAGTCTTCCAAATATACAATCTACCTTTAAATATTTCATGAATAATTGAGTGAAAGGTTTTGTCTAAGAACAGACTTTGCATTTAATTTTGCGCAAAGTTAAAATCCATATTCTATAGAATATACACAAACTGGCAAGTACAGTAATTACTAAAAGTAAACACAACGAAAGATTAAATACCTTTATGAAAATCATAATGCCAAATTTTATTGTTCTGACCTTCAGTCATGAGAAAACTGGCAATATTAGCACTTATAGCTGTTGTAAAAACTAGCGTTGTAGAAATCCAGAAAGGTCCTGTAACACAAAATAAAATATTAATTATATCATACTTGCCAACATGTCAATTTTGAAAGGCCTCCTTTTTTTTTTTAGAACATGTATGCATCAATAGCCAGTGAGCGAAATACACACAGTGTGACTAGTCCAGAATTGAATGAGGTACTATAGTTTTTCCTTATTATGCACAGATTACTGATAAGTATAAACTATTAAACACAAAATAAAATCCAAGGTAATTTCTCAAAATTAAAACTCATTCTTTAATTAAATAACTAAACAGCAACATATACTTCACACTATGAAAAACAAAGGCAACACGAAGACAAAATACTGATCTATTATGATTATTCCACTTTACTATACTTCCAAGTGGCTGATTTTGGTCATTGTCAAATATTTGTTATCAAATTTCTGTTCGCAGCAATGTCTTTTTGCATATTTAAGTTACCAAAATGCCTTTCAAGTTCCGATTATAAAATTCTTACATCATACTTGCAACTTTAAGAAATGCAAGGCTTTATGATATACCCAATAAAACCAAAAAATCAGAACAGTTTTATTCATCCATATTTTGAAAACAGTTGAAATAATAAGAACTTTTAATTTTATTACTTTCACCCCCTAGTGACATAGGAAGGTTAAGACCCCACCATTGAATTATAAAATACATTTTTCTCTAACACTGCATCACATGATCTTCTTTAAATCTACTTGAGCTCTCTCTGTTTTTTGAATTGCTATGCCACCGCTCCCCCCCTCCTCTCCTTCCTAAAATATCACAATTAAAACACTGCATTAAAACATGTACCAACTGTGGCTTATCTCGGCGAAATTATTGTAGTAATGAGAAATAACCAGCAAATTTGTTTGCTTGTACATTGACCATTACAATAAAATACAGCCAATGACAAAACAATTATTCACGAAAAGGATGCAAACAGATTGAATACAGAGTTATGGCCAGGTTTCAAATTTTGAGGTACATACATCGCCAGTAAGTTATTAAAAAAAAAAGCCATGCGATTATAAATGAGGAATATTTCTCTTTTTTCACATAAGAAAACGAGATTTCAAAAATAAATGCGTAACTTTTACATGCCAATAAAATACACAGTATCGTACCTACAACGTGGAAAAACTGGTGCACGTGGAAGAGAATGAATGTATTACGCAAAGTCATTTCATCACAGAGTTTATAAACTCTGATGTATGGGTCATGAGTTGAAACAGTTATTACATCTAGAAGTATTGCCTTCAAAAAATCTAGAAAATTAAGAATATAGAATAAAAAAAAAATTGTAGACTTTAAAATTCCAAAGTTGTGGGCCTGGTACAGAGGAAGAACAAAGCTCAGTGGCTCGGTGCGAAACTTCTACACTCCTTTTTTTTTTAAAAGTTATAATTAAATAAAAACATAGAAATAAGCTTTAAGATTTTCTATTTGGCATCGCGATCAATTGCTTCTGGAAATGCTTTTGTAAATACAGTATGTGAATATTTGTTGATTGGCCAGCATGAACGGCAATTTCCGATTAAAGCATCCAGTTAAAAATACTATAGCCGTAATTTTTTTTGTCCCGCTTTTCTATGTATATGTTTATGGCCTTTTCAAAGAAGAAGAAGAGTCTCTATCACGTCGAACATAGCGAGGAGCAGGTCACAATCTTCTCCTGAAGTATCTCTAAACATGCAGGGAGGCACCCATTTTCCACAAGTAATTTCCAAATTTTTCTTGAACACCGTTCTTTGTATGGATTGTCACCAGTGACGTGATTTCATACTAGCCAATTTTTGTATGACTCGAATCAAGACTGCAATGCCATGTATATTTATATACTACCATTAATATTAATACATACCCCCCATAATAATACACCTTAACACTTTCCAAAATATTTATACTTAACAAATAGATGGCACTGCAAGTCAATGAAGTTTTCATTTCATGGAGCTATTTTGTCTTTAGCAGATGGTATCATAGGTTACACTGTTTGGCATTTTGTTCTGAGGATTATTACCTACATGTTTCTAAAGTGGTTTGCACAAATGAATTAATATTTAAATGTAATATTTATATGAAATTCTATTCAATTTTAAAATAATTTTTCTGAAATTATATTTTTTAAAAATATCCCTCATATTTTAAAAATATCCCTCATATTTTCAATAAACAGGATCAGCCCAAAGTACCTAAATATACAACAGGGTTCGTACACTTCAGGAAGAAAAAAATTCAAGGCTTTTCAAGGCCCTCCATCAAAGTTAAAAATTAAGGTTGTACGACTATATATATTTCAATGCTATAATTTGCAATGTTTCTTTGGAGCCGAAGTAGCCATTTTGATATTTTTAAGTTTTACTTCTATCAATAACAATGGGCAAATATGGTCAACACAAAGCCTCCGGGAGACTGAAATTTTGTATGTGAGGATTTTCGTGGGGGAAATAAATAAAAATTCAATAAGAGCATGATGCATGTGAAGTATGACGGAAACTGAGCCAACAGGGATGCGAGATCCTCGCTCGCAAAAGAACACATGAAAGAAAAAGAGGGAGAAGTGGCATAACTTGTTTATTCAGCCGGTTGTTGTCGTTAATTGTACAATAAATAAAAAAAAAAGTTTCTAATAGCATGGAAAAGTTTTATTTAGCCGGTGCTACGCCACTAACCACAGATGCATGTGATTGGATAATCCAAATACACTGACTTTAACTAGTGAAAGTGACTAAAAATAGCCTATTCGGGAAATAAAGTAAAAGTTCCATGATTTTTCGGCCATTGTGAAAAACCTGGTATTTGTACCGGATATTCAAGGCCTTGGAAGGATTTTTTAAAATTTAAGGCTTTTCCAGGCTCCGTACGATCCCTAATACAAGGTTTATTTATGAAGTTTTGAAATTTCGATTATAGACGAAAGTTTGAAGTCACATCAAAATCCTGCAAATGTCATGACAGTCAAGTTCTCATTCTAAAAATAGACACAGTGATCTTTTTTGTTAACTTTTTGCTCACGAGTGTGTGAGAGATTATTTCACGATTTTTAAAAATGGCTGATTATCATGAATAAAGCGCTTACTTTTAAATGACATTTTCAGCTCCGGGAAAATAAAGTCTGCAAGAGCAAGGTCTGGTGAATAAGGTGGTTAAGGGACAAGTATTGTGCGTTGTCAAAAAAAAAGTCATGAATAAAAAATGGAGGTCAGTCATATCATGGTGCAGCATACATGGCTTCTTTCTACAAGCCTTTGGCTGGTTCTTCTGAACACTTTTGTCCAAAACACCGAAGATCATCATAGTAAAATTCTTTATTATTATCTGTTATTAAAGTGATGATCAGAATAAATAGTGTGGCTTACTAAGGTGATGTCATTATCACCTGTTGATGGTTAACCTCATTGTGAATTTTTCTTCATTGACTTGGTTGGTTGTATTTTTATGGCACAATCTTTATTGACTGTTGACCACGTTTAAAATGTTTGTGCCGATCATAATATGCACAATTTATGCACTCATCACTATAAACTTGCTTTAACATTTCATAAGTTTCAGAAAACATTCTTCAGATCTTAAAACAAAATTTAACATGCACATGTTGCTAATAATCATAAGCCATTTTGAAAAAACACCTTACTCACTCTCAAACCCTCATTGAATAAAAAGTTACACATTATTATCTAGTGTGTACTTACAATACGAACCCTGCTACCACAGGTCACCTGAAAAATTTTGTGTGATGTAGCTTCTAACTTCTGCTTACAACTGAGAAAAAATTAAGAAACAATTTTATAGGAGGTTTTTCAGGCATAGTAATAGTAACACCGATGTTATGGCATGGTTAGATGGTGAAACATTCGCGAAGAAAAGAATTTTTTCCCTATTTGCATCTGGTGGGGCACTATCCCACAACCTTCCACAATCCAGCAGGTGCTCTTATCAACTGAGCAGACAAAAAACATTCCTTTTCTTTACGAACGTTTCACCATCTAACCATGACATAACATTGGCGTTACTATTACTACGCCTAAAAAAGTTGATAAAAATTGTTTCATGTAATCTGTATAGTGCTCGACTTGCATAAATAATAATAATAAAAAAAAAAATTACAACTCTTAAGTTCAGTAACTTAATGAACAGATCTCATGTATCATAAATGGCATAGGTAATTTTATCTATATATTATAGTTCAAAGTAACAAAAAATTAATAAAAACCAACCATAAAGATCAGGAGTAGGTCGAATTTTACGATCTAAGTACGTTGCTCGTCCAGGAAAAGGAATCATAGACCATAATATTCTTTGAAATACTTGGTCTGTGTCAATATTAAAAAAGCTTTGATAATAACTGAAGTCCCAAAATGAGCTTGGCTTCTTTTCTTTTTCTTCTGATAACAACTAAAAAAAACATACATTAATAAAATTCAAATTTTATACATCTTAACCAATTATAAAATTTGATGCTTTAAAATTAAATTCTTCAAAATTTATAACCTTTATACAAAACTTAATTAGCTTCAGTTAGTTGCATGAAAACATGTGCACTATATTCAAAGTGGTTATGTTAAGGTATTATTACCCTCCGCAGGGATAACACAATTGCCAAATATGGTCAACACAAGAAAGCCTCCGGGGCGAGATTTTTGTGAGTTTTCGTGGGGGAATTTATTATACTATAATTTTTGCCACCCACGTATTAATTATAGCTCAAACTAGAGCTTTATTCGTTTTGGAGAAAAAGAGACGCTTTCCCCATCCTGGATTCGAACCAGGGTCCCTCCGTTTAGCCCGGAGTGTCTTGGACCGCTAGACGAATGAGGACAGGTAATAACGCTCTCTTTCTCCGTATGTAAAGGTGTTAAGGTATTATTACCCTCCGCAGGGATAACACAATTGCCAAATATGGTCAACACAGAATAACATCTCTTTTTCTCCAAAAAGATAAAAGCTCTAGTTTGGGCTGTAATATATGCGTGGGTAGCAGAAATTATTGTATAATAAATTCTCCACGAAAAACTCACAAAAATCTCGCCCCGGAGGCTTTTCTGTGTTGACCATATTTGGCAATTGTGTTATCCCTGCGGAGGGTAATAATATCATACATCTTTACATACGGAGAAAGAGAGCGTTGTTTCCTGTCCTCATTCGTCTAGCGGTCCAAGACACTCCGGGCTAAACGGAGGGACCCTGGTTCGAATCCAGGATGGGGAAAGCGTCTCTTTTTCTCCAAAATTACATAAGCTCTAGTTTGAGCTGTAATTAATACGTGGGTGGCAAAAATTATTGTATAATAAATTCCCCCACGAAAACTCACAAAATTCTCGCCCCGGAGGCTTTTCTGTGTTGACCATTATTTGGCAATTGTGTTATCCCTGTGAAGGGTAATAATATCTTACATATATTTCATGCCTATTTTTTTTATAAGTTTTGTTAGTTTGAATCATCCATCTAGTGCTCTTTGTGGAGAGGGTCCTAAGTAAATGCTAGCGGCATAACAAGCTTTAGACTCTACTTACTTGCCAAGACAATTCAAGCTCCCTTTTCTTCACTGCTAATCTTCTATCAACCTTTCACTCACTGCCTTCTTAAACAGCTTCAAGTTATTCAGTTTTTTTTTTGTTTTTTTAGTTCTTCAGGTAACATATTCCACCATTTAGGTCCTCTGTAGTCAGTGTTGTCTCAGCCCATCTCTGTACATATCTTAGGCAAGTATACATCATATTCAATTCTCAATCTCTACTCCCTCATAATTTTCTTTCACCTCAGTCCACATATTTGTACTTATTTCTCATTCTTTCATGTTTTTGTTAAGGTGATGTACTCATTTATCGCTCCAAGTAAAATTCCAAATTTCTTCCCTATCATTTGCTGATCTGTATTTTGTTTCTTAAAAGTTATTCTTAAATCCTCATCTGTGAAATAGTAATAATATTTATTTATTGTCTACATTATTTAATCAACATGTCAATACACAGATAATTATCTAACGACCAACACAATATAGAAGGTCCGGAGAAAATATACAAGTATAATCTTCTCCAGACTTGAAAAAATAAATAAATAAATAAATGTATATATACAGACACAATCCTGTGTCTGTCTTTTTCTCTCTCCTCGTTTCTGACTAATAAATATTTCTTCAGTTTTGATTTGAATAAATTCAGGTTATTAATAATTTTGTATTCATTTGGTAGTGAATTGCAGTGTTTCACCCCCTTGTATCTCTGTTGAAGTCTAATTGTTGGCAAATTTAATTTCCTGCCTTCTCCTAATCCCATATACACCTGCCTTTTTTGTATGTATATATTTCCATGTGTCTTTATCCTATTATTCTTTGATACATTTTGAGTAACATACAATATTCATTCATTTTGTCCATAGGAAATATACCATGATATTTACCCGTTTCTTCCAGTTGATCGTCCTACTTCTATATATTGTTTTATCTTTTTTTGGTTTTTTTTAGTAGTGATTCAATCGTTTTTAAGTTAATTTTTCCCAAATTTCTCCAGACACTATTGCAATACATTAAATGACTATTAATCAATGAATAATACAATTCGATGATGGTTTTTTTTTTCAGTAAGTATTTTGAGACTTTATTATACCTAGGTGTTTACTTATTTTATTGCATATTTTATTAATCTGGTCATTTCAATTTAATTTGATAAAGTAGCACCAAGGAATTCATTTCTGTGTACCATATTTACCATTGATCCCAATATTTATTTTTCCTTCTGTTCCATCAATATTTTTAGTTTTAAATATTAGAATTTTGATTTTGGTTTCATTTACTCCCATTTGATTTACTTTAAACCATAAATCATATTTCTCAACCTCCTCCCTTGCCTCTTTCAGAACCTTACCTTTTCCAGAACCCTGTCAATCAGGGTTGGCGAATTTCTGCCAAGGCAGTTAAAAACACTGGTTATAACCAGCATGGCAGAAACTAGTTTCTACCACAAAAGCAGCAGAAACCCCAAAAATAATTATTTTGTGTGTTAAAAACTTATCAAAATACCCTAAAATGTAAAAGGGAGTGTATTTTAAAGTAAAATAGGTTTAGTTACAATGTGTATAGTATTTATTCAAAGGTTACATCATAGCAAATTCACTAGCATTTAAGTTCAGGCTGATCTTTTCGATAAAGCAGTCTATAGCAAAAGATCAGTTTTCCTGCTATTTCCTAATTCAAATAATTTCTTAATTTATTATGAATAGATGAAAAGCATAAGAGACAGATTCTGCCAAACCCATCAGTACTGCAGGTAATATCACTGCATACCAGAGTTACAAATATTTATTTATAGTCGTTTTCTTTAAACTGGACCACTACGTAGAAGTTAAGACATTTTCGAAAATTTTATTGAAGTAATATGTTTTAAGAAAAAGAGATGATTTTGCTCAAAAAGCTATAATGTAAAGCAAAAAATTAGGATTAATGGATACTAGGAATTGCCTAGTATTTTCATCCTGCTCATGTGACAATTTAGATCACATGTACATTTGATTAAGCATATAAACTGGCATATATGATGTTGAGTTATTGCCTGATAAAGTTTACTTTTTACCCTTTTTTGATTCATTTCTATGAGATTATCGTCATCCATTGGAGTCAACAAGCATTGCAATAGAAAAATCACCTTTTCAAATCTTATAAAGGGGAACAGCAATAGGTTTTTTTAAAAGCTGCAACAAGTCTTTTTACGTCTTTATTAATCATCTGATTATTTATAACTTGAACAGCACCTTTATATATCATCCATATAATTTTCATGATCTGCGAGTAATACGGATGATTCTTTATGAATAATTCCAAGAAATCTACCTAATTTTTCCACCTTATATTGCTGGGTATTTGTGGCTTTACAGTGTTTATGTATTCCTTTAGCCAAGCACAGTGTCTGTACCGATTTCTCAAATATTTCTGAGCAGATACCACATGCTTTGCAAAAGACTTAAAAGGAAAAGTTGTTCATTGGCTGTAATACAGCTTATCTGATTGATCGTAAACCACTAAAGCTTTTTCTTACAGCCAAAAGTCTAATCGGGTAGAGAAGATAAATAAGAAATAGGCCTTGAGTTAAGTAATATGGTCTTCAAAAGATGATATTCGTAACAAACCTTTGATTTACTCTTGAATACATTTAATTATTTTAAAATACTTTAATTATTAAAATAATTAATATAAACCTGTATAATATGCTAAACTATTGTCATAATATATATATATTTGTAATCTTTCATTTACTAAATGATACAATACTGTTTTCTGTACTTTTATTAGTTTCTGCCAGTTTCTCCCACTTTCTACTAATTATAACCAGTTTCTGCCACTGGCACGGCAAAAAGTAGTTTCTGCCAGCAGAAAGCCAACCCTGCTGTCAATATCCTTGTCCTAAAGTATTACACTAGTATCATCTGCAAATAGAGTTGCAACCCCTTCTTGAGACACATTAGATATATCATTAATATATAACAAAAATAATAGTGCTCCTAAATTTTAGCCCTGTGGTACACCAAACTTATTAATATGATATAGATTGACCATCCTTTATATAAACCATTTGTTGTCGATGTTTTAAAGTCTTTTATTATATTGTTGATTTTACCTCTCAACCCATGCATTTTCAATTTCTCTATCAAAATATCTGTTAATCACATTAAATACCTTACTAAGATCATGAAATATTTTATTCAACACTGTATTGTCTCTATTGTTCTTATAA
Organism: Dysdera silvatica; assembly: GCA_006491805.2. Classification (NCBI taxonomy): domain Eukaryota; kingdom Metazoa; phylum Arthropoda; class Arachnida; order Araneae; family Dysderidae; genus Dysdera; species Dysdera silvatica. Next base: position 312,588,114 of record QLNU02015360.1, read on the forward strand.
AAGCATCTTCCGTTGATTTTCCACTCTGAAAACTATATTGGAATTTATTTAATATTTCATGTTTGTCAATAAATTATATTATTCTCGTATGAATGAATCTTTCAAATATCTTTAAAAACATTGATGTTATAAAAATTAGTCTATAATTATTCTTGACATCTTTTTTGCCTGTTTTATGTATTAGTGTCAATTTAGCTATCTTCATTCCGTCAGGTATTATTTAATTTTCTAGTACTTCATTATAAATCATCAGTAATGGTTCCACAAACAAATCCGCACATTCTTTAATTAATAAAGGTTTAATTTCATCAATTCCTGCACCTTTTTTTACACCGAGTTTCATTTTCTCTTTCAAAGGTTCAGTACTATTTATTTTTTCAACACACATTGTATTTCACAATTCCTGTCCCATGTATGTTTTAAATACTTTATTTTCATCCTTTCCTCTGTTGACTTTCCTTTTCCACAATTTCAATAAAATACTTATTCAATAGGTTATAAATTTCTATACCATCTGTGATTAGATCTTTTCCTAACCATAATGTTTCTAACCCTTCTTCATGTGTGTTACATTTCCCTTATATTTGGTTTAGAGTCCATTTCCTCTTACAATTTATACCTGCAAAACATTTTCATAATACAGTGAAAACTGTCTAAAGCGGAAACTTGCTCAAAACGGAATTTCTTTACGGTCCCTTCAAAAGTCAATGGTAGTTAACATTATCTAACACAGAAACTGTCTAACGCGGAAGCGGAAAGCACTATTTAATCCCGTTAAAGAGAAAAGCCTTCATAAAGCGGAAAATCGGTAGGCGGAAGCAAATTTTCTCAGCAAAAAAATATGAAAAAGGGTTGTAATACATTGCAAATAGTAAAGTGGGGGATGACGAATAAAAGGCATTTTACAGATATAGAATGCCCTTGTCCGGATAGGCGGAGCCAGGGGGCGGTTTTGGAGGTTGTAACCCCCATCGTAATGAAATTTTGTATATTTAATATAGGAATATATGAGTTGTAGCTCTGTAATCCCTCCCATTAAGCCTATAACCTCTCCCTTATGAACTTTCTGCCTACGCTTGTCTGACCACCATTTTGCACACCACCCACCCACCATAGGCATACCCAGAAAGTTCATAAGGGGGGGGTTACAGAGCTACAACTCCATTGTATTTACATGTATACTATACACAATTTCATCGCATGGGGGGTTACAACCATAATCGACCCCCCCTTGCGTATGCCAGTCACTTCTTAAATAAAAACGTTCATTATTAACCAGAACGAAAAGTTATACATAT
>QLNU02015360.1:312589511-312602776 GCA_006491805.2 Dysdera silvatica
GGGGAAGGTACATATATGGCTCTATAACAATGCAAGTGCTTTACTTACACCATTTTTTTTTTGCTGGAAATAAAAGATCACGGTTTTATTTAAAACTACAGAAAATTCTTGACTTTTTATTGATGACTACTTTCTCAGGTTGGCATCTCTCTTATATATGGAGAAAGAGAGCGTTGTTCTTGTCCTCATTCGTCTAGCGGTCAAGACATTTCTGGCTCAACGGAGGGACCCTGGTTCGACTCCAGGACGGGTGACGATGGTTTTTTTTCTCCTATACCACAAAAAAATCTGTAATATGAGCTAAAACACGTGGGTGTCAGCTTTATTAATTGTAATAAAAATCTCCCATGAAAAATTCACAAAAAACTTTCCTTGGTGGCTTTGTGTGTTGACCATTATTTGGCAATTGTGTTATCCCTGAGAAGGGTAATAATATCTTACACAGTTATTAATATTTCTAGTACCTGTTACATGCTCTGGTGTTTTAGAGGTGCATCGGGATTGTCCAACATAAAGAATTCTTATGTTTACAGTATACCTAACATTGAGAAACCAACAGAGTTGTATTGATTCCTGAGCAGAGTTAAATAAATTGCTTGCTCTGAATAGTTTTGACTGACTTGTGTTCAACCACAGGTCCCTTTAAGATTACATGTGTACCAAATGTTTTGCTTGTTAAGTAAATAATTTTAGCAAAGTTATCACATTACAAATTTATGCTAAGTAATATTTTATTAATACACATACGGTGTCGTAGAGCAAGATGTTCTAATGCAAATGCTTATCACTTAATATACTACAGTTGTCTAAGAAAATGTCAAAGTGTAAATGATGGAAATGTATTTTAAGTGACTTCTTTTTTACAATACAATTTTTGGAAACTGCAGAAGATTGCTCACTAAGTGTACATAGTTTTTGGCTCTGCGATTTGTCAAAAAGTTTTGTACTACAGGCTTGAAACAATTCCAAGATGCTTTCTCATTATCTTAAGAGATTTCATTAAAGTGTTCATCATTCACAAGGTTTCATGTTTGTAGGTCAATTAAGACACTTTCTGTCACTTTTATTTCACCAAGTTTAAGAAATTATTCTGGCAGGTTAAAGATGAATCTTTTAGCTTTGCGGATTTTTTCATAAAATTGTTTTTTCCCTATGCCCACGATTAGTAGTTATTTAACCATACTGCTGACTGGAGATGAAATATTATCAGTCATTCCTTCATAGGGTCATATGTGATTAACATCATCTCACATTATGTTTACATCAGTGGCGTAGCATGACTTCAGGCTTCAGGCCAGTGGTTTCCAGCCTTCTTCAAAACATGGCCCACTTTTATTTTAGCCAAGTAATTTGCAACCCCCCTCCCTTTATAGTAACCAAAAGATCTGTGACCCCTCTGTCTGCCGCCGACACATTTGCATAATAAAAGCATTTTTAACAGAGTAAAGAAAACACATTAAATATAAAATTATATTATGTACTTATGGTTATTAATGTATATTATAGATATAAAGTTAACAACTGTTTGTAGAATATTACTGTTGTGTTAATGAATTCCACACAACTTTCTTCTAAATAAACTTGAAGAGAAGCGTACTCACCAACTACCCGTTGGATGATGGCTTCTCTAGGTTCGGTATTATTATCATAATACAAAGACACCTCTCATCATGGCAAAAAATAACCATAACTGAAGAATCAATAACGATTAAAAAATAACTTTAACAGGCCCTTATAATATACCTTTTTTCTTTCCATTCCAAAGCTAAACTCAGTATATGACAACAATAAAAAGAATTTTACTTTTCCTGAAACAATGATGTTGACAATCAAAATGCAAAAAAGAAGGAAATTATAAATGATCAAACAGGCACATTGACACTGAAATTATCAACTAATAAAACAAAAATTACATCAGAACAAAAGGAGGTATATCAGCAACACAATGAAAAGTCTATGTAAATACACCATCCTCCCACCTTTGATTTTGGTGGCAACAAAATCAAATTCATAATAACTTTCAAAAATAACAATTCACAAAATGCTGTTCATCCATAAACCTTAGCATTTCGATGTGACCAAATTATCCTTTTCTTTTAGTGGGAACACAGGGTCATCCGTAGAGGATACCTCAAGAGGGTACAGCTTTTGGTCTTACGAGAGTTCTAGATTTAGTCTTTAGTTTTACAACTCTGACTTTCCTATCACTACTAGGAAAGATTCTTTCCACTCTGGCAAGAGGCCATTTCAGTCTTTTTTGATTGTCAAGTCCAATCAATTCCACTTCGCCCACTTTCAGGTTCTTGTGGCTGCTACAACCTCTTTGCACAAGTTGTTCTAAATACTTTCTCCGAAATCGGCTTCTTAATTACTCACGCAACTCTTGACAGTATTTGTAACAAAAATGCAACTTCTTTCTGTCAAACTTATCTAAATCAGGAACGCCAATTTCGGAAATACCTTTAAGGAACATAAGCTGGAGTCAGTGATACTAAATCTTCTGAAGCGTCTCCAATCCTGTGACTTCAAATATGGAGGCGTCTTTTATTCGATCCAAAGCAAATGTATGGGAGCAGTTGCTCGAGCCTTTGCTGTAAATCTTTTACATTCCACACACTTAGAAATTACATGCCTAATGACACGTTTGGAGGAAATGATTCAATATTTCTCTCTCAACTTTTCTGAAAGTACTTGTATCCCAGTATGATAGTGATACAAATGGTAGTCCCTGATCAAACATAATACCACATGATGCTTGGCTGGAAGCAAAATGGGATATCGAAAAGTAAACTCATCATCTCTCTCAGCGATTTTGGTCTTGACTCTAATCAAACCTTCATCATCTTTCATCACTATCAAATTTCTAATGGAATCGTTTGTCTGTGGCAAGCTCTCATGCTGTATTATGCACCAGAGTGTATTTTCTGCTTCTTGTTGCTCTGTCACAGAAAGCGAATCTTGTTTAGTTATGTATTTCTTCTAGATGGTTTTTAAAAATTGTAACACCTATGCCATAATACGTACGATACGAGAGAATTCAGAAATCCTTTCAAACCACGCAGGAGATTCCGATTTTACATGAAAATTAGCCATAGCCCCTTTCTTCTTTCCAAAAGAACAATGTTTTCATCTGGAGATGTTTCTTTATTTGGCCAATAGTATTTTGGACCTTTAAGCCATTCTGGACCCTTCCGCCATGTGGTTTGCAAAAGTTGTCGAGGGTTTACAATCACAAGATGGAAGATCAGCTGGGTTGAGATGACTAGATACAATAAACCACTGGTTAGAGCCTTTGAGTTCGTGAACTTCTCATACTCTATTTCCTCCTTTCTCCCATTCTCAGAAAACTTTATTGAAATCTTCAAATTTGCCAAGAATCTTTAATCTTTTGGTTGAGTTTAGTAGCCTTTTCTCTACGGCATACCGATTAGATGGCAGTTCTATTGCACCATTGAATCACGGAAGACATACGCAGTAACTACCCTCTTCATTTCTGCTTCATTCGTTAATAAATTGGTCGTGGGTCAGTTCTTCCTCTTTTAATCTTTTTTCTCCGGGATTGGTTATTCTGATGGTCTTTAGTTTCCATAGTTCAGGCACCTTCATATCTCGCATAATCAAATTTGTTGTCAACAGTGTTGATCCTTCTTGTAAACAATTCTGAGCAGGACTCTCCAATTGGCCACAAACTGTCCACCCCAGTTTAGTCTGGATTGCCGTAAATCCACCACGTAACTGCATGATATGGCTCGTTAAAAGTTGGCCATATATATCTCCTCTGATAAGGAGTTCGATTTTTGGGTTCCCTGGGCCCTATATCGGAAAGCCATATCTTGTGCTTCTTAAGTTTTTTAACAAAGGCCCTTTCAGTATGCGCGGAATATTACCACAAATTTCATCTTGGTCTAGTCAAGCTCGTAAACTGAATTTTTGTTAGTACCACTAGCCTTTAATTTAATACGAAATTCATGGTGTGGTTTTGCATCTATCCACTTTCCTTTAAATAATGCGTAAGCCAAATTTTCTGTCGAAATAGACTCCAAACCCAACTCTTTAGCTATGCTCTTTAAGATGTAGCTTCTCTACGATCCCGGATCATACAAAGCTCAGACTTCCTTAGATTTATTACCGATAATTATCACTTCCATAATCATGAGGGCTACATCACTGGAACATCGTTGATTCGCTATATTGCTTTGGACTAATACCGAAGAATCAAGGTTCTTCTCTTTCTCCCTTTGAAGAGCTAATTTTGGGCAAAAGAGTTCAGTGTGGGCTTCAGAACATGCATGGCACCATATAAAAATTCTGCATGCTATATGGTGCATGTATATATACACGGGTGCATGTGTGTATTTATTGTATATAAGGGTCAGAATATGTAATTTGTAAAACGTTTATTCCTTCACGAGGATATTTCAAAAGTGTGGGAATAATTAAAAGGGTATATATAGATTGAAACGCTATCAGATTTCATCTTAACGCAAATACAAGCTGGACTAAGTTGAAAAAAATAACTCTGGATTTAAGTGAAAATTGTGATAAAGTGCCAACACAGCCCAAACTTTTTTATAGCCATTTTTTTTTCTGCTGACCAATGGGTTGTAAGCTGGATGTGGATTAACGGAGGGGATGGGGGGATTTCCCCGGCTCGTGAAAATATATCCCTGGCAAAAGATTTTAATTAACTTCCCTGTCAGGGATGATTATTTTCTATGATATTAGAAAAAAAAGGGTATTCACATTCTTATTTTTTTTCACGATACTTTTTTGATTCTTAAAGTTATTGGTGACTTTGAGCACTATCACTGGTTTTGAGGAAGGCAGGATAAGGGGAGGGGAGTTAAGAAAATGCTAAAATGGGCTCATCTTGGAAATAGGCAGGAGGGCTAAAAAAATAACGGCAATTATTCCCTAAGGGAATAGAGGTGTACTTCTCAGGGAACATCGGATATCCCTTTGATATTCGAAGTAGCCGCTAATTGTTGGCAGGCTGATTGTACGGCGGTTGCAAACATCTTGTCTGATAAAAACACTTATGAACCCTATCTTGGGAATATAACCTGATTGTTTCCGAAAGTAATAAACCAATTGCATCGGAATTTGTGAAAGGGGACATGTGCCATTTATTTAACACATAAAATATCCCCCTTTTTACAAATTGCGATTCAATTTCGGAAGAGTGGTTTACAGACGGTTGACGATTGATGCAAATGGTGAATTGTAGCATCCAAGTTTGAAAGTCGGATATTGAAAGAGGAGCAGGTCAACACAAAAAAAGGAGCGGGGAAAAGTGAGGCAGGTGTAGGGGAATTAGCTTTTCATTAATTCGTTATAATTTAATAATTATATTAATAATTTAATTAATAATAATTAATTAATTTTTATCTCCTATTTTTAATTTAACTTCATTATATTCTCTTTATCTTTAATGACTGTGTTTAGACCTAATTGAAAAACTTCATTTTGTAATGCTAAATTCTGGTCAGTCTTTTTTCTTTTTATGTTAAAGCATTTTTAAGGGCTTCTAAAATCAGCTTTGCCCAGGGCCACTAACGCCATAAGCACAGCCCTGCTGACGCCTTTACCAACTACGCTACTAGCAGGCATGTGCCAACTGGTGGCAGGGTTTTTCACACCTCCTAGTCTCAGAAGAAAAGAGGCGACAGGCATATTTCGCCCCTCACTATTGAGGAATACTATTAAAATTTTAATTTCAAAAATATCATTAAACATTTCCACTAATGTAGCAAAGCTGAAAGAAACTTAGATTTTAATTTCATTTTCTGTCAATAAATGTCAGCACCATATCGTCAATAATACTACTTTGACAGTGTCCTCGGGTGTATCTATTGTTAAAAAAATTAGCGTCTCTTTACCTGTATATTTTTTTTCAGTCTTTGTGAAACTATCGATCTTAAAGCGGGGTGCTCTCTTGAAAGTAGTAAAATTGAAATCGTTCAAGTGGTTGTTGTTTTGTGATTAATTTTATTTTAACTATTTAATTAACTAATTAACATCTAATTAACAATTAATTTTTAATATTGTAACTGTAAATAACTGTTGGGAATTTGTGGCAATAGATGAAACCACCAGTTTGCCTTCGTAAAATGCCGCCCCCGCCCCCCCAAATTCTCCAAAACATAAGCACGTCCCTGGCCATTAGTCTAGCAAAAGTAGTTAGAATTTATTTATCCCCCCTTTGTAAAAAAGTTCGACTCACACCCTGGTGGTAAATATAGATCATTTCACAATACTTGGTATGAAAAGCATGCCTCGATTGAGTACTCTGTCAAGAACTAAGCATTTTTTTTTTGTTTGCCGCTGTTTCTCATTATCAAAAAAAAAACAAAAAACAATGTAACATTAGTAAATAAGGGGTATTCAGACTAAAAAAGGCCAATGGAAAGAAGGGCACAGAAAAAATGGCCTGGAAAAAAGGGTCGATGGAGAAAATGTCCGAAGAAAGAAGGGATTACAGAAAAAAGGGATGGTCATAAATTTCATAATTTTAATTGCAATTGAAATAACTGCAACGTTTACAGCTACCGCCCTCTTAAAACGATTATCACCAGGGACAGACATATCAAGGGATGCCTTTATCTCGGATGCTACTAAAGTCACATCTACCAAATTTTATAGACAGATAGTACACATGAGTGTCTTTATACATGACAACCTATCGGTGGCATATCGATGGGTGCCGCAGCCCCCTATTATTTATTTTGGCTGCTATTGAAGCCACATTTATTAAATTGCACGGAGTATACATGAGTGCCTTTAACATGCAACCTATCAGGGGCATATCGAGTGGTATCGCATCCCCCTATTATTTATCTTGGGGTAACAAAACAAAAATTTTTTTTTTAAAGACTTATTGCCGTCGTCTGAATTGTGGTGCCTGGGGTGACCGACCTCTTGTCCCACCTAGCTACACTTTTGATAGAATGTGAACTCAGCAATGCCCTCATGATTAATCCTGACACAGTAATTGACAAATTTGCACCTCGAAAGGGATAACGACGTCAGTTTTCGTTGTAAATATTCATTAAATGAAAGAATATGTTGAAAGAAATAGCGAAAATGGAGATAAAGAGGATAATAAATAGTAGAGAATAGAAAGATAATAGGAGAGTGGAGAGATAATAGGATCATAGAGATTGAAGAAAAAGGTGAAATAAAGCTACAAAGAAATGTGGGAAAATATTAATTATAAATATTCATTTTTTCATCATTTCAGAGCCCAAATTCTTTGATAAAATATTAAAACACAAGTTTATTCTGAAACTTTTTTTTTTTTAGATTAGGTATTGTATAGTAGACTTCGGAGTATAACCATGAGATATATGGTGTAATTCAAATATGTATTTAAGTATTTGTTTATGTAAAATAAATACCGAAAACTATTATGCATGTTAAAATAACATACGTTTTCTATCGGAGTGTTTCTCAATTGTCCCAGAGATAGATTCCTTATTCGGAGGTTTTTTTCCTTCAAAGATATCGTTAAAAGAGGCTTTACTTTATATTTGTTAAAGCTAATGTACGAAAATGATACCCCCCTTCCATGGCACCCACTGCGGACAGCTCCTCCCATATAGCACGCCACTGGGAAGAAACCCTCTTCCGCAATTACCCAAATGAACACCTACCCATAAAAAAAATTCTGAAACCACGCCTGATGCTAACTATACATGTCTATTCCATACAAAAACGAGGTAATAAAATTATTACACAAGCTTAAATCATAATGATAAAGTATAAACTCCTCTCCTCCCCACTTTTAATATTTCATTTTATATCAGGATTAAAAAAAGAAATGTACTTATGTATCAACATTTCGCGATCTTTAATATTCACTCACAGTATGCAATTCTTTGATACATTAACTGTATTATGCAAAAAAATCTTTTATGATAGTTTGTTTACAACTCTGCTTTACAATGCACATTTCAATTTCGCCTATTAAATCATTTGTCATGTTCATTATTTTTTAATTGTTTATTTGAAGACTAAAGTTTTGTATATACTTTAAATATGCTAAATGGCATCTTTATACAACTCTTGCATGAATTTTTCAATTTTATAGCATCATTATCATAAAATAATCTTTTGCTAATTATATCCTAATGTGTTTTCCAGATACCAAAATAGATTGATTACAAATATTTTGTCAGCACCTCCCCCCATTTGTGGCTGCTTCTTGCTTGGGAAAAGAAAAGAGTCTATAAATGTTTCACTCTTCCCAGTTCCATTCTTTATTAACTTCAAGGAAGTTCTTTTATTTGAATTTGAGACTATCGAGAACAAACTAACTCAAAAGTTAATTATTCTTGTGGGGTCTTTTCATGTACAAATGGGAACTAAGGATGGTTCGTTAGATGCAGACCTCACAGTATGGATGGACGTTTGCACTCGCCCTTACTGTAAGTGAATTCATGAATTGATAGTCAATGTAAGTGACATTCCTTTTTAATTAACAATGAACATTTTTAAGAAGGGAACAAGAGCGGATCCAGAAATCTTTCATGGTTGGGGGGAGGTGATTTTCTCCAACTCCTATATTTAGCCAGGTGTCTAGTACTTTTCTTTTAATTTTCCATGATATAATCCCGGTTCAAAGGGTGGGGCCATGGCTCCCTGGGATCTGCCAGTGGAAGGGGTTGTGTGCAAAATAGTGATCAGATAAGGGCATTCCATGTCTGTAAACTGTCTTTTGTTCGTCCTTGCCTACTTTACTATTTCCATTGTATTCAAACCCTACTTTTTCTGCTAAAAAATTTCCTTCATGCTAGAGGTTTTCCGTTTTATACAGTTTTTCTCTTTCACGGGACTAAATAGTGCTTTACGTTTCCACGTTAGACAATTTCCATTTTAGCTAATGTTAACTACCATTGACTTTTGAAGGGATCACAAAAAATTCCGTCTTCAGCAGGTTTCTGCCTTATAGAGGTTCTGGTTTAGACAGGTTTCACTGTATATATTAAATATATATATAATTTTATATTTAGTTATTTAATGTAGGGATGCCTGTTAAAATATGTTTAAAGAGAGTAGATCTTTTAATGAATAAAAAGACATGTGCTAAAATCGATGAATACATGAAATAACAAAAGTAACATGTCTTAATCCAACCCTGTAACATGGTTCATGCAAACTCTAATTCTGTTAGGATAATCCCGACTATGATAAATTTGCCCCCAATTTTATTAAAATGAATAAAGTTTTGAAATGATTACTCTAAAGCTGTTATTTGTATAATGTCAGGTGATCAACATACATGAGCATATTTTCAGTAAGGTATCTTTATATTTGCATTTTTGTGCTAATAGCAATAAAGGTAGACTGTTAATGAACAAGCAATTTCAGAATCCTGAAACTTATTTTTTCAATGTTAATTAGTATAGAAGTTAATAAGAAGTGTATTAATTTTTAAAACAATAGAAGAAGAAATAAACACCATATTTGCCTTTGTAGTTTATGCATTAAGCCAATAATTAAAATAATCCAATAATTTTATAAGCAAGGTTTTCTGATATGTTATTGAAATGGAATAACGTAAGAAATCAAAATTTTTTGAAACTTACAGTGGAACTTCAAATAACTATAAACATGGATTTGTCTTATGCTTAATTTACAGTTAATTTTGAAGAACAGGAAACTTAAATGCTGCTTGTAACAATAATTAATTTGCATTGAAACATTCATGGTTTCATTTATAAAATATTATGTATTTTGGTGTATCTGAAGTTTGAAATAAAAGTTATCTATATTGCAATACCGTATATTATTTTGCTTTTTATTATTCAATCCAACTTGTTAACAAATCAAAGAAGTGATTTAAAAATGGAAATGTATATAAAAAATATTTACATTGAAAAACCCAATATTTTTTAAATATTACAATATTATTTAACAGTTTATGAAATTTATGAGAAATATGTTTTTTTTTTAATTTAGATTAATAAACCCTACGATATTTGGCACTATTTTAATTTTGGTATAGTCCAGTCTCATAAATCCGAACTACACTAATCTGAAAATCGTGTTAATCCGAAATACTTATTTTACTAACCAACATTTTACCAACTTACAAGACATAAACAGCAAGTGTGTCTGTTGCCAACTAATTGGAATTTCCCATAAAGGAAAGGGAAATTTTCCATCGTCTGTTGTCTGTTACATTTGCACACCAAAACACACACACCTCAAATAATTATAGCTTACAATAAATTCTATAGTAAAGATTTTGGTTAATCCGAACTAGTCTTGGTCCCAATTAGTTCGGATCAACGAGATTTTACTGTACGTGCAATAAATATGTACATTACAGTTGCCATATAAAATTTTGATTTGAGAAGTACTGATTCTGTTGTAGTAAAAGCTTGTAATCATACGGAGGGCCTTTTTCAATTTCCTGATTCTTTCGCAGCCCTTGGCAAAGAACTGAGATTTTTGCTTCCCAGCTGGAAGGTTGGGGTTATATTGCTTCTAATACTCTCCTGCCTCAGGGTGAGAGGGAGTGTCGATTCTGCTGTTTGGCCTTGGATTTAAAGAGACAGAATGCTGCTGCTGTATTATTTTCATTCAAAGCTATTTATTTGTTTGTTTGTTTTTCTTTCTAAATACATAGCTAAATGTTATACACTGACAAGTAAGAATCTTATAGAATAATTTATAAGAGAAACAGCTTTGAAAGATTGTTAAAAAGCATAAAATTAGTTGTTCCACATGAGATTATATAGAGCCCCTGGAATATATGCTACTGGTTTACATACAACCAAGCTTGCTTGGGATTATACCCACTGAGGCAAGACAGCTTAACATGCATAGGTGGCAACAAGATTTTGCCCAGTTCTATTAATGGATTGGTAGTATACATTCTTTACTCATGGCTCAAGTTACTTTTTAGCATGTAATATTTGTGACATTTGGGATTCTTTTAATCATGAAATCATTTAATTTACTTTATGCTATGATTTTTTTCTATCTCATTTGGTTTTATTGCATCATTTCAATGTACTTTTGATACATTTTTACCATTATGGTTTTTATTTGTTTTCATTTTAAAACTATGTGCTCTACTATCAGTATTTTTTGTTTAGTTTTACATTTATGGGTCTCTTAAGTTGACAGAAGAAAAATAAAATTACGTTTTAATTGTAAATATTCTTCTTATGCCTGTTATACTCAATATAATGCTTGCTCAACTCAATGTAAAATCGACATAGCACTATGTAAAATATGTTCATTATTAGTAACAACATTTTTTATGTTTGGTCAAGCATTTTGACACATTTCATACACTGCTGTGTTTCGTTAGAAATCAACTATAGCAAGCTCTTGTGAGTGCAGAGTGCTCTTATTTTAAACTACAGTTCTCATTTTTATGTCCATCTCAGCACTTTCAAATGAGATCAAAGTTTTAACTCTTTGTACTCGAGAGGTGACTCTCGCTCACCACTTGGTTTGACGCGGAAATTCGATGCGCGACAATAACTATTTATGTTTAGTTTCTTTCGAATGGGTTCCTAAGCTCTTTGGGTACAATCTTATGAAGTGCAGAATGACATCCCTTCAAACAGAGACAAGATTTTCTTATCTCAAATTAGCCCGCGATCGCGGACCGGCGTTTGCCCTTGCGCGGGTCTTTTTTGACCCGGCGTTTGAACAGCTCTTACATTGTTTCTTCTCTATCGAGGAGTGACTTTTGTGTGTGTGTTGCACTGAAGATATCAGATTGTAGTCGGGTCTGCGGAGACCCAGACTTGGCTCTCGACGGTCAACCTTCCGAGATCAGTTCGAACTTGACAGTCGTGACAAAAGGATTAGTATATTCAAAGTTTTTGAGACCTATAATCACGGAACGTAGTAATGAAATAAGCTCAGGTGAAGATGAGTTTGATTTTACGGTGTTGAACGATGAAATTACATTTATACACAGAGTACTTGTAAAATACCACACTAAGCAATAGTACAGAGATTAATATTTAAGAAATGATCTTCTTAGACCTGTAAAGATAGATAAAATGTTAAAATATAAAAGTTTTATACATTAATTTGTCAGTGTAATCGTTTTAAGTTAGAGGTAAGAAATTCACCAAGAACATCGAGAAACGTCTCGAGTTGCTGGTTCGCCCGAGAGAAAAAGGTCTCGAGTGCAAACGGTTAAAATTCATTGCTGCTAATGAAGGTTTCGGCTATATCATTATCAGTCATTCACTCATAATTTTTTTAACCCTTATTATTTGAACTGTGTAGTCATGCAGAATGCGTATTTTCAGGATCAGTCGTCGTCCCACTTTTTCACAAAATTCGTATTACATTGCCAAAAATTTTTAAAAAAAAATTTGTCATGTGATTACCTCCTCTTTTAATAAAATTCATTCTTCAAAGGTCCAAGACAACATTCCTATTCTCCAACACTGAGGTGTGTACCAAATATATTTTGTGAATATATCATTCCAATCATTCTTATATAGTCTAGACAAAATGTTCTTTAAATTGCAATTAAATGAAAATTGTGTGTTGAAAGAGCCAAATTACAAAATTCTTTCATTTCAGTGTATTGCTGGAAAAGTAATCATAATTTAAAATTTTTGGAGCTCTCTATTTATTTATTAACCTAGATCGCCTTTGGTTTTAGACTCTTTAAGAGCTTTTTATATTTATGAATAGTCAAACAACCTTGTTAATGATCACAAATTGACCCCTAGCTTTGTCAATGTCTAGAACATATTTTATTAATTATTAAACCAGTCATATTATTATCCCCATCCCCTTTTCGACTTTCTTTGCATTTCATACTTCTAATTTCTGACACTTGGAGCGATTGCCACCAACAATCAATAGTAGCTTGAAATGACAGCACTCCATGTATTTGCTAAGGGTCCATTACAATAGATTCCTGCACAAATACATTCCAATAGGCACCTGCCTGAAATGCAGGAGCAAATAAAAAAAATGCTTAATGTTTTTACTAACATTTAATATGCATAACTACTTAGAAATACTATTTTATCATTACGTACATCTTCAAGTATTAAATAAATTGTTATATGATAATCTGGAACGTAATATATTTTGTTTATTTTCTGTGTCATTCACTGTTTAGTTATCTACCAATGGTTAAATATTTGATTATGGTAATTCTTTTGAAGGTTTGTGATTATGTTGGTGACCGGAAGGAATTCTCAGATTATTTTGCTTTCTAAACCTTTAACTTACCAAAAGAAATATAGGTCCAAGTTGAAACATGCAGGAAT
>QLNU02015360.1:312602876-312650343 GCA_006491805.2 Dysdera silvatica
GCTTGAAAAAAATGTTTTTAGCTAAATTTTCTAATCTGTAAGAGGTTTTGATCATACCAATCTCCTTTGCCTTATATATAGTCATACACGCTTTTTAAATGAAATAGAAGATGAAGCATCAGCTTTGCGATTATATAGCTGAACACGTTTAAAATGATCTCAAAAATGCTGGAATGAAAATGTTATAAGTATTTAATTATCCAAATTTTTTGTGTAAATAAATGCATTTTTTTTAATTCAATTTTTGTATTTCTAAATTCACTGTAATTGAATTAAAAATGACTTTGAGGTTTGTGTTAGTTGATTTTATGGCCTTGGAACTTGTTCTGATTATGCAAACTTTAATGCATTGCAATGTATTGTTTACTAAAATTAGTAACTGGAAATCGATTAAGATTTGGTCTGGAAAAGGCAAGCAAGTTTGATATTGAAATTGGCCAGAACTACATATCATTACTACTAATTTATCCTTACTCAACGAATTACAGCAGTATTTTATGACTTTTGTAAGTTTATACAGTTTCTTTTCTTTTTTTTTTTTTTTTTTTTGTTATCTAGTTTCTAGCGATGGTTGAACTATTAAAGTGAGGCATGATATGTTAAAATATGCAGAGCAGTTAGATAACATTGCAGTTATGACTCAAATTTAAAAAGTCTAAAAAACGATGATATTGTAGTTTAAATTAATTTTATTTTTATTTATTGCAGTTCAACAACTTTATTAATTAAAAAAAAAATTCTGTGTATCTGTAGTTTGCAAAAACACTACTCCTGGAAATTTTTTGTTACTGGTCTGGAAAACCTGGAAAAGTCAAGGAAGTTTGAAACAAAATTTGGGTCAACACCCTGATTGGAATGAAATCAATGACTTGTGTGTGTGAAAAAATCAGTACTCTGGTATGAGGGCCCTGAATTTGTGCAGTGGTAACTTTGCATATCTTTAATCCATGTTTGACTCCTAACAGTGCCAATAAAAAACATAAAAAAACAAAAGCTCTTTTTGATTAACTGTTCATTGTAATTTTGAGGTTTTGATTCCCTAGGACTTCAGGTTTGGATTTCTCAGAAAACTAGGTCTTGGCACAGCATGACCTCTGCCGTCCTTGTATCATGAAACTCAAAAACAAAAATGAACCATTCATGGCCTTAAATAGAATTCTCAAAATTATGAAGCTCTCCTTATTATATAGTACACTAATTATCTGCATTTAAAAGCACTCTCAAAAAAATATTTTTTTGGCCCTGAGATGGCACAGTGTGCCGTTAACCCGGGTTCAACTCCCAATGGTGCAAAGAACACTTACTCAGAGATCTCATAAAGATTGTACTGCTCACTGTAGTCTGGGGTTTGGTTCCCTAAGCCTTAAGAGGTTCGTATTCCTTGGAAATTTGTTAGTTCAGAGGTTTGGATTCCTCGGAAAATTGTTGGTTCAGAAGTTCAGATTCCTTGGAAAATTGTTGGTTCAGAAGTTCAGATTCCTTGGAAAACTGTAGGTCCCGGCACAGCATGACCATTGTAGTCTGTGAGCCATAAAACCACAAACAAATAAAAACTATATTTTCAATAATAGACCCATAGGTGGCATGGAATTAAAGGTAAATTTTAGTATTACGGTTTACACTTTCAATAATGAACATACTCCAGTTTCTACTGAGTATACACTATATTTATTATTTCTTTTATCATAAACTTTGGTAAATATTTTAAACCAGCAAGTGCTCATTTAAGAATGTTACGTTTTGTTTTTCCTCATATTATTTAACTGCTTTCATACTGATTTTAATTTGTATTCCGTCAAGGAATACCCATTTCAATAAAAATTACACATCATGCATATGCATTATGTCTACCCATGGCTAAAAACAATTTTTTAAACCATTATAGATATATCAATATTTACCTACACAGAACATTCTCACGACCCACTTCAACTATGTTATTATTTTTTCTCTACTGTTTCAGCTTTTGCTATATTATGTCAATCAATTGATCGATTTTATTTCCAAACTCAGGAGTAGGAGATGCAAGTAAAAAACAAAAACTGTACAAAAATATTTTAAACATAGAAACAACTAGACAGTTTTACATATATAAATTTAAGATGAGTTTGGTGGATGCAAGGGAAAAAAGCTAAAAAAATTAGCATGTTGAGTTCCAAGCGCTCAAAACAATAAAAAAAAATTAGTAGAAAAGGAAAAATAGAACAAAAGAAAGAAAAAAATAAATGGGTTCCAAGAATAGATAACAAATAATGTGAGTCTCCTCTTAAAAAGCATAAGGCTGTTCAATCGGGTAATATCAATATGTGGACTGTTCCTGATTCAAGGTGCTATAGAATCGATATGGTAGAAATAGAAATTACTGTTGGTCCTACGAGGAGCAGACAGACTTTGTGTGTGCGATGGATATCTCTCAGTGTGATATTGTAAAGAGATGGAGTCTAAGTAGTGAGAAGAATTCAAAGAATTAAAAACTGCAATTGCCATTCTGAAGATTTTAATTGACGAAGAAAGAAGAATAGAGAAAAATTGCCGGAGATTGGGGAATGAGAAATGAACTTTAATGTAAAGGACTTTAAGGAATGATAATTGAATTCTTTCAATCCTTACATATACCTCCTATCAATGTATATGTTACTGTGGAAGACCGAAATTGGAGAATGTCGACATTCTCCAATTTCGTTGGTGGAAGACCGAATATTTGGTTATATTCTTAGACATTCGAACTATCTCTGGTGAATGTCGAAACGAGAAGACAGAGAGGCGACAAAAACTCCAAATCTTTTGTTCTGCCGCGATTGAGGTCAGGTGGCATTCATTTGTTAGACTCTCGAACACTCTGCTGTTTGTCAGTCTGATGCAAGGTTTGCTGGTATGTGCAATGTTTGCTTAGTTTTTATTTTATCCGGTACCCTAATTTACATATTGAGTGGCCACTGCAGTGAGCCGTGATCTTTTTTTTTGAAGCGTTGCATGCGTTAATTGCGAGTAAACGAGAAGACAGTTGTTTTTATTTTTCTCAAGAAAAGTGCTCTAAAATACTTTCCGAAGTGATTTCTGCTAAAACTAAGTGCTGCAGTACACCTTTGGAGTACAGTTGGTTAAAACCAAGGGTAGACAAAACTCAAATTCAGGTGCCAGCCCCTTTTTCTCAGGAGCCAATAGCACGCAATGTATGTATATTGAGTGGTGTAGTCAGGCGCCAAGTAAAATTTTTCAGGCACCATGGTGACCAAGCGCCATGGTTTCTCGACCCTTGGTTAAAACGTTTTGACGTTTTAAACATTGATGGTGAAGAGAAGTTAATTGTGCCATTAAAACCAGGAGTAACGAATATACAGTATTATATTACCAATTATGAATTGTTCAGTATACTCTCTGAAACTCACATCAGAATAGGCCATGGAGGAAGAACACGTACGTATGCTTAAAGAATTGCAAGTTAAGTACAAAAATCTTATATATGAAGTTGTGATGTTGAATTTAAATTTATTTAAACAATGTCAAATGAAATAGTGCATCTAAAAAAGGATTTGTTGTGAAACCAATTGTCAGTTTGGAGTTAAACTCAAGATGTCAAGTCGATCTTATAGACTTGCAGTCATACAGAGATGGCAAATAATAAGTTCATAATGGTGTATCAAGCCCATTTAACGAAATTTGCCCAGTTACGATCTTTGAAAACTAAGACAGCTGAAGAAGTAGCATCTCACCTTCTTCAAATATTTTTTAGATTTGGTACCCCCAGTTATATTGCATTCAGATAATGGTAGGGAATTCAGTAATCGAGTCATATCCGAACTATGCGCTATGTGGAAAGATGTTAGGATAGTTCACGGAAAGCCTCGCCATAGTCAAACACAAGTCTCAGTTGAAAGAGTCAATCAGGATATACAGAATATGTTAACTGCATGGATGAATGATAATGATACAAATAAATGGTCAGATGGTTTGCCCTTTGTTCAATTGCCAAGAACACGGCGTACCACAAAGGAATACGCCAAAGTCCTTATGAAGCCCTGTTTGCTGTTAAACCAAAAAGAGGTATAGCATTGTCATCTGTGCCTGGAGAGCAAATCGCAAATATCGAAACCGAAGAACCGCTTGAAGAAATTGTTAATACTTTTGAAGAAAATTTGAGCAGTGACCATATCGAAAACCATATTCCAAAGGAAAATATTGAAGAGGAGCTTCAACCTACCACATCTTCATATCAATCCTTGACTGAATAACACAAGTTTATTTCTATGAAAAGAGCGGTTGTGAAAGAGAATCTTCTACTGCAGGCAACGAAAATGTTATGAACCTCAAAAAGAAAATTTCCTCCTGCTCAAGTTGGTGATACCATAAGAATACAAGTCCCTGATGTTGACCGTGGTCGTACAGATGCCAGAAACGTGTTGGCAGTTGTTGTTGGAATAGAAGACTCCGACTTTTATAAATTAGCAAAAAAAATGGTACCCTCAAGCAGCTTTATACCCATAATCAGTTCGTAATTTATAAAGAGAAGTTACTTTCCATAGATCAGGTTTCTCCTCAAGAAATGTCGCTAAGAGAAGCAGCTGCAACTAGTTCGAGAAGCGGAGGGCAAGGCTATACACGCTGTAATTGCAAAAAGAAGTGTTTTAATACTGAATGCAGTTGTAAAAGCAAGGGACTCTTGTGCAATTTAAAGTGTCATAACAGTTTAAGTCATTGCAATAAATAAGATTGAGTACCGTTAATCATATAATTAAGTAAGTTTATTATTGGTATTATTTTCTTTTCTCATTTAGAATTAGAATGTACTGTTCGTTTTAAGGTTCAACAGTTTATTTATATGTGCTGTTACTTCAGCTTTCTCCTATTTTGACATATGTCATAATATGTTTTGATAATACAGTATGATTTAAAAAGTAAAAAAAAAATAACCTTATTCAACATTCACCATCAGTGCATGCTGAATGTCAACATTGGCTGGTTAATTCAGAAATAATGATATTTAGCAACTATTGCGGAGATACACCAAGCGGCTATGTGAATGTTGACATTCGCCAGATTTCGGTCTTTCACCGTAACATATATATGTTTGTAATAATAGAGAGTAATTTTTTTGAAATTTTAATGTTTGCTAAGTGTTTCTACTAATATTTTCGGGTTGTCCTTGAAATCAATTCTGCATGATGGTCGTGTCACCCATTACCACTAATAATCAAGATTTTACTATATATATATATATATATATATATATATATATATATATATATATATGAAATTTGAGGTAGCCCCTGTAAACTACACCTCCCCTATAAATTTTTCTGCATATGCTATGTGCATAAGTATGGTTTATCATTCAGGATATAGATATTTACTATTTTGTTTGCATATTTTCAGATAATTAACGATATATTCCGTGATTTTATTCTTTCGTGGTATAATATTTTTTCGTCAGATGAGGAATTTCTATGGTGTATAAAAGAGCTGTTAAAAAATATTATTAATAATGTTTCTCGCAGGTACGTATTTTTTGTTTTTATGTCCAGTTTTCTTTCATATTTGCTATCAGTAAAAACTTATAAATGAAAAAAAAAATATATATATAACTTTTCGTCCTTTACATGTCATACTTTAGGGAAGACAAATTTGAAAGCTAAAATATATTGTTTTAAAAAATACTGTGCTAACTTTTCTTACAGCAGATGAGTAAACATAGTTAAATAAAGATGAAAGATGTGACAATTATTTAATCACGTTTTGATGAGATCAGGTAAAATAAAGAAATAAGCATTCCAGTTCATGGATGTTTTTCTTTTTAATTTCTGTATCTCACATTTATACATTGTTTTTAAGAATTTTTAAAATAGAAAACCTTTAAATGTTGATAAAAGCTGTGACACCATTAAACTACATTGAGATTATTTTTCATACTTACATATTACTTGTAGTTTCTATATTTGCATTGTTTTCCACACTGGTCGTGATAAGTTATTAAATACTCTTGAATGTGGTGAGGAATTAAAAAAATGTATTTTAATTTGTTTAAAAAAAGATACAGGGAATTTCAATTAAAATTTTTAGAAAGAAAGCAAGAAAATTTTGAATTCTAAATACAGCTGAAGCTGTAGCATAATTAATAAGAATAAAACTAACAGTAAACATATTCAGTGACATGGAAATTAAAGATCATGAAACAATATTTATATAGTTAATATGTTGGTGCCTGACCATATCTGGAATCATTAATAAAATGCAGTGTGTGTGTATTATTTAAATATTTGGTGCAGAATGACCCTTGCTGTCTTTGCCTTATAAAATAAAACTAAACAACCACTCTTATTTAAATGTTTTCAATATCAACAAATCATGCATTATTGATTATAACCTGTATGTATATGATAGCAACTTTGTTCTGCAATTCTATAAATTGGCAGAAAAAATGCTTTATTACAGACAGTGTTTATTCTATAAATATCAGTTATGTTTTTGTGTTATTTAAAATATGGGTACATATACTATTGTATTTTTTAAAGCATCATTGAAGTTGATTGGATGTCTTTCTTCACAAAACATATTGTTGATGATTTTGCATCTCATCTCCGTTTGTTTCGAAAGTCTGAAATGGCACTTAAGAATATACAAAAAGAACGTAAGTATACATGCACTTATTTTGACTGCATTTTTTTTTTAACAGTTGCTAACAAAATGTTTTGTAAGGCTGAAGTGAAAAGTTTTGAAAATGTATGTTTTCTTACTCCACTCCTTTACCTATAGTAAAGTCTATTGCATCCCTATGTTGCTGAAATTTAATACTACATACTTAAACCTATATTTAAATATTAACATAGACCCTTTTTTTTTAAGAGGTAACTACTGAAGTTTGTACAGAATCAGACTTTCTCAAACCTGCACATTTAGTATGATCAACCTCACACAATTGAAATTCACATTCATTTACTCTTTTAATTAGTATCTTTGGCACTTGAGTGTGGTTTACTATGCTGTATCGACTTCTGATGCAGTTTGTTCCTTTAATAGAACCATGTCTAATGTTTTTTTATTGATATATTAATTAGCACCATTGTGAAGATATGAATGGCAAACAGGCTGATAGGTGTAATTTTTTGTTTTATTAGTTTTGTGCCATAGAAATATCATTGAATTATGCCATTGGGGATACACTGTACTCTCGATTATCTGAGCTAATTGATGTAAAAGTTAGCATGGAAAATTAGGAAACACAAATAATTCCCAAATGGCTCAGTTTACCCATTTGAGTCAGAGGAATTTTTTTTTATGTTTGTGTTTTTATAACAATTTAAAAGATTTTATAACAAAACATTGGTACATAGGCATTTTGAAATTATAAATGTGCCTAGTACTTACGCATGTTCGTGTATTTCCTTGTATTCAAACATTGTGTGTGAAGATGCATTATTATTTATAGTATTAATACCATTTGTAAAATTTTGCTTTAAGAATCCATACTAAAAAGTAAATTATTGCATAAGAATGAATTTCATATGCTGTATTAATTAGCGACTGGAAATTGTTTAAGATTTTATCTGGAAAAGTTGGGAAAGTTTAAACAGAATTTGGGTGGACAGCATGTTGTTATTTTTTTATTTTCTATTCTCATGGCTCTACAATGGTAACACATTTACCTAATGTGCCATTAACCTGGAGTTGACTTTCAGTGGTGCCAAAAAAGAAGAATGACTAACTGCTCACTGTAGCCTGTAGGTCAGTCCCCTAAGCTTTAAGAGGTTCAATGCAAAATGATCCTTTCACCATAAAAATTCAAAAAACCAATCTTAAGAGATTCATATTAAAACAAAAAAAAAAAAATACAGAAAAAGAAAAAAACCTTGATATTTACAAAGTTTTACTTTTTTAATGAAACATTTGACTTTTCATTTTCATCCTCTCATTCGTTTGATTAAACCATTTTTTTATGCACTACAAATCCCATACGAAAGCCAATTTTCCTGTACAAAATAGAATTGTGTTTACCTTCTACAAAAGCTTTTCTCTTCTACAAAACTGGTGCAAAAGGTTTTTTTTCTATAAAATCGATACCGAAAGCCATTTTTCTTGCTATGATACTGATACAAAAAGGATCATTTCTCCTGTTACGAACCTGATACAAATGGTATTGGTGAGAGTGTGATCATTTTGTACGTACATAAACATACGCAGTTGAGTCACATTATCAGGAATATTTTCATGTTGTTTCAAAGGGGTTACACATATTGTTCTATAACCATGCAGGTGCTTTACTTAAAATCTTTTTGCAGAAAATGAAAAAAAAGTGTGGGTTTATTGAAAATTCTTGACTTTTTTACTGATGACTACTTTCTCAGGTTGGCATCTCTGTATGTGACCACACACTTCGGATTCGGACACTTTGTACAGTATCACACATGCAATGTAGCAACTGCACGGTATTTTTCAAACCCTGAGTTAAGGAAATAGCTGAAACATTTAGAATCTGATGTTTGAGAAATCTCAAAATCTGCAGACAATTTTGCAGTTAAATCAGAAACTGTGACTTCACATCATTTCAAAATCAAATAGTTTGTATAGGCTTGTATCCAAAAAGCAGGTTTAAATGTTGAATGTGCAAATGCAAATCGATGAAAAGTTGCCAAACTAAAAAATGCTTAGTACAAACATTAGTGTATTATTATTTACAAACATTAGTGTTTTTTTAAGCAATGTGTGCATACATTACAAGGTGTAAGCAATAATCTTCAATCTAACTTCATTGTTTATTCTAATATAGGATAATGGATAATAATTTGATTTTGGTCATTATTTTATATATTTTGCAGTAGAATACGTTTCAAAATTAATATTTCATTTTTATTTGTGAATTTAATTTAATACTGGGAGTCAAAATTATATTTTAAGTGAACATGAATTATTTCGACAGTCATGAAATGTTTTCTGTTTGTAGTCATGGAAAAGCCATGGAATTTTTTTTTTTTCCCTCAGTATGAACCCTGGTTTATACCTTCCATATCTTTACTATCAACCAGCTCTTTTATCTCATTGTATTTATTTATTATTTCCACTTATTATATCCAATTCTGGGCAGCAGGGACTTTTCCAGACCCCAAAATCTTATCCTTTGCTGCCTAGACAAATTAACCCAACTAATAAATTGTAAATAATTATCACATTATGTAAAAAAAAATGGAATCCGTCTGAATAAAGTTTGATTTGGTTTGATTATCATGATATACACATGAAATGGACATTTTTATTTGTAAGGTGTGTGTGTGTCGGGGGAGGGCGGGTTATAGTGGGCAATTAGAGATGACCCAATTTTGAGGTTACACCACGCTACTGGTATTGACAATCTATTCGCTAACTTTTATGATACTTGTTTCTTTTTTAAGTATGTTTAACATGGAAGAGTGATGTATTAATTTTAAAACTTGAATATACATTAGAATATTTTTTAATTCTGTTATATGAGTCATATATGTTTGTAAGCGTATACATTCCAATTTTATATAAAAAAAATCCAGGCAGTTTTATTTATCTTTGAAAGTTTGAAAAGTGATATGCAGGGATGCAAATTTTACACCATAGTGGGCCAAAAGTAATATCTTACGCCATCTCGCTAAGAAAGTGCATTTGTGATTCTGTGTGAAATTCATTCCATTGGCATGTTAACGATTGGCGCTATTCTCACCCTTACGTGGCATGTATTTGTATCAATGGGTATAGAGGGAATTTCTGATTATATTTTATATTCTTCCTATATTGTACTGGGTGCACAAAACAAGATGGGGCAGGGACTATGGTGCTCCTATTATTCTGCCACCCCTTCTTTTTTCCTATTTTTCTTCCCAAAAATTTTACCCCACCACTTGCCGTTATTATTCAAGGTTGTATTCTTACTGTGTTGTCTTTGTTTTCAAAACAATCTATAGGCAAAGAATGACCTGTAAAGCATTATTTATTGGTACCAATTGTGGCTGTTTGCATCCCTCCCCCTCTACATCTTTTTCATCCTTTTTTTTTTCCCTCCCTTTTTCTTTCAATACCTATCATCTAGACACTGAATTGCATGAATTTTCAAATTTGAACAAAAGGCCAGTTTCTGCATACGTTTTCTGGGACTCGGTATGTGCCAATTAAATGGGGATAACAGGGTTCTCCGCAGGTCCATTTTTTACATAAAAGTCCATATTTTTGTCTCAAGTCTGTATTAGCCCCTTTTTTTATTATAAATTATTTGGTCCCTATTTTACCTTTTCCCATGTTTAATTAACACTTAATCGAAAATTAGTCTATTTAACATAAATATCTTGTATTAAGCAAAAGTTTACAAAGGCATTTCAAGAAGCAATCGATCAAATACAGGTTTGTGCGAGGTGTTATAGGAAGCTTGGCTAAAACAGGTGACTTTAATAGTTTGGCCAACATTTATATATTATACATAAAATTTATTCAATATAAGCAGCATTTTCTTATGTGTAGAAAAGAAAGAATACATTTACAATCACTTGTTTTTTCTTTTGGGAGTGGTGGGAGGTGCTGATGTTGGTACTTCAAATTTTATACCCTGTCGCCCTCCTATGTTCAATCTGCATCCTTTTTGCGAACAATTCTTTCATTTGCTGTACTTTATTATAATAATTATTTATCATAAAATTTTTGATTTATTATAAATTTATTATAATGATAATTATTAATATCAATGTATCAACAAATAAATTTACTACTTATTTCTTGTTACTAGATAATTTCACAAGATAAGCTGTGACTAATTTAAATGCTTTAAAATTTGATTTTTGACAATGAAACCATTTTTAAATAAATTGGTATTTCAACTTTGGTTTTCCAAAACATTGGTGAATAAAAGCTATTTTAATTTTAATGGGTGCATTATAATGCACCACTGCAGGGTTGCTACTGGTAACTAAAATGTGACTATTTTTGATTTTGAGCAACTATTACAACTTGTTTTGTTGAAAACAATCCAAAAGCTACTATTTTTGTCGAAGTGGCAACTTTCACATGCTGGCAACTACCCTTTCTTTCTCATTTTTCATTTCTCCCCACAAAGGTTTTATAATGATTTTTGTTCTGGCTTTAATGCACAATTAAGTTTCTAGAATATTCTAACTTCCTCTTAACTTAAACTTGTAAGTAGCGTTACAAATAAATGTGTGGGTATTTGTCCTAAAGGCTACAGCTAAGAACAAGAATTTAGCGCAGGTGTTTATTGGGTTGCATTAAACATACATTAATGAAACTCTAGGTCAGCAAACATAGCAAACCAATACCAACAGCTATCCCACGCTTAACTCGACGAGTTCTCTCCGGAGCAGTTCACAGATTCCACTAAAAGTATGTTATTTCATTACTAAAAAGAATATTAAGAGTATAAACTATTAAACTAATTATTATAAATGATTAGAATTAATCCATGGCCCACTAATTCTCTAGTCAATTCAAGGGCTCAAAAGAATATTCCTGTTTCTGTCCAGACCAATAATAGTAAAACTGTCTTTCAACTAAGAAGCATCTATAAATTCTCTAATGTGTTTGTGAAATATATAGCACAATACTATGGACAGTAACTTAACCCAATTAGTTATCTGTTCCCTAACTCACAGTCAACAATAATTATTTTAAGTTCCATTATGTCCTTGCATCATCACATAACTGGCTATCGGATCCATGGTCTAATTTTCTAACTATTTAACAATAAATACTTAACATCATTTCCATCAGTATTTCTACATTAATTCTTCTATATTATTAATTACATAGTTTAACATAACAAACTATAACAACTCTCAATTCTTAATAATAAATTCTGTTATACGTCACTGATAGTTCCTGGTTCCACCAGAATAGCCCTCTGAAACTTCCGATGGTAGTTCAATGGCCCAGAAGTTGAAGTTCACTCCATGGGTGTACCCGGATATGTTCTTCGGTGAACATGACACTTGAGGCACCGTTACTCCATCCACCTCAGATTGCACATCAAGCAATCAATCTGGACAAACTCCTCTTGCTCTTCAACCAAATTGAAAATGTCATTACATGATGATCTTGCGCCTTAACGTTCATTTGAATTTCTTTAAGCAAAAGATTCACAACCAAACTCTTCCATGGAACTGTCTCCTTATTAATAAACCTCAAGGACCATCGGAACAACCAACAGCTAAGAATTGAGTTAAACATAAAATAACATAACTAAACTCTGGGACTCTTAATGGAGTCACAACTTTTAAGTTATCCTCAGTAACTGCATCTTGGAGTAAAGGTCATCCAACTGGCCCGTCGGCCTCCGCGCTTTCACGTTTTTCCTGTATTACATATTCTGTATTTCTGCTGCACTCACACAGTTTAAATAACGTTGGTTTTAGTAACAAGTTGTTCACCCGTGACATCACCATGACCTCACAGTGACTTCCCAGGCTAATGAGACACAACTAATGGCTTGGTTGGATTCATCTTTTAACAAGGGTATTACATCTCATTGCAGTTTTCATACATTTAATGGTTTTGATAAAATTTGTTTAGTGACTAGAAAAATAATAGCCAAATATTCCATGAATGACATGTTTAGATAATGGAAAGAGAGGGAAGTGTGGACAATCACTGTTATTGACATCTCTGGGTATCTTTTTCTCCTCTCCTCTTTACTATATACTAACATAATGTGCAGTACAAACATTTCTGAAGTTCTTTCAAATTTTGGATGCGTCTTTTGCTTATCAATAATTTTTGATAATGTATTTTAATTTTAGGAAATTACCTTGCGTTTTATTTTCTGTTCAATATAACCTATATTTATCAATAAACGGTGCTTAATGAGAAAAACAATATAGTCCAACATTTAATTCTGGGTAGGTTTCACTGAATGTTCGCAATTCATGTCTTAATTCGTGAATCCTCAAATATTGTAAGATTTTCAAAATTGAAATGCTGACAAGTAGGCTACTGACAGATTGCTGATATTCAATAGTAAGTACGGGATTTATTTATTGGCAAATTAAGTCCTCTAATAAAGACTTTAGCTTTGATGTTTGAGATTGTAAATGTTATTCTATTATACAAGTTTTTAACGTATATGTTTCTTTTCTTTGAAAGGGACTGGATTAAGTTAATATTGTTTAATGTTTATGTTTCAATTTATGAGTTTGCTTTTTGATATTTTTACCATCAATACACAAATTTTAGTGTATATTGAATGTAATAATTTTTGTTCCTATCACTGATTTGGGGGAGGGGGGATGGGCAGGAAAGAATGGCAAAAAATTGTAGCTTAGGGGTAGCAAAATCATAAATCCACCCATGGTGGTCAGATGAATCATGTTTTTTGCTTCATCATGTCAATGACTGTGTCAAAGTATGCCATCTTCCAGACAAACTTCTTTGACACACATATCACGGGCCATACAGTCCAATGGTGGCAGTATTATAGTTTGGGGGACGTTCTCACATGGGTATCTCTGGGACCATTTGTCGTAGTAGAATACACCATGAAAGCAGTTGACTATCTCAACATCATTGCAGACCAGTTGCATCCCTACATGGTGTCTTTCTTTCTGACCAGGAATGGAGTCTTCCGGCATGAGAACACTGCCTGCCACAAGGCTGGAATTACGTTACAATAGTTCACAGAGCATTCAGACGAATTTCAGTTGATGATCTGGTCTCCTAACTCACTGGAGCTTAATCAGAAATGCCATATAACAGCAGCTCAGAGCTTAAAATCCACCATCCCAGAATATACGGGAATTTCGTGACTGCTGCCTGCACATCTGGTACCATTTTTTTTTCTGGCTACTTACCAAAAACTTGTGGTATCCATGCCAAGGCGGGTTGCAGCTGTTTTGCATGCCAAAGGTAGAGCAACACTCTATTAGATAGGTGGTCATAATGTTTTGACTCTTTGATGTATATATTTTCCTTTAGACTTCAGAAAATGCTTTTACACAAGACTAAGCATGCTTGCAATTGAAACTAATCAGCCAAATTCAGAGGTCAAGATTATACCTACTGGGATACTATTTATGATATCCTATAGTCTTATGTTCAAAGGTGTAGATACACAGTAGTTTATTTTTATAAAATAACTTATATTTTTTAATTTTTATTTTGAAATCAGCATAAAATTGACTAAATACGTATTCATAAGCGAAGGAAAAAAAATATGGCGTTTTCTATGTTCTATCCCATACTCTTCAAATTTTAATACCTGTAAATAGTCTGATATTTTATGAATACTTAAAATTAGTTATGTAAAATATTAATTTTTCTTTTTAGAACTTGAAAAAAATATAGAGTCTATTTTCTTTGATATGGAGTTGACAATGGAAAAGACAATATGTCGTGATATCATATGTACATCAGATGTACATGAGAAAAGTATGATTTTATATTAATTTACATTATGCAGTAATTATAATAAACACTGCTTAAGTTATTCAAATGTTATATTGAACAGTTATATCATTCTTGTGCTGCAGATTGTATGTATAATAATTTAACCCTTTCTCTGTTAGTTCAACACCCTTAGCTCCTTTTATTGTTGTAGACATGGAAAGTCTATTGGTGTGATGACTTATTTCATTTAGCCTCAGTCAAGAAAGTGATTCATTTATTTTGACCCAGTCATTAAATGCACAAACAATTTTTTCGATGTGTTTTTACCTTTCTCGAGGATGTCACAATTACAATAAGTGGTTAATATTCAAAATCCTCTCTGGCAGTGTTTTTATAATTCATGGGGAAATTAAATGTGATGTTATGTTCTGATACCCACTTCTGGTTCTCAAACTAGAGCTAAATACAATCTACCATTGCAAGATTTGGTAGGTTGTAAAAAAAGAGAGGGGAAACGTCGTCCCAAGCTGGAGTTGAACCAGCAACTACTTCATGTTGACTGAAGCGTCATACCAACTGGACCACTGAGACCTGGGAGATGATGTCTAGATAGGAGCTGTTGGCCAAGCCTACACTACATCAGGAGATTTGAGTTAATCCTACACAAAAGTTGAGCCAAAGAATCGACGATCAAGCCCACACTATACTGGCTGCTCAACTGATGGTCCCTCCTGTTAAAGAGTTAAAAATTATTATTGAATGTATTGCAATTATTAAAATTTTACACATGCAGTATAGCGTATATAAATTCCTAATCTAAATAATAAAACTATCCTAACCATACATTGCAAATTAAAACATAAACAGGTATCGTGCTGCAGTAGTAACATTTTCGCCTAGCTTGTGGTTATCCCACGTCTGACTCCCAACTGTGCCAGAAGCAGAATGCTTACTAACTTCTCACCATAGTTCGAAGGGGGAGGGGTTACTTCTCTGGGCTTTAAGATGTTCAGATTCCTCAGGAAATCATAGATCCCCTTTGCAGCATGACCCTTGTGCTGTGAAACTTAAAGCAAATTAAACATAAACCTTAGTGCCGACAGGGATTCATGCAGTGAGCTAAATATGGCAATGAGTGTTAACACTTAAATAGGGTAGTGAGTGTATCACGAACCAAATGTGACATGTGTATCATGTATGAAATACCATACAAATGCATTATGACTGAAATATAGGCAAATAAATTGCTTGAATCATTCAGTAATGACTGCATCATTAACAAAATCTGTGTGTCAGAAACAAGTCATTCGATGGTCTACTCCAGGGTTGTCCAAACTTTATGGGCAGTAAGTCGTTCAGTTTCAGCAAGTTTCATAAAAACAAAAATTAAAAAATAAAATAAAAAGTAATAGACCATATAACTAGATGTCAGAATTTTCCACAGTAATTTATTATGGTCACCCATGCTGTCCTGGTTGTTTTCCCATACTTCTGAAAAAAAAAAGTAAAATTTTTGTTTTGAATCCTGGAATTTTTTTTATTCCAAACGGGTGGGCCGAATTGTGGATTATTCCAATTCCGTGGGCCATATGTTGGACAACCCTGGTCTACCACATCGCAACTAAAATTATTTAGATCTTCCAATTAGCCTTAACGTTATGTCAATTTAAAAATTCTCTACAATATCTCACCTCTGGCCAACATCTGCTTCCGCATCTGCCCATGCCAGCTCCCTTGGACGGCCACGAATCGTCTTAAAATCAACCTCTTCTTGGCATCTCTACCTGCGCCCCTGCTCTCCAAAACTTCTAAACTTTTGTGTTTTTCATCAAATCCTTGGATTCAGAACTTCTAATGGAAACCAACTTCATCCAATTCTACAACCTTGTTTCTGAGATACAGCAGTTTTAAAAAAAGGTAGCTTTTCCCATTTTCCACACGCAAGCTTGCTCTCTCGACAGCCTAGTGGCGAGATTACCAGTGACCAGACTGCTATTCTGCATACTTTTTCTGAACCCACTATCTACGCCTTTGCCGACCGATCTTCTAATACAATATACTATTTCGGATCTACGGAAAGCATGCTCTCTTCGGCCACCATTTTCAAACTTTTCTATTCAGCTGCTCAATTTCTATGACAATCTTAAAAAACCTTGTTTACATTCCCAAAATCTATCTCTGTTCACATTCTGAACTAAATTAACGATGGCCACTTTTTTCCTTATATGTTTACTTTAGCTTTATAGTGAGACTGAGGCCACTCGTGTATTGCCCTGCTGGTTTGTGACTCGCTATCTTACCTTCTCTTCCCTATTACAATGCCAATTGAACACCATTCAGCGACTTCGTGTAGGAGTTCATCCTCTGGCATTTATAACGATTTTATGTCATGTATGTACTGTCACGTGTGTACATTGACATGGTGAAACGTGTGTATAAAAATGCAAGTGCAAAATTTCGGTTACATAAAGATACCGAAGCTATCAAAATTGGTAAAGGTGTGAGGCAGGGAGATACCATTTCTCCAAAACTTTTTACTTCAGCTTTACAGATGATTTTTCAGCAAATTGGAATGAAAAGGGAATAAAGTAAATGGTGAATATTTAAATCATTGCGGTTTGCTGATGACATTGTTATTTTTTCAAGAAACCCATCAGAACTCCAAGACATGGTACAGGAGCTCTCAACTAGAAGTAAAGAAGTTGGACTCAAGATGAACCTACAAAAAACTAAGATCATGTTCAATAATTTTGTAGAGGAAACAAAAATACAAGTTGACAACATTGAGCTAGAAATTGCTGATTCATATATTTACCTTGGCCAGCTGATTTCAATGGATGGCAATATTATGAAAGAACTCAACAGACGTATTAAACTTGGCTGGAGTGCATTTGGAAGAAACAGTTTTATCCTGAAGGGGAAATTGCCTTTGTGTCTAAAAAGAAAGGTCTTCAACCAGTGTGTATTGCCAGTCCTCTCTTATGGATCAGAGACATGAGTCTAACGTTGAGCAATATGAGAATTACGGACAACCCAAGGAGCATGGAGAGGTGCATGCTTGGAATAACTAGGAGAGATCGAAAAAGGAACACTTGGGTGAGAGAGCAAACTAGAGGAGGACATCATTGTTAAAGTAAAACGACTGAAATGGCGATGGGCTGGGCATATCGCAAGAAGAACTGATCAACGATGGACAACAGAAATTCTGAACTGGATTCCAAGAGACCACCGAAGACCTAGAAAACGTCCTCAAACTAGATGGGTGGATGAAATAAGAAAACAGGTTGGGGTGACGTGGAAGCGAATTGCTCAGGATAGACTTGTGTGGAAAGCATTTGGAGAGACCTTCATCCAGCAGTGGATAGATAATGGTTGAATATGATGATGTACTCCTGAATAATTTATTTGTGAAAGTTCTTGGTAAGAAACAATCGTGTCATATGGAAACCATGCAACGGACCGTACAGTTGCATCTCAACAGTTGGTAGAATGCTGGAGCACTTCTACAGGTGTGTCATTGTCTGCTCCAACAATTTATCAGCATGTGCTGCATCAAGGACTATATGCAAGAATTTCTTTGTACAGGATTTCCCTGATACAAAACCATCAACTCCTGTGGCTATAATAGGCTCATCAACATAGACAGTGGCATGCTGATTGACAACGAGTCGTCTTTTCTGATGAATCCCACTTTAATTTGGGGTACAGTAATGACAGCATCCACGTTAGACACTGTAGCGCCGACTGCCACTTTCAGGAATCATTATCCAACATCATACTAGACAAACACCTATCGTGATTGTCTAAGATGCCATTAGGTATCATGGGCAATCTTAGCTATTAAGAATTTTTGGTAATTGCGACATCAACCTGTACATCAGAGGAGTTCTGGAGCCCAAAGTCGCATCCTTCCTTCACAATGCATTCCTTGAGCTATATTTCAACAGAAAAATGTCCGTCCATATGTTGCTATGTATGTTCAAGACTTCTTTTCATCACAACAGATACAGCTTCTTCCTTGGCCTGCCTATTCACTGGGTATGTTTAGAATTTCAATTGTCGGCGTCTCACTTGTGATGCTCATTCCGTAACTAATACAGCTGAACCTTGGATTCGGGTAGAAGCAATCTGGAATGCTCTTCCCCAGAGAAAAATTTAAAATCTGTTTAACTCTCTGCCATGTCGTGTACATACAAGCACTCTTTGCATCATCTAGTAGCTGTACCAAATACTGCTTTCCGACATGTAATATTGTTTTTTTGTTTTGTAATTTTAATCGTTTATTTGTATCGATACAGGTCGTTTGTGCATTAAATTTCATTCAATTCTGACGAGTCCTTCATGGTGTTGCAATTTTTACAAGTAGGAGTATATATAAATTTTTCAGATTTTTTGTTTTGTGTGGGTTTGCATAAAAGTCACTCAATCCATGAAAAATCCATTTAATTTTCAGTTTATATCGCAAACAAGTTTTAATTTGAATTTTATTCCCTTTAAAAATAATAATCTAGGCTGTTAAAGGAGGGAATTGATACAAAATGATCAATTATTAGTATATTAAAGTAATTAGATTTGTTCTTTTTTGTTTTTGCAGCAAAATTTTTGTTGGTATATGTTGGCATAATGGTAATATCACATATATTTGTCTTTCTTGCTGTTAACCTGGGTTTGATTTCAATGGTACCATAAACTACATGCCGTTTTTCTACTCACCATAGTTTAAGGTTTTCTTCCCTTGGTTACAGAGGTTTGGATTCTTTGGAAAACCAAATCTCCATGCAGCATGACCTTAGCTATTCTTGTTCTATAACATGTGAACAATTTTTTCCTGGTGTGTCGCTGAGGTTCACCAACCTTTTTACTTGCATTTACTAAATAAATATATTAAATACATTTCAAATTATCTAAGTTATGGTAGCACTGTGATAACATGTTCACCTAATGTGCTATTAATTCTGATTTTACCTGTAACAGTGCTAAAAAATGTAATAATGCTTACTGACTGTGTATTGTTTACTACATTCTGGGGGTTGATTTCCTAGACCTTAAGAGGTTTGGATTCCTTGGAGGAATGCAAGCCCACTTATGGCCATTCCTGGGTTGCTTGTTGGTCAGCCTGGTGTGAAACAGTATCTTGCCGTCCTTATTAATTTAATGTTATTTCATTTAGAATTTTGATATGTGAAGCATTAACTTTATATACACATACACACACATATATATAATTTGAAAGTGTTCTGCAAAAGAGAAATCTTTTTTAATTTTTATTTTCATAAAAACAAAATCCCGGATATTGTCCGTTTTATTATTAAGGGTATAAAATAGCATAATAAATGGTCTGCAGCCACCTCTGAGATTTGCCACTCAGATGTGGGGACACCTTTTACTCCCCTCTCCCAAATTGGCTCTGAGTCTTCTGTCCTATGGTGGTGTATTAGTAGCATGTTTATGTATCGTGCCATTAACCCAGGTTCAACTTCCAATCGTATCATAGAACATATGCCTTTTTTTCTGCCCACCATATTCAAAGCTGCTCACTGTAGTCTGGGGTTTGGTTCCCTAGGTCTTAAGAGGTTTGGATTCCTCGGAAATTTGTAGGTCCCGATGCAGCATGACCATTTTGTAGTTTTTGAGCCGTAAAACCGCAAAAAATAAAAAAATAAAACATATTCAAAGGGTTGCCTACATGAAAAACATGGTAAAGCTAGGGAAATTTGAAGTGCAATGGCCTAAGTCGGGGAAATTTAAAATTTAGTGTTATAATAAGTAGCCCATTAAAATGTTTTTAGAACTGTACTTTTCATACTGCATTGCATTTTGAGAAATTTGCACTTCAGACTAAATTTCCTCCAGAAATTTCCATTTTTGCACAAGAAAACAATTCGTATAAAAAGGGGCCCTATGGTGTCACAGTAGAAACATGTTTGCCTAATGTGTCGTTATCCAGAATTCAACTCCCAGCAGTGCCAAAAAAAAAAATGCTTACCGGCTAACTGCTGACTGTAGTTTGAGGTTGGTTCCCTAGGCTATAAGAGGTTTTTTATATTCCTCAGAAATCTGTAGGTCCTGATGCAACATGACATTTGCTGTCCTTGCACTGTAAAACGCTCAAACAAAAAATCATTAAGCCCATATTTCTCAGGAAATAATGTTTGCAAAATATGACAAACTTTAAAAGAAAAATGGTGTTAAATTTTTTGTAATTCTGTAATGGGTTCTGGTCACACCAGTCTCTTTTCCTATATACACAACTTGCCAGTTGCTACATCACAGATCTTTTTCTTTATAACTAATGACAGACATTGATGTAAGAAATTAAACTTTTGAAATATTTAGTAAAGATGCTGTGGTATCTTTATTATGTAAATTGATACGGATTGTACATCAGGGGAAAATTAGGTAACAAAAATAACTGTTCCCTTGAAGTATCTTGGAACAGTCACAGAAAACAGGGTGGCCAGTGCACAGGAAAACCAGGAATTGGTAGGGAATTTGGTAAACAGGGAAAAAGTCATGGAATTTCTAAAAAAAACAGTAATTTTAGTATAACTGGTATGGCAACAACAGGTTTATGTGTGCCTGACTTTGTGCGACTTCATTTCAGTCGTTTTCTTACTCACTATGGATTTCTCCTTAGATTCGGATACATGCAGAGCTTATGCCAAACAGGGAGGGTGGCACAAACCAGTAATTCACCTTAAGTAGCTGATTTTTAGGGATGGCAAAAGGGGATTATTATAAAAAATTAAATCATTTTGGGTCGCAAAAAACGTGTTTGCCTTGAACAGTATAATACCTAGCACCAGCCCTGAATACATGTAAGTTGGTTATGGAGTGAACCATATGTAATTTGCTTTCCAGAACTCACGATGACGTCACAGTGAATGTTGTCCAGTCTCGAAACGATTATAAGAAAGATGAAAGTTAGGCTGGCGTTTTAGAGGTGGAGCCACTTGAGAGGCACCACCTAAGTCGTGTGAACCAGTGGGCCAGAACATTTGAATCGCTTCTGTCATACTGGGTGGAGTTGCGTGTGAGAGTCAACCATCTGCGACTCAGTGTGCTGTATTGAAATGTTCCAATGCTGATGCTAGATGGAACCATCTAGGAGGTGCATGCTGAGTCACAGATGGTTGATCCAATTCTCTTGCTTGAATTCGTTGGTGATACTACTCTTTATGACAATAATAATTATTTCCATAAAAAGAGGGAAGATTGCTTTTACCAATCTAAATTGATTGTCACACTTGTTCGATTTCAGCTACTTCACCTATAGCAAAGAGAAGAACCTAACTCTACTCACAGGCAACCCCATGGGTGTAAGGTTGACTGATACACAGTAAAGCCGGTGTCAAATGGAGGGGGGGGGGCACCTTAGTCATGTGACTTAGTGGGTAACAACATTTTGCAAACTTGTAATTAAAGTAGTTATGGTTAGTGAAATTTGTTCTTACCCTTACTCTTAAGAACATTTTACTAGCTAGTAATTAGTTATAACTAGTAAAATATGTTCTTACGTACTATGTCGCATGACTCAAGTAGTTCCATCTAACCCTGGCTTTACTATGTATCAGTCAACCTTACATCCATAATGGGGATTGCCTGTCAGTGGAGATCCCTGATTTAGATTCTGCTCTTTGCTATAGGTGAAGTGGCCGAAATCAAATAAGTGCAACACTCAATTTTGAGCCTGCGTTTTAGGAAACTCAAATACTGCTTCATCCAAATTTTATGCCACTTTATATCTTGTTCCATCCTTTGTGTCAGGCTCAGATTTATAAATGACAACTGTCCAGGGAGCCAAAAATTTGAAAAAGCAACAGGCTTCTTTTTATTTTTCGTAAATAGTACTTTAATAATATTAATAAATTTCCGTACTAATAGTTGCCTTCAATAAATTTTCATTAATAATATTTTAAATCATAATACTTAATAAATCTTTGTAAATAATTTTTTCATTAATAATACTTTGTGTTTTCAGTGCATTCAGGATCAAAATTGCATTATTTATTTATTTCTTAATCCAGTGAAAGAAAATTTTAATATATATATTTTATTTGGTAAATACGGATATGGGGATAAGGAATGAACGTGGCGATCAACTCATCGAATTTGCAGAAGCTGAAACCTTAGCATCATGAAAATTCACAAAATGAAGAAACAGAATATACTTCATTGTGTGTTGCATTTATTGACTATGAGAAGGCTTTTGACTCTATAAAAACATCAGCAGTCATCAACTCTTTAAGATCAACAGACATTGAGGATGTGTACATTGACATGGTGAAACGTGTGTATAAAAATGCAAGTGCAAAATTTCGGTTACATAAAGATACCAAAACTATCAAACTTGGCAAAGGGGTGAGGCAGGGAGATACCATTTCTCCAAAACTTTTTACTTCTGCTTTACAGATGATTTTTCAGCTGATAAATTGGAATAACAAGGGAATAAAAATAAATGGTGAATATTTAAATCATCTGCGGTTTGCTGATGACATTGTTATTTTTTCAACGGACCCATTAGAACTCCAAGACATGGTACAAGAGCTCTCAACTAGAAGTGAAGAAGTTGGACTCAAGATGAACCTACAAAAAACTAAGATCATGTTCAATAATTTTGTAGAGGAAACAAAAATACAAGTTGACAACACTGAGCTAGAAATTGCTGATTCATATATTTACCTTGGCCAGCTGATTTCAATGGATGGCAACATTATGAAAGAACTCAACAGACGTATTAAACTTGGCTGGAGTGCATTTGGAAGAAACAGTTTTATCCTGAAGGGGAAATTGCCTTTGTGTCTAAAAAGAAAGGTCTTCAACCAGTGTGTATTGCCAGTCCTCTCTTATGGATCAGAGACATGGAGTCTAACAGTTGGAGCAATACGAAAGTTACAGACAACGCAAAGGAGCATGGAGAGGTGCATGCTTGGAATAACTAGGAGAGATCGAAAAAGAAACACTTGGGTGAGAGAGCAAACTAGAGTAGAGGACATCATTGTTAAAGTAAAAGGACTGAAATGGCGATGGGCTGGGCATATTGCAAGAAGAACTGATCAACGATGGACAACAGAAA
The DNA here is from genome assembly GCA_006491805.2 of Dysdera silvatica. Classification (NCBI taxonomy): domain Eukaryota; kingdom Metazoa; phylum Arthropoda; class Arachnida; order Araneae; family Dysderidae; genus Dysdera; species Dysdera silvatica. Next base: position 312,626,290 of record QLNU02015360.1, read on the forward strand.
TTCTGAACTGGATTCCAAGAGACCACCGAAGACCTAGAAAACGTCCTCAAACTAGATGGGTGGATGAAATAAGAAAAGAGGTTGGGGTGACGTGGAAACGAATGGCCCAGGATAGACTTGTGTGGAAAGCATTTGGAGAGACCTTCATCCAGCAGTGGATAGATAATGGTTGAATATGATGATGATGATGATGATGAAATGCAAAGATTTTAACAACTGTAATTGTTAGAAACGAAATAAGGTTCCAGAAAGAATGTGGGATTTTGCTTAACGGATGACGTGACTGGGTTATATTGGCCAGTTGGATACTGAATTCACTGCAGATATACAAAAGAGAATGCAAAGGAAAAACCGTCCAAGACAACGGATGATTCTAACATTAGAACAAATATCTGAAAATGTCGCCATGTATGTGGATGATTCTTCTATGGACGAATCGACCAAAGTAATTGAAAGCAAAGTTACATCATATTGTGAAAGTGACAATGGCGGCCCGTAGCGAGATTTAAGTGAAGCTGCGTGAAGCCAATTCACCAAAACCTAAAGTTACCATAAATTTCTTTCTTATTTACTGAATGAGGTAAAAACCGGTTTCTTGGCAAGTATAAACTGTCAATAATGTGTTTTGGTGAATTAGCTTCAAGCAGCTTCACTTAAATCTCGCCAAAGGCCGCCACTGGAAATTTATGACCATACACAAAGTGAAAGGGTTTCCAAATCTCCAAATATGTAGCTGAACCTTGCAACAACTTCAGTGTTAAGCGATAGGTATGGTTTATCTGTCGGGGCTACTGCCACATTAGGATCAATAGTACTTCTGGACGTAGGTATCAAACGAAAATGATACATCAAAAGTTGTAGATAAGGCTAAAATCCAAAGAGAAAAACAGAAAATTAGATCTCAAATAATCAAAACATTTGATATTACAAGTTTGGACACTCCACTTGCTCTATACTTCGATGGCTGTAAAGATAGAACTCTCTACCAGGTTAAAGGTGGAGCAAAGTTTCATTGTCGCGAGGTCAAGGAAGAATGCACCTTTTTGATAGTGGAACCAACTTTGCGTTACTTTGGTTATCTGACCCCATCGACTGGCAAGACGATTTCTATATGCAATGGCATTGTAGGTTTTTTTTAAGAAAACTGTAATATAAGTGGAAACTGCAAAAATAATTGCACTTGGATGTGTGACAGAACTGTCCTTAACACAGGAAGTAAAGACGGTGTTATTCGTTTGCAAATAAGTTTGAAAAACGACTTCAGTGGCTTCCTCGTCTTCTGCACTTCAATGAGTTTCTGCTGAGACATATTTTCGAACGTCTTAATGTAAATTTATATAATTTTTATATATAATATATATATAAAATATATTTATAAGACATTTTTGCTTTTTTTTTTTTTTTTGAAATTTTGGACTCCTTGCATCGGTAAAAGATATGATTTCCTCATAATATAATTTTAATGACACATTACTAACGCCTTGATGTAGCTGTTGCCCTGCTATTAGAAATTGTATTGCTATGTTTGTATAATTTTAAAAAATATTAGTAAAAACCATGTTTTTTGCGATTTTTCGGAACTTTGGCTCCCTGCGGCGGCAAAAGATATTAACCAATTGGTGTAATATTTTCCAAATTTATTCCTTATAACTTAAGGAAACTTTCCCATGCTATTATGTTTTGATTATATATACTTGTTTGTTTTTTTTTTCGACCCACCCTACTGTCCCTGCCATAACTCCTTAGCCATAACGATCATCTTCATGGATATTCTGCTTGAAGAGTTACCCATTCTCACCATACTATCTGACGTCCATTATCACCCTTGATAGCGAGCATGGATTTAACTGGGAGCATTAGTTTTAACCATTCTTGTTGATCCCAATACAGATGCTCGCTAAACCACTGTAATCTTACCCTATGATGGCATGCTATTAATGGAGTGCATTTGATAGGTGTCTGTGCATATAGGTCAACTTGATGAGAACTAACTATACAAGAGCCAACACAATAAGAAATGGTTCTGGTAGACACACGAGTGCCTGTAGCAGGTGCAAGGTCCGTAGCTACTTGACTAGGATTAGGATTTTTCCTACTTTTTTCTAAAAGGACTACAAATCTGTCGTCCTTAGCTGTTGTACTCTTTCCGTTGCGACAGACATACTTTCACATAGCAGTTCCTTTAAATTTAGCAGCTTTTTTTAATTGAGAAATTACACTTTTGGACACTCCTATTGCTGTTAAAACTTCAGTGACACTTTGTCCAGCATCGAGTCATACAACTGCTTGTTTGTGACCATACACATTCAAATGGTGTCTTAGATACATTCTGCATCCAGTATTTGCTGTAAACTGAAATATTAAGTAATCCAATTAAGTCTTCCAAAACCAACAACACGATTTTATCTTCAAGCTTTACTGCTTCCGATTTTCCATGAATAACAGATCGTGAGGCACTGCCTTAAAAGCAGCTAAGAGGGCTTGCACAACAGTGTCTTTTTCATTCCATTTTTCTGTGACTGCACGCTTGTTGGGAAATACCTCATTATAATAACCAGTTGTTATTTTAACAATTGTCCAGCAATGTATATATAGTCATGCATACTTTTTTAAATGGAATAAAAAATGAAGCTCCAGCTTCACAGTTTTTATAGTTTCAGGGTGTTTACAATAAATACAAAAAGGCTGAATGAAAATGTTGTAAATATTTAATTAATGTAAGTTTTTAATGTAAAGTAATGCATTTTTTAATAGCTTTTGTATTTGTAAATTCACTGTAATTGAGCTATAAATGGCTTTGGTTTGTATTATGTGCTTTAGGGTCTTGAAACGTGTTTTGATTATGCAAATTTCAATGTGTTATACAATAATTTTCGGCACCCACACATTATAAGCTCAAACTAGAGCAGGTTTTTTTTTAATGTGTTTGCTATAATTAACTACTGGAAATTAGTTTAGATTTGGTCTGAAAACCCTGAGAAATTTAGAGAAGTTAGAAATTAAATTTTGCTAGACACCATATCATCGAAAAACTGCAGGTCCTGGTGCAGCATGACCTCTGTTCTCCTTGTACATTATAAAAACATCAGCTTAATGTTAGTTATGGAACAAGGTTAAATCAAACAATAAAAATTAGAAACTTTGTGTATTCACAAGTTTCTAATTTATTTTAATCTATTTATTTTCAGAGTATCTGTTGCATCTTGTTGATATGTTATTGTATTTGCTTTTGCCTTTTGAAGATTTCAAAAATATCTCATTCAGGTTTTTTCTTAGAGTAAGCAGAATTTTCTTATTTTTTAGTTATTGTGAGTATGTGAATGAATGAATGAAATTTTATTTATCTATAAGACCAAAGAAAAAAAAAACAGAAACACATTATTGAGCAATATGAAATGTCAATTAAATGATGTAGCTTTCTGTCAAATCAAATAAGGTGGGAATATTGTATATTCTGTTATATTTTGTAATACGAAAGGGTAATCTCAGATAAATTGAAAGAAGGTATGCATATGATACATTTTATCACACTTTCAGTTCGTAGAACATGCCATCAGTAAATCCAGTTTCTGCAATAAACACCTGTGTCTGTAGAATGCAACATATCTGAATGGATTGAACTTACCTTAAGCTGCATGGCATCTTTCTGATTCAACAATGTTGAAGGGTGTGATTGGTAAAAGGTTGAGACTTTAAATAACCTACAATCAGAAATCAACTGATGTCAGATTTAGAGTCTGAGAAGGCCACAGGATCTTGCAATACTTACTGATAAGTCTATCTTCAGCAAAGGTGTTGATCAGAACTGTCTTTACTGGAACTACAATGTGAACTGTTGCTTCATCTTATATAAATGTTGAGTCATTTTTGCAAGAACAAAATGTACCTGCAGTTACATTCATGTTGAACGCTTGCTAGTGTAATATACAAGTTGAACACACAGTAGTCATTTTCATTGTCTTTTGAATATCTAAAGTGTACTATTTATCAGCAAATTCTTAACTACAATTTTTTATTCTTTAAAAAAAAAACCAAAACACCACCTAGCTAATATTTATCCTTCAAATCGCATCTCAATGCAATGATTTTTCCTTTTTTTTTTTCTTTTTAAAATTTATGTGGACTTTTAGTTGATTTTGTATTTGTATGTACGTGCAAATATACATATAGTTACATTCTTTTCTCAGTCATGAACTAAATCCATGATTTTATCTGCATTTTTCTGCCTTTGAATCCCCCTACTGCTGGTAATGCAGAGGAAGGCAAAACGTTTCATCTGTTTAACACATTTTTATTCAGAGGAGAGAATATACATCAGATTTTAAAGATGGTGTAACTTTTCTCAGTCAACTGCCTGGCAGGGTCCCAAATTTTATGACCTTTTATGTGCATGGTACAAAAAGAACTAATAGATCATGATACAGAAACATTTAACATAAAAGGGCTGTTAAACACAAAAGAGAAAGCTAAAGTCATTGAAGATAAAAGAAATTGAAAGAAAATATAAGGTACAAAAATAGCAAAGAGATAGTATTTCCAAGTATCAGTATGGGAAATGGGCATGGTTAAACTACTGGTCATATTACATCTGAGGTAATGCTTAAATGAATGTACAAAAAGACCCCATTGTTTCTTAGGCCTACAGAAATATATCCTGATTTGAAAATTTTTAATATCTGTTCTATGCATAACGCTTTACAAAACAAATTGTAAATTCATGTCCAAAATATGTATCAGAATTTCTCAATTACAATTTTCATCAATTAAGCATTAAAATTATGACATTCGAGTGATACAATGATAATGCATTTGCCTAGTGTGCTATTATCTTGGGTTCAACTCCCAACGGTGCCATAAAACAAATGATTAACTGTTCACTGTAGTCTTTGGATTGGTTCCCTAGGCCATAAAACAGAAGTCTGCAACTCGCAGGCCCCTTACGGCCCGCCGGCTCATGAAAAAGTACAAATTGTTTCATTCAAAAATAACGCCCAATGCTCTCTCTGAGTCTTAAATTTATGTATTTTATTCTGTTCACATTTTCACACTTCGTAATAAATATCTTAAAACGTTAAAGAACTAAAGTAATACGCGGTCTTCCCTCAGTCGTGTTTTACTTCAGTTTTCTAGCGTATATGGGTGTTAGGGGTAGTTTTATTGATTTCCAGTACAACAGTGATTTAAAAATAACTTTAGACTCATTGAATTCTATACTAAATATGTTGATAAAAACGTCTTCTCAACCATCCAACTGCACACTTTGAAAAGTCACTATTCCGGTGTACTTGCATCTGCTAGCAACTCTTTTCAGGAACGAAGTTGGTAAAATCAAAAGACCAGAATAGTTGACATCCACCTTTAAAATGCTCTTGGGGTTTCAACATCTGGTATTAACAGGCTTATTAACAATAATCAGTGACAAAAATCATACTAAAAGGGTTGATTTTATTTTATATATTAATAATTAAACGCATTGTAAACATTTTTGATTTGTAACGGATCTCACCTCTCTAAAAATTCTATTTACCTTACAGTTAAATGTTAGTAAGCGTAACGTTACAGACGTGGGTAAACGTCCTTAATGGCTACTAGAAGAAAGATACGAGTTGGTGTTTGGCTGTTTATTTGGTTCCAAATAAAGGTTACAACAAGGGAATCTTTTCTGAAATAACATCAGTAGGAAAAACAATCTTTACAGTTAATTGTTATATCACAAGTTTTCTTTCGCAGACCTTCCCAGAGCAGTTGAACAAGGTTGCTGGGCTAGAAAAATATTATTTCGTTAACTAAATTAAAAGTGTGTGAATCTGAACTAAGTTCAAAATAACTAGTTTAAACTTAAATGTCCTTAACCTGGATTTTTCAATACATTGCTAGTTCATTCACACCACAGTTAACGAGTTGACTTTATCTCGGATATTCCAGAATCACTTCCCGGATCACAATTCTCGGTTCCATGGTGCTGAACCACCTTCAAACCACTTGGCGCCTATGGAAACCTCATAAACGTCCATACAATCAAGTCCACTAAAATTTCCGGTAACTAGCGACAGAACTCTTAACAAGTATTAAACACTAACTTATAACTAGTACGATATTACAATACCAGTTCAATAAGAACATGACTTGGAGGTTAAGTTCTGCCCTTGCACCTCTTGACTTTATTCGTTAACTGGCTAAAACCATACAACATATAAATACTCTTAATTAATCTTTCTTAAGGTTAGTTACTTAAAATCATTACGCGTTTAGGTTATCTAGTACCATTTTCTTGTTAACTAATTCATACCATATAATCAATAAAATATTAATAATTAATCTATTCTAGGTTAGTTGCTTAAAAACACGACGACAGCAAGAACTTGATTATCACACAGTTATTAATAACAGTAAGGTAAATTACATCACCTGGCAGTTCACAGCACTAGCACACACACAGTTGGTCCTTGAATGACGTTGAAATGATGGAACTCAGTTCGTTGAACGTTCAACACACCTGGGTGCACCCAAGTATAGTATGAGAAATTCCAGTGGACATCAACGACGCATAGCTTACCATGTCTACTCAATGTTGATTCCGATCGTTTACTATGTACTCACCGAAGGCTTCAATTTTCTAATTATTATGCTTACAGTGTAATATATGTGTATTCAGTCCCAAGGGTGGATCTGAAGAGTAGTTTCTGGGGTGTGCAAAACCGATATAGAAACTTAAGAAAAAATGGCAGTAAAGATGGATCTAAGGAGGAGCACCCCTTGTGCCCCCTAGATCTGCCTTTATTCAGTCCTTATATTGCTGGTATATTAGTGTGGCCCGTGAGCCAACAAAAATAAGCAAAAACCCTTGCCATAAGAGGTTTGGATTTCTCGGGAAACTGTAGGTCCTGGCACAACATAACCCTTGCTGCCCTATGAAACTTGCAAACAAAGTTATAGCAATGTAATAGAACAATAAATAACCCCAAAAACATTTAACATAGAAGCTATAAAGTCACTTTGTACTGATTAAGCTGAAAAAAATGAAATGCAATAAAAAAAAACAATTGCCTATCATTCCTTGAGAGTAGAATCAAGGCAGTGAATTAAGAGGAAAGAAATTGAATATAATAAAAATGGATGTCTATGAATTTTTGTTAGAGTAGCATCAGGATGCTGGAGTGCCATAATTAATTTGGGAGAATCTAATTTTTAGAACAGTTCGATGCACTTCTTTATGGTTGAAAGTTTGAATAAAGAGTGAATCTTAAAGGTTTCGGGTGGTTCCAAATTTGGGTCTTGTGTTCTTTTTTTTTTTCTCTCTGTCTCTCATGTTTGCATTTGATTTTCTAATTTATGTATATTTGCACTCATGAATTCCAGCTGTGGTTTGCGTGGGTTCGATGATGTAATACAGTATAAGTATTTACCTTTCTCAGAATATAATAGATTACTTGATATATATGTATTTTTGTATTTCACATCTACATACACACATTGAAGTGTCAAAAGTCATGGGATGAGATCTTAAAAAATATTAGATAACTATCTGGCCTTGCTAAGTTCAACAATTTAACATAGCTTCAATTCCAGGAGTGGATAGAAGACTTCTGTGTTGTACTGAGCCATATTGTTTCAATATCCATCCACAGCTTTCTGTTGCTTGTAGATGTAGGATCTTGAGTATAAATGAATCTCTCTCCACTACGTCTCATAAGTGCTCGATAGGATTCATACTAAGCAAATATTGTAGCTACATGCTTCGTTGGAGCTCTCAAAAATGTTCCCTGAATCAATCTCAGACAATATAGACCTGATTATTCACGCATTATCTGGATGAGAAGTCCTGTTGTTGTGAAAGTAATGAAGTCTAGAAATGGTCACCAAGTAGAACAATGTGGTGGTAACTGGTCAATAATATTTTTATGAGGGTCAATGGACCCAAGCTTTGGCATATAAACCTATGATATACCATTGCAGAACTAATACCAGCTTAATGAGGATTTTTTTTACATAATATAGTTTATTCAATCAATAATTTCTTCCATTATTTATGATATTTGTTTATCAATTTATTAGCACTACGTTCATAAACTTTTTGTGATTGATCTCCAAAAAATTCAGTGATAAAGTTTTAAGCTTCCTGGAAGCTTGCTTGATTTTTCCCCCATTTAAATAACTGTATAATGATCGAAATGGGAATTTGATCAGGCATGATCAGGAGAGTATGAAGGGTGAGTGAAAATTTTCCAGCCGAACTTGTTTAATTTCTGTATTGTTTGAGATGCCACATAAGGCCTGTCGTTGTCATAGTAGAGGATTATTCCTTTCCTATCTACCAGCTCTGGTTGTCTTGCTTGTATTGCCACTTTAAATTAGTCCAATTGTTAATAACAATGATTTGCGTTCATGGTTTTTCCTGGGATTGAAGCAGCTTATGATGAATTCTTCCTTTGGAATTCCATGAACAACACAGGATTTGTGTTGGCCTTAAGGGACCTTAATTTTTTAGAAAATGATTTTCGGTCCTTAAGTCTTTATTTTGGCCCACAATTTGTAAATCACCCTTAATTTTACTTTCACGATTCTCAAAATTTCTCTAGCGTGTTTTGTTTATTATTACTGTAATTCTTTTCACAGCATGAATCAACATAGCGAACAAATATGGAATTCAAACTATGCTGTTCATAATGGGCTTCCGTCAACATTAGGAACATACATACTCTTACAAGAATTTCACCTGGCAACTTTCTACAACCCCTGGCAAAAAGTATTTGATCGCCTGTTTCTGCAATGGCACCATGCTTACATAATTTTTTCAATTCTTCATATGTTTACATTTTAAGAAATGTAGATATAGAATGAACAGAAACACATATCAAAGAATAGAAATATATATAAACTGAATTATATATTACAGTTTTGGTTGTAAAAACTTAATCAAAACAACCAGGAGGAGAAATTTCAGGTTATAATGCACTATCCAAAAACAAAATCCACTCGCCACTCTTTAACGTGCAAAGAAATTTAATTTGGTGTTAGTTATATAGTATTTATCTGTCATGCATTAGTGAATATTAGTATATATGCTAATATAGTAGTAGTATATAGTAGTAACCTGTCTGTATTGAAATTCTGTAGTGGTGGTCTATTCACACCAACCGCAAAAGATGATCATTAATCTTATCCGTTTTCAAAAAGCTCCGATATGAAGTTTTAATTCTATTAAAATAACTGTAGGAAGTAATAGCCAAAGTCTTATTTGTCTTTTAATTAAAAATATAACTACAACTTCCTTCAACTTCAGGTGTACTTAAGGTAAGAATCATCATAAAATCCAATACTTTGCTTAAATTAGAAAACAATGAAGCTGATAGTGATTTTGCCGTCAAATGCTATCAAGCAGGCTGGCATGATAATTCATGCAAATGTCATCATGATGTTATACATATGAAATATAATTTTTTATTTGAACGTGTGATGATGTAAAATTGGAGATGGTCTTAGTCTACTTCTGAAGTTACACTATGCCCAGGATTAAAAAAATAGGAACTGGAAGGTAAGCAATATTATCTAACAATTTTCCTTTTGTTGCCAAAACGTTTTACTTGGATGCAATTAGAAAAAAAAATCCAGCCAAGATAAATTTTAATTGAACGTTTTTATAAAGCTACCTTTTAATGAAACTTGCATTATTTCATATTCCCCCACAGAGCATAAGGGCCTAGTCAGAAGCGCCAAATCCCTGCCGCCCCAAAATATTAAATTAAATTTCGGGGAAAACGTAAGGGCATTTACGAGGAATTTTATGCTAAAATACGATTTTGTCGATCCGGCTCCTCAAATGCGTCAGAAAATCGGGCAGTATGTGGAGGTGTTATGATTATCTTGTGTACATTATGGTAAGCTAAAATAATGACGTTTTTATTCCAGATTTGTATTTTGTAAGGAAAGTGGTGGGGAAAGGGGGCTGTTTCATGAAAAATTTCAAGTTGAGACAAAAACAGGAAATAATGCTTTCGAGGGGAAGTCGGATAGCCAGAATTTTGCGGACTAAGATTTTAAAAAAAAATACTGCCGCCTCTTAAAATTAACATATAAATCCGAGAATCCTCCACCCAAATGTAACGAAACCTCCTGGAAAATGTAGGGGTGGGCGCTAATTAGAAAAATTAAAATTAGAAATTTTCTGCTAGAAGAAATAAGAATTCGTCGATCCGTCTTCCAATGCGACTATGGCAGAAAATTGCAGAGGGGGGAGGGGGGTTCTCAGATTATCTTATGTGCATTGATATTATATAACGACATTATTTTAAAAATAAATTTATTTTATATGACAACGAAATTTTTTCTTGGTGTTTGCGTATAGGGATGGACGCTTTTCCAGTGAAAGCGAAGTGACGGAAGTCAAAGATAGATCGCAATTTTTTTAACAAAAACAAAAACTCTTCTGTCTTTTGAAATTTTTCTCTCTTAAAATTTAATTACTTGGGCATTTTCCCACCATGCCTATTTATAAACTTGGTTTCAATAGTGCATAATTACAATTTAAAATATTATGTACGTGTCGACACTTCGCCGAAGAAACTTTACTATAGATATTGTTTTGCGTAGCTTTCGTGATCGAAAATTGATAGCAAATTTAAAAATTGGGAATGAGCATGAAGCCAAAGAGTATCACTAAACGTAAACCATCTCTAAAGATCTTCCTCATAGGTGGAAAAGAATATGTCGAGACGCCAGTAGAAGAGATGCCAGTAAACTAGGAGAGGAAATCGAGGTATCATAGTTGGTCACAGTTCACTAGATTACAGACCATGGGTTCCCCTACCTAACAAGAGTGACAATGATTCTAATCTTGCGTCGGTGAGATCGGTAGAAGGAAAAATAAAGGATTGAGCAATCGAAATTTGCATTATATAAACAATAAAAATAAAGTTAGGTGCCAAAAATAACGACAAGGTCTAAAATCTTGGTCGTCAAAACAAAATTTATAGGTGCAAAATATGACTAACGATTGCTAATTTCAAACCTTAGTCGCGGAATGTATACAGGTTCTTTTCCCTGCTGTTTTTCAGTATGTCCGGTGATCGTGGAAAGTGCAAACAAGAATCAGTATTCAAATTAATCATGACCTAAGTCACGTATTCATTTTCACGTGACATACGCTGAGAAACGGGGGTATGGGAGTGATGTCTAATGTTCAGATTGCTTGATTATTCTGTGCCTCTGTAGATTTATACTGTAAGGAAATCGCAAAAAAAATATCGTTTTTGTTTTACAGTAATTCAATGAGAAAAGTTTTATTTGCCAACGACAAGTTTATAGTCGCCAATGGCAAGCTGGCGACCGGAAATTTCGTGCCCAACATTACTTTGAAGGATAAAAGTATCCGATCACTAAATTTAATATTTCATGAATCCTCCTCTGGCACAAATAAGATTCCTAAAATATTCTGGGGTAATTTCATCCCAACTTTCTCCTATTGATTGATGCAATGCAATGCAATTGAATTTGTGGGCATTCTCAAATTTATTTACTTCTTCAAAATGTTCCACATATTTTCAATGGGATTGACGTCCGGTCTATTTGCAGACCACGTCAGAACATTTAATTGGATTGTGTTCATTGTTTTGAAGACAGATTTTTACTTGTCTACTATGGTGGCGCAATGCATTGTCACCTTGGAAAATAATTAATAATTATAGATATTATATTAATAATTAAGAAATAAATAATTATTGGTATCACCAAACCATTTTTCGATATTAGGAAGCAAGAAATGTTCCAAAATAGCAGCATAATTTTCGAAATTCTTGGGGATCATATATAGTTCCCTAACTCTATAGATCGTCATACCACCACGTACAGTAAATGACATGGGGAACTTTGCTTTAGTGTTTACACATTCTTTGCTGAATATTTCATTTGCTCTTCTCCAGATAAATGCACCGTTATCATCACCTGTCCCTAAACAAAAAACGGGATTCATCACTTTAAACAAAACTTTTTGTGCTTAACTATTAAATAAGGTTTTGTTTCTACTTTACAAAAGTAAAACACTTGAATTCAGTCGGTTTCTCACCATGCGGTTACTTAATTTTATGCAGTATTTAGATCATTCGGAATTCAGCTGTTTGGAAGTGGAGCAACGTTTCTTTTTAGCATGATCATAAAGTTTTCTGCCCTCTCTTAGTGAGGTAGATGATGGGCGACCTCTACGATGCAAGTTTCTCATGCTATGAGTCATGCAATACTTTTTCCACAGAACACATGCAGTACTTTGAGCACAATTTTGCGACCTGTCTTTGGGAAAATTCGTTCCATTAATAGGTGAACAATTCTTGTGTTTAAATCTGACCAGAGCTCTTTCTTGAAAGCCATTTTTTACGCTGCATGAACAACAGTCAAAACCAATGTAAAGCTTAATGCTTGCTTTACCTACTTTCTTATATCTTCTGCATTCGCACATCTAAATTTCTAAAGTTCTCTTAAGTTCTAAATTTGCATAAATTTCATTTTTACATGTTTGAACCTCTGTAATCATATACTTTTTTCCAACTTACTCTGTGATTGGATACTTTTTCAGCGAACATTATTGTTGTTTTCCTATTTGGCATTGTATTATTTACACAAAAAAATTAATTTGCCATTTATAATATTCAACTATCATCACACATTTTGATGACATATAAAAAAACATTTGCTTATTTAAGCACAAAAATTTCTATTACATTCCAGCTATTGCATTGTTTAATGCAGTGATTGGATACTTTTTGCCAATGGTTGTAGAGCAATCTATTGGGACAGGAATGACCAATGCAATGCTACTGTAATTGGACTGGATTTATAATGTGAGGCTCCAAAAATCTCACCTTTAGGCAGGGTGTAAATTGGGCAGGAGTCCATCAGAGCCTGGCTCTGGTGCTTTTTCATTTCTAATGATCATTTAAATATTAGCCAGAACCCCTAAATAGACACTTTCATGAAAAAGTAATAAATTTGAGATTAAAGTCATGCATTTTGTTGTCCAGAAAAATGGACATAAACAATTGATATGATTTATCGATTCTTTTGCAGCCATTTGATTTTTTAATCGATTTATCATAATATTAGGGCTCCTTCACTTTTTTTTTGTTAGAAATTAAGCCCTGCCCTTAAGGTGTGGTTTTTGTCATCCCATCCTTCATCGTTGCATACGCACACTTCATTCATTTCAGTTGTTTTTAGAAGAATGGCACATCCGGCTTTGCTTTTAAATATAAACTAGTCACTCAAGAAAAAGTCTGGTTATTAAAAATCGACAAATCAGAGTATAGAAGGGGACATCTCTGATTACCTCATGTGCATTATTATAGGGAAAATCATATTTTTAATGAGTGAATTTATTTTATTTGATGCCAAAAAAATTTTCTTCTAAATTTTAATGAAAGGGGAGGGCTAATTGATAGAACTGTACAATAGAGATTTTAATTAAAAAAGGAAACTCTGCCTGTATTTCTTCCGTCCCTGAAAAATTCAGCGTCCTGGCCCCTTGCCCAACTTCCCCATTTATAAATCTGAGCCTGTTTTCTTCCCTTTCTACTATGCCAGTTGGATAGTGAGGATATCCCATTACACAAAAAGAGTAAAACCATTGTTGGGTAGTTATTTGTTGTGATTCTTGACTCATATGTTTTGAATTCAGTCTTTGATTGACATACAGAAGTACTCAGGAAGAAAGGCAGAACTCGCAAATGAGAGGAACGAAAAAGAGATGATAGCGTCTTGTAGTGATATTTCATCGAAGTTTTTTAAAATCTGCCTAATCTCTGGAAGAGCTGTAACTGGGATAACATAATGTGCAACTTTTGATTCTGCCAATTAAGGAAGATTTGATGACAGTGCAGTCCCTAGTGGCTTTTTTTTTTTTTTAAATTTCGGATTTTACATGGTTTTGCAATGAAATTTCAATATTTTAGACCTGCCATCGTATCTTAAACTGGTGAAATGAAAAACAGATAATGCACTCCCTAGCATCATTTTATCTCTCTTTTTTATGACCTTCATTCATCAACCAATGAGAGCACATAATCCGGAAACCATCCAATCAGGGAATAGTCAGAGCAAAGGTACTATAAAATATGTCTCATATTTTTAATCATTCATTTTCTACCAAGCAACCAAGCGAAGTCTTGCATTCTTGCAGAGGGAAACTTGGTCGACTGTTGCTTCTGAGGATGCTCAGCATAACACGGAGTGAAACGTTAAGTGTTTTTAATAAACAGACGCGGCGGAACATCCCGCAAAGCTCTATAATGTATATTAATAGACGCCGTGAAAGTCTTCGTGAATGTATTTGTGGCCTATCCAAAATTCTGGATCTGGGATTGTGCAGTCTACTATGTTCAGTTCTGTTGTTCAAGAGGCGGATTTATATTATGAACAGATATTATATATTGAATTATAATGGATTTCATTATAAATTTGAAAACTGCTAACTTTAATTATCAGCCTTAATCAATATGCAGGGTGATTCAAATCAAAGAGGTGGTGTTTAGACCTGTCCCGTGGGAAAAATTACTGGGTGAATCACAATCAAATTTTGTACGTATACTTTCTAGAGTGTGCAGTTTAAGTTGTTGAAGGAAAAAAAAAGGTTCACATTTTGACCATTGGGGGAGAAAATAGGTTTACGGTGAAGGTAATTTGCATAAAGCCATACATATCTAACATCCTCCTATATAAGGAGTTGAGAGGCATTGTCCACACTGGAACTATGCTCCGGAACTTTATAATTCCATCACTGCAACAGCAGAGTTGTCTTGACACCACAATCTTCATGCAAGGTGGTGCACCCCTCTCACATTGCTTTACTTGTGCAAGCCTTACTGTGGCAACATTTTTCAGACGGCAGCAGATTATTTCTAGCATATTAACAGGCCAGGTCACCTGATCTAACCCCCTGTAACTTGGCTGCAGTGCTATTTAAAGAGACGCATTTATGCAGGCAATGTCCGGAATTTAGCAGTTTCAAAAGATAGAATTTCACAACATGTGATTTTCATTATTCAACATGTTCATTTCCATGCTAATGAATTGCATTCTGCTCTCCAAGGTGTTATGCATGGAATGTGATTTCTAGAGCAAGGTGATGGAGGACATGTCAAGCCATAACTTTGCTGTGTGATTCCAGATATAATTGCAATAGGTTTATTGTATGCATCTGTTTGTAGTGATATTTGTTATTCATTTAATTTCATGTTATTGCAGTAAACCTCTTGCACATTAACTTTTTTGTTTGTTGTCGATATGTTATTAATTTCATTTCCACATGTTATTGCGTATATAACTTTTATCTTGATGATAGTTGTTAGGTACATTTCGTAATGTGTAAACTACCTATATCATTTTCTCTATTAGCGGTCGAAACCTGAACTATTTTTCCTTCTTCAGCAATCAAAATTTTATACTCAAGAAAGTATATTTATGACATTTGGTTGTGATTCCTCCAGTAGTTTTTCCCACAGACATGTCTAAACACCTCTCTAATTTGAATCACTCTGTATATTATCTAGTGTGATGTTAACTTATTGATCATTTTTAGGGAACTGACTTTCAAACATTTCATTGTTATGTTAATTCCTGTTTGTTTGTTTTTTTAATTACAACACAGCCCAATAACCTATTTTATTCTTAAAATGGAATTATAAAATTGAAATCGGTTAACATAGGTTGTCTTTAATTCATTCGATTCCCATTTACTGATAGGTCCTTAATTTTTTTATTCTAGTCCTTAAATTTCAATCATAGGAACCATGCAACACAGTGCCATCCTTTATTGATGCAAGTCTATAATATTATGGGTTACCAAGGGGATTTTACTTTTGGGGAACCAATGTCCTTTCCTCACTACGTTATTGTACACAGCCCATTTTTCATCACCAGTTAAGATCTGATTTAAAAAATTGTTGTTATTATAGCAGAAAAGTAGTAACACAGTTAATTGAATTTTTTTACCGAATTCATGAGGCACCAGAACATAAAATTTACGATCATGTTTAGTTAATGCGAATGATTCAAGGCAGTTGTGTAATGAACATTTAATTGTTCCTTAAAATTTTCGTGGGTTTTGGCATTCATTTTTCTTTTCTTCAATCAGCTGCATCAAAACATCATTGTTGATTTTCAGTGGTTTACCAGACTGAAATTTATTTCTCAAATCAAAATCTCTGACGAAACTTTTTTAAACTAATTTTGACACGTGCGTTCTGTTACCACATCACTACCAAATGCCTTGTTTATATACTGTGTGCAGGTTACTGTATTAACACACTTTAAAATTCATATAACATTATTGAAAGAAATACACTTTTTTTTACTCTTTTCTCTCCAAGAGGTAAGTCATGCAACTAATTTTGTTATGGCATGGACTATTATATCTAGTAAGTAATCCCCTTCACTTCCTACAGCTGCTTTACTTATATGGTTAGGTGAAAGAATCAATGAAAATTATCATCAAATTTACATATGCAAAAAATAAAATTACTTTTCTATCAATCCAATGTTTTTTAGCAGAAACAGTTTAAAATCAGTAAATGATACTACCAATCTAAATCTCCTTTATTAGGTATACTTCATAATCAGTTTTAAATTTAATGCCATTTGATTATCACACCCCCTATTTTGTAAAATGTGTAATCTTACCACACTAATATTTGAAAAAAATGTATTTTTCTAATTGGTTTAATATTTACTTACTTTGTTTAGGATGTGCTTGTAACTACTGTTTTTCATCCTATGCTTTGTTTATTTGCTGATCCTGATTACATCAACCAAAATATTATTTGGCTTGTAAGTACTTAATTTTATAAATACTTATATAATATACATGAAAACACAGGTTATTGCTTTTTCGATTACTGCGGATTTCGATTTATTGCATAGCTGCCAACTATTACGGATTGTCCATAATGATTATGGAAAATGACAAGTTTTCAGTCATTACGGAAACTGTGTCGAAAGTTACAGAAAATGTAGGAATTTTCAGTCATTATTACTTTTACGAAGATTTTTTTTGTTTCGCAATTTTTACACGGCCCCTGAACTGTAACTTCACGGCAATATCTTTCCGTCGTAGGAAGAGCTAAAGTTGCACCTTTATTTCTCACAGCTGCGCCTGCCAGAACTCGTTTCTTCCAAGGCTCATGGAAATTGCATCAGCCTCGGAACAAGTCTTGTTGGATTCCGAATTAACTAGCAGTTAAAATAAAATCAGAAATCAGGCTTTTTGTAAAAATTCCGTCATTATAATCGGCTCTCGATGTAACCGATTTCCACCGCCTTTTTATGATTTGAGAAGGGAAATTTTCTTAATTCCGATCCCCACGCCGTGAATTCGCCATTACTACGGCATATTCTAATATCACGGTATCGAAAAGTAAAGTCACGTGGCAGAAAACCATGCCCACACACATGAAAAAACCCATGAACTATCGGCCTTTCCACTGACGCATCAATATAAACGCCATGCCCATGGTTTCACATTGTTAATAATCGGCAGAAACCGCATGAACGGTTTGCCACGTCACACTGCTGATTCCGATATTTTTGTGCACATGTGTGATTTTACAGTATCGTCTCATTGCTTGGCCCAGACGGTTTTCCAGTCTCACACCGTCAGATCTTAAAACCGTGTATGCGCACAAAGAAACATTGGCAAACCGCTCGTGTGCCGCTAGGTGGGTAACACCATGAAATCCTGATGTATTGTCGATTTTAAAATTACGAAACCGGTGTGACGATGTCGACTTCACACCTGTTTTTCATGATGTATAGATACATTACCCAGGCCTAGCAGTAAGTGCATTGAAAAAAAAACAAACCCATTTTCTTTAACAACAGATGGCAGTAGACTGTCATGACGTAAAATTATACCCCATAGTGGTATTATTTTATAATGAAGAGAGAAGTGACCCAGTATTACTCTCAATCATGGAGTCAACAGATAACACTGGGAAAGGTATTCTTATAGTTTTGGAAATTGGAAATTTTCATTTTAAATCAATTTGAAAGTGTATATGAGTGTTCAAGAATAGATGTAACGTGGCATAAAATTTCTGAGATGAGACATTTTTCTGGAGTAAAGAAATATGGAGCTTTTTATTAAAATTAATGCTGTATATATTGTTGATCCTACATAGCAATGCCACTACAGAAAGAATTTTCAGTGTCATTCGAAAGAGTCAAACATAATTTAGACCAGGCGTGAATGAGAAAAGAAAACGCCTTATTGAAAGGAGTTTACTCCTTATTGGAAAAGCAGACCTCAAAATCTCAAGTATGTTATAAAAGAAAGTTCACCCAACAGCAGCTGATTTTTGCAATGGAAGCAACAAGACTTTCACTTATGGAGAAATAGTCAGAGTGTTTGCTGCTTAATAAAATCAAGCTTTTTATGGTAATATATACTTGATTTCATAAAAAGCCTAAATTTAGAATTGTCACTATAACTCTTTCATGTCAGTCTAAACATAACCTTGCTAGAGCATATGTCATATAACCTGTTGTGGAAGTAAAATATTTTTAATTTTATTTAAATTTGTTAAGACAATCTCCTCACGCGCGTTCGCATGTGCAGGTATGCTACGTGATTACTGAAAGCTATTTCAGAAAGTTGGCATCTATGTTATTGCAGTAATTGAAGGTGTCAAACGACAACAAATGAAAGAATAATATTTTTAGATATATTGTTTTAAATTGAAAATTTTATATATTATGTAATTAATTGCATAATATATTATATAATTAGTACAGTAATTAGCATCTATTTATTAAACTGAGTTTACGTCAATAAACAAGGGAGCTAATGTTTTATGCTAGTACTAGTATATTTCCGATCTGTGATTAGAAACGTCTTGAACAAGACTGTCGCAGCATTTAAATTTCTGATTTAAATGTATGATGCTGAGGAAAATGAAGAAGTGGAAATGATAACAAAAAAATTCACTTTAAAAGAATTAGAAGAAATGTTTCGTATTGAGGGAACTTTTTAAGCAGAAGATTATGGATAGAGATCCTAACCTTGAACGTTCTTCGAAGGTGCTTAGATAAATATACAATTCAATTCGTTGTTATAAAATGATGTACGAAAAATGTAAATCAAACAAAGTTCGTGAAGTATTTTTTAAACAATAAGAACTAGTATGTACAGTACAATATATATACAGTAACAGTACGGTGCATATCTAGTTTATATGTACCATCGTGTAACATTACTGAGCAACTTTATAAACATAATCTTTAAACAATATTTTGGCATGATTACTGTTATATTTTTTTTTTCATTTAGAAACTTTATAATTTCCGAAGCTTTAGCAAAATGAACCTATTTTCCATATATTGTGTGTAGCGATTTCGATTGTTGAGGTGTTTTCGTTGGCACAATTACCGCAATAATCGGGGTTTTCCTGTACTAAATATTTTTTTTTACTGCTACGAAACAGCAATTTTTCCTTCTACAAAATGCAATTTACAGTTTTGCACCACTGTGTAATAATTATCAAACTTTTTAAGAGATAGAGACACTTTCTTCATTTGGTCTAGCTGTAATATATCATTGTGTTTTCAAACTTTAATGGCATTTTTCTCAATTGCATACTTGATTAGGTTAATCCATTTTGGTTTTGAACTCCTTAAATGACCTTACATTATAAAACATACAAAAGGAAACTATTAGGATATGTATCTGACAAGGGAACTACCCCGAGTGGGAGTCCTGAGAATTGAGACATATTGCAATTTATAGATTTTAGACCCCTAATTACGAATCCAAAGTCCTTTTTCTGTGAAATCCATATATTATTTTTAATTAACAAATAAAGTTTTCAAAATTGGAGCAAATATTAGCTGTTTGGCAAAATATTTGTAGGAATTGGCAATGTTTTTATAATCATTTCAAAACTGTTTTGTTTTTTGATAGGAAAAAAGTTTTAAAACAATATACATGCTTTTGTAAAAGCAAGTGGAATTATCATTTGAGATAAATTAAACTTCAAGTGCACTTTCTCTATTTATAAAAAATAATACCACAAAATTTTAAAAATTTGTATAATGTGCATACAATGTGAAAATCGAAAGTAAAAATTTAAATATGGGTTTGTCTCTTACAGAATTAGTTTAAAAAAATTAAACAAGACTTCTATGAAAATGGTATTGAATGAAAAAATATTCAAAACATAATATTTGGTTACAGTTGGTGCATTTTAAAAACGAGTGATTCTTTTATAATGAAATATTACAATGAATGTTATCAACTGCGAAGGAAAAGGTTTCTACATTTTTTAAAGTTTCAGGATCGTTATCTGAATAATTGCACTTATACCAGGAATATTGTAACGTCGAAGGATATTGTTCAGATTGAAGTTGGTTATATATTAAACTATGCATTCAAACAAAGTTAAAAGCATGCATTCTAACCAAGTTAAAAGCATGCCAACTGAAAAATTCTTGTCAATACCTCGATTACCGTCATAATTGTGCCAATTCTTAGGACTTCACCAAATAGTTAAATTTTGTGCCAATTTTGAAAACTTTAGTCGTTAATTTAAAATTAATATATGGATTTCACAGAAAAAGGACTTCGGATTCATAATTAGGGGTCTAAAATTTATAAATTGCAATATGTCTCAATTCTCAGTTAGGACTCTCACTCGGGGTAGTTCCCTTGTCAGATGCGAATATTGTTAATTCAGCAAAGATTAATGCTTTTTTCTGTTAATTTTCACTAACCATTTGCAATCTCTGATCTCTCTCTCACATACACCTTTTCTTCCCCTGCCTGAACTATATTTTAATTATGACATGCTCTATGGTGGAGTAGTAACAACATGTTTGTCTACCATGAAATCGTGTTTGGTTTTAGTGGTACCGAAAAGCAAGAGTGTTGTATCTGTCATCAATCTGAGAAGAAAAGTTTAAAAATATAAATATTTATGGTAGTTTATTCAGTTAACAAAGAATTTATGTTCTCTATACTTTTTTATCTATTGTCATATCAAATTTGAATTTTGCTATATATTTATGAAATACAAACGTTTTTGTTTGAAAAGAAAAAAAATGACTTATTTTTTCTTCTTCAATTAAGTGGACGTTAAAGTTTAAATGCTAATTTGTGTTATTTTTTTAGTGTAAAGATTATCCCTTGGGAAGCAAACACTTCTTAACTGTGATACGTCAAACGGACAGTTTGGATGAATTATCAGCTGTTAAAGAAATTGCAAAGCATGAATTAAAAGTTCAGAAATCCAAAGATACAAGAGATAAAGCTGGTACAGTTGCTATAGTTATTAAATAAATTTGTACTAATCTAAATTATTCTTTTATGTATGTGATTAGTATATATATGATAATATAGTTAAAACAATTCAAATTTTATTAATGTGTTAAAATATGTGTGTGAAAGATTTTTACTTCAACTTTTATACTTACATTATTTTCCCAGAACTCTTATCTCAGTTTTCATCATTTTCTTGCACAAATCTTGTATGATGGAGGAAACTTGGATAAGAGTTCAGGGAAAACTTGGGTTCAGGACTATTCTGGGGGAAAACCCAAAACTGGGGATATGGATGCAGGACATTCTTACTTTCTCGACACTTTGCGTGACAAAAGGAACTATAGTTCTTGAAACAGTGTGGAATCTTCTTATATATTAGACCAGTGGCAAATTTTATGAGTTATGGTAAGCCCAGGTCATTTGTTGTATTCTTTTGTTGATTTTGATTGCTTAAATAAATTTTTTACTTAACTTTTGTATCTACAGAGCCATTTAATAGTTTTAACTAGTTTGCATTTCAATAGAAATAGTCTTGTTGGTGTGTGTGCCTAGAGTACTTTATATAAAATATCAATAATATTACTGTATGTGCAACTTCATTTTGTTTAGTTCAGAATATGACCGCTGTTCTTAACACCATAAAAATTCAACTGACCAGTTAATAATATGTTATGAATTTAAAAAGATCTGTGACATGCTTAATATCTTATGTATAATACTTCAAGAGAGAGAGTGTACATATAATATTTCTCTATTAAGAATTCCTTTGTAGCAAAACTTTTACCTTGGCATTTGAAGATACCAATGATTTGTTGATATCGGTTCATTGACACTGATCTAACAATTTAACAAAATACTTTATTTAGTTTTGCTGCCTAATTTCTTCATACAAAAATATCTAGGGAGCTGACAACTACTACTTATGTAGAAACAACTGCTTCTGGACAAACCGTTAACAGGAGACTCGGGGAAAGGGATTAGTATATCAGACATCCATCAGTTTGTCTATTGTAGGGACCACAGAACTCCTATTATTTTACCACCCCTCCTATTTTTTCTGAGGTTTTCCTCCTGTTTCTCTGCTTGCTTCTCCCTTGACCCCATGATCCTGTCTCAAAAAAAGCGATCACTTTTTCTTCTCAAAGATTTCCCCCTTCACTTGCATTATCGTTCAAGATCTTGTTCTTAGTGGGTTCTTTGTTTTCAAAACAATGTGTTGGGTGGGGATAAAGAAGGATGGGCAAAGCCTTATTTGTTGGTAAACTCAAGTGAATTGTTGTCATTCCCCCAATACGCAAACTTGAACAAAAGACCAGATTCTACATAGGATGTGTTTTTTCTGGCACCCTATAAATGTCAGTCAAATAGCCATAGCAGGGTTCCCAGCAAGTCCTTTTTTTTTCTTTATGCAAAAGTCCATATTTTTGTCTCAAGTAATTTTTAAAACCATTTGGTCCTTTTTTTTTTCCCATGTTTAACGAATGCTTAATTAGGAAAAAAAAATATTTAACATAAATATCTTGTGTTAATCGAACTTTTACAAAGGCGTTTTTAGAAATAATTGATCTTGTACGTGTTTGTACAAAGTGTTATGGGAAGGTTAATTACAACAGGTGGCACAGTACTTATGCGGAGAAAATAAATGATCAACATTTACAGTCACTTTTTTTTTTCCAATGTTGCAACTTCAAAATTTTGCACCCTGGTAGTTCCATATTCAATCTGTTTCCATCCTTTTCCTAATACTTAATTTTTCATTTACTGCATTTTATTATAATGGTCGATGTACCAACAAACAAATTTGCTATTTATTTATCATTACAATGGTAATTTCGCAGAAATAGCCACAGCTGATACATGTTTAAATGCTATGTTTACTTTAAATTGTGATTATTAACAAACAAAAAAAAGTGAAATGTGGTAAAATTGAAACAAATTTAAGGTAAATTGGTACATTAAAATTGAAAGTTTTTATTTTCCGAAACATTCTTGTATAAATATTTTATTTTTCTGATTTCATTGGATATATTATATGTGCCACGTATATTTTTATTGATGCCCATTTTTGGAAATAGGTGAATATATACAAATTCTGTAATATTAATTAAAAAAAATCTATGATTTAGTTGTTATTTTATACTTTTAAAGTAAAATGAAATGTATTTATAAGTAAAACTGAAAACCTTTCAAATATTAAAGTTGATTTTCATAGTGATTCGATTTTTGCATTTCTAACAGCAAACAACTTGCAATATCTGAATGAATAATTTTTTGATACATGACCCTTATTAACATCTCTGTTGTACCAATAAACAAAACCATTCCTTACTTTTAATATATAATGTAATTTAATGAATTGGATTTTTTAGTTTAAGGTTTAACAATTATTGAGATTGCAGATAGATATTTAGATTCTGTTTTATGTAAAATCATCACTGCTTACTTTAGTTTTGGGTACTTTTTGCTTATTATATTTTTTTTTTTTTTTTTTAAAGGGGTTGCCACAGATGTAGTTTAAAATATAATTTTTTTTATAATTGCTATCTATGAATAGGACTAATATTTATAAAGATATTTTAAATAAGGATATGGAGAAGCTCTTTTTAAAAATTAACAATTATATAAAGGAAGCCTTCTACTCTTGTTTTTTAGGGTCTTTATTGTTCCTTAAAAAAAAGTCCTTATTTACCTTGTTTCTTATGGAAAATCTGCTAGGAGCTCTGCATTACCATTATCTGCACCATTTTATGCTTCCATGCTTT
>QLNU02015360.1:312650443-312667005 GCA_006491805.2 Dysdera silvatica
GGGGTCTAAAATATATAAATTGCAATATATTTCAATTCTCAGTTAGGACTCCTACTCAGGGTAGTTCCCTTGTCAGATGCGAATATTGTTAATTCAGCAAAGATTAATGCTTTTTTCTGTTAATTTTCACTAACCATTTGCAATCTCTGATCTCTCTCTCACATACACCTTTTCTTCCCCTGCCTGAACTATATTTTAATTATGACATGCTCTATGGTGGAGTAGTAACAACATGTTTGTCTACCATGAAATCGTGTTTGGTTTTAGTGGTACCGAAAAGCAAGAGTGTTGTATCTGTCATCAATCTGAGAAGAAAAGTTTAAAAATATAAATATTTATGGTAGTTTATTCAGTTAACAAAGAATTTATGTTCTCTATACTTTTTTATCTATTGTCATATCAAATTTGAATTTTGCTATATATTTATGAAATACAAACGTTTTTGTTTGAAAAGAAAAAAAATGACTTATTTTTTCTTCTTCAATTAAGTGGACGTTAAAGTTTAAATGCTAATTTGTGTTATTTTTTTAGTGTAAAGATTATCCCTTGGGAAGCAAACACTTCTTAACTGTGATACGTCAAACGGACAGTTTGGATGAATTATCAGCTGTTAAAGAAATTGCAAAGCATGAATTAAAAGTTCAGAAATCCAAAGATACAAGAGATAAAGCTGGTACAGTTGCTATAGTTATTAAATAAATTTGTACTAATCTAAATTATTCTTTTATGTATGTGATTAGTATATATATGATAATATAGTTAAAACAATTCAAATTTTATTAATGTGTTAAAATATGTGTGTGAAAGATTTTTACTTCAACTTTTATACTTACATTATTTTCCCAGAACTCTTATCTCAGTTTTCATCATTTTCTTGCACAAATCTTGTATGATGGAGGAAACTTGGATAAGAGTTCAGGGAAAACTTGGGTTCAGGACTATTCTGGGGGAAAACCCAAAACTGGGGATATGGATGCAGGACATTCTTACTTTCTCGACACTTTGCGTGACAAAAGGAACTATAGTTCTTGAAACAGTGTGGAATCTTCTTATATATTAGACCAGTGGCAAATTTTATGAGTTATGGTAAGCCCAGGTCATTTGTTGTATTCTTTTGTTGATTTTGATTGCTTAAATAAATTTTTTACTTAACTTTTGTATCTACAGAGCCATTTAATAGTTTTAACTAGTTTGCATTTCAATAGAAATAGTCTTGTTGGTGTGTGTGCCTAGAGTACTTTATATAAAATATCAATATCAATACTGTATGTGCCTTCACATTTTATTTTAGTTCAGAATATGACCGCTGTTCTTAACACCATAAAAATTCAACTGACCAGTTAATAATATGTTATGAATTTAAAAAGATCTGTGACATGCTTAATATCTTATGTATAATACTTCAAGAGAGAGAGTGTACATATAATATTTCTCTATTAAGAATTCCTTTGTAGCAAAACTTTTACCTTGGCATTTGAAGATACCAATGATTTGTTGATATCGGTTCATTGACACTGATCTAACAATTTAACAAAATACTTTATTTAGTTTTGCTGCCTAATTTCTTCATACAAAAATATCTAGGGAGCTGACAACTACTACTTATGTAGAAACAACTGCTTCTGGACAAACCGTTAACAGGAGACTCGGGGAAAGGGATTAGTATATCAGACATCCATCAGTTTGTCTATTGTAGGGACCACAGAACTCCTATTATTTTACCACCCCTCCTATTTTTTCTGAGGTTTTCCTCCTGTTTCTCTGCTTGCTTCTCCCTTGACCCCATGATCCTGTCTCAAAAAAAGCGATCACTTTTTCTTCTCAAAGATTTCCCCCTTCACTTGCATTATCGTTCAAGATCTTGTTCTTAGTGGGTTCTTTGTTTTCAAAACAATGTGTTGGGTGGGGATAAAGAAGGATGGGCAAAGCCTTATTTGTTGGTAAACTCAAGTGAATTGTTGTCATTCTTCCCCACATGCAACTTGAACAAAGACCAGATTCTACATAGGATGTTTTTTCTGGCACCCTATAAATGTCAGTCAAATAGCCATAGCAGGGTTCCCAGCAAGTCCTTTTTTTTTCTTTATGCAAAAGTCCATATTTTTGTCTCAAGTAATTTTTAAAACCATTTGGTCCTTTTTTTTTTCCCATGTTTAACGAATGCTTAATTAGGAAAAAAAAATATTTAACATAAATATCTTGTGTTAATCGAACTTTTACAAAGGCGTTTTTAGAAATAATTGATCTTGTACGTGTTTGTACAAAGTGTTATGGGAAGGTTAATTACAACAGGTGGCACAGTACTTATGCGGAGAAAATAAATGATCAACATTTACAGTCACTTTTTTTTTTCCAATGTTGCAACTTCAAAATTTTGCACCCTGGTAGTTCCATATTCAATCTGTTTCCATCCTTTTCCTAATACTTAATTTTTCATTTACTGCATTTTATTATAATGGTCGATGTACCAACAAACAAATTTGCTATTTATTTATCATTACAATGGTAATTTCGCAGAAATAGCCACAGCTGATACATGTTTAAATGCTATGTTTACTTTAAATTGTGATTATTAACAAACAAAAAAAAGTGAAATGTGGTAAAATTGAAACAAATTTAAGGTAAATTGGTACATTAAAATTGAAAGTTTTTATTTTCCGAAACATTCTTGTATAAATATTTTATTTTTCTGATTTCATTGGATATATTATATGTGCCACGTATATTTTTATTGATGCCCATTTTTGGAAATAGGTGAATATATACAAATTCTGTAATATTAATTAAAAAAAATCTATGATTTAGTTGTTATTTTATACTTTTAAAGTAAAATGAAATGTATTTATAAGTAAAACTGAAAACCTTTCAAATATTAAAGTTGATTTTCATAGTGATTCGATTTTTGCATTTCTAACAGCAAACAACTTGCAATATCTGAATGAATAATTTTTTGATACATGACCCTTATTAACATCTCTGTTGTACCAATAAACAAAATTGTTCTTTACTTTTAATATATAATGTAATTTAATAAATTGGATTTTTTAGTTAGAGTTTTAACAATTATTGAGATTGCAGATAGATATTTAGATTCTGTTTTATGTAAAATCATCACTGCTTACTTTAGTTTTGGGTACTTTTTGCTTATTAAACCTTTTTTTTTTTTTTTGAATGGGGGTGCAAGAGATGTGTAAAATATATTTTTTTATAATTGCTCTCTATGAATAGGACTAATATTTATAAAAAATATTCTGAATAAGGATATCAAGAAACTCTGTTTACAAATTAAGAAACAATTATTCAAAGAAAGTCTTCTGTTCTTGCTTTTTTATAGTCCTTATTGTTCCTTTAAAAAAAAATTCCTTATTTGTCTTGTTTCTTGGGAAAAGTCTGCTAGGAGACCTGCATTACCATTACTTGTGCCATTTTGTATTTCCACACTTTTGATGAGCTTTTAACTAGTGCACAGACTCGTATAAAATAGAAAACTGTCTGCAAACAAAAGTATTTGCTTAAAAATTTTCAGCAAAAATCTGTTGAACCATATTATACGATATGTGCACACTTTACAAAACATGAATTCAGTTCACTTTAAAATGGATTAAAAAATTATTTGTTAAAAAAACAAATTCATTAATAGAAGGCATTAATTTTTATCTGTTAGTTTGTCATCTGTTTCAGAATTATCCCAATTCTTAATATTATGACTTCTTTAAACGAACAGCCTATTAATCAGTTTATAAATTTATAAAAATGAAGTGGCCAGTGGACAAGGAAAACCGGGAATTGTCAGGTAATTTAGTAGACTGGGAAAAAATCGTGGAAAAGTTAGGGAATTTTTGAAAATTATCGGGAATTCCGTAATAACGTGCTTGACTTCCCACGATATTCAGTTGTTCTTTTATTTGCCAAATGTTACCTCCCGGGGTTTGGATTTTATGCAAAAATCTGTATTTTCATCTCTAGTATTTTTTTTTAATCATTTTGGTCCTTATCTCCCCAATTTTTTCACATTTAATGGATATTTAATTGGAATTGAGTGGTTCAATAAAAATAATCTGTTATATTCACATGTTTACAAAAGCAATTTTCCGAAGCAATCGATCGTAGTGCGAAATAGAAAATCTTATAGGTTATGTGCTTGGGTTTTTTTAGATATATTTAATGATAATTAGAAAACAAAACTTACAAGCCAGGGCGGCTGTGCCTTTGTTTTTCCCTTCCCCAACTCCAAAATTTCAAAGCTTACACTTTTTGATTCCACGCTCTTATTTTTCTGAAGCTAATACTTTTAAATATAATAAGTATCTCAAATCAAGACCCATACTTCAGAGTTTTTAAACTCTGTGATAAAATGGTTTTACGTAATACGTTCGTTCTCCCCCATGTGCACCAGTTTTTCTTTGCTGTAGGTACGATAGAATGCATTCTATTAATGGGTAAAATCATGCAATTACTTTGGAAATCTCATTTTCTGATGTGAAAAAAGATAAAAATTAATTATTTATAATCACCTGGTTATTTACACTATATTGGTTATGGACGATAAATTTCCTGAGTAAATTTATCGCTCGTAACCAATGTGGTGTTAGTGGTGGAAACAGGAATGTAGAGGATGAGACTAGGAAGACATCAGTGGTTTTGCCATATGTGGCGGGTGTCTCAGAAAAGCTGTCTCGAATTCTCAGTTGTGTGAATGTTAAGACCTACTACAAACCTGTCTACACCCTGCGTGATCTATTACTTAAAGTTAAGGATCGCGTCCCTGAGGAGGAAAAATCTGGTGCTATTTACCAAATACCGTGTGGAGACTGTGACAAGGTGTATGTTGGACAGACGGGAAGATCGATACGTCTACGAGGGAAGGAGCATATGCGTGCGGTAGCTAGGGGAGATGATTCAAGCCAGTTGGCTGAACATGTCTTCAGGGAAGGTCACGAACCAGATTGGCATTCGATGAAAGTATTACATGAAAATGTGACGAATCTGGGGAGTAGACTTTTTCTGGAATCATGGGAAACCTACGGTTTGAGGAGTCGTGCAATAAACATCGCAAAACCTCTACCAGAACCTTACAGGATTTTTGCAAAACCTCGAGTTGGGGGTGTTCATCTGGCGTCGAGTGTTGGGGTGTCCCTGACCAGAACTAGCTGGGGATTCTTAACATGCACATATAGAAACCTAGGACTTTCACGAACTCTTCATTCTGCCTTCACTTGACAAAGGGAGCAGTTGGCTCCCGAAACGTCGTGTTTTTAAACCTTACGCCAGTGTCGAAATAACTGTTTGTTATGGAATCTCCTGGTGAAACTCTGTATTGTTTCATAATGAATTCTGTTATTGAAACTGCATCACTAAATCTCATCAGTGCCCGTGTAAGTTTTCAAAAGTGGTGGAGGATTGTTTCCGAAACGCATTCTGTTTTTCCACATCTTCATATATATATATATAAAAGCATATGCTGCAAAGTGGTAAGTGAGTGTTGGGTTAGGTAGCACATAATGGAGCTTTTCATGTGAAATTATTAATGGTACTAAATGCCTGGTGCCAGTCCAATGGCATATTGTAGCATATAGAAACACTTGGCTGGAATGTCAAAGTGTGAATTTTTTTAAAAGATAAGTATCATGCATAGTGCTTTGTTCTGGGGGAATGGTTTTGTTCTTAAAGACATTCACGGTAAAAGTATGATATTTTAAAAGATTATTAAATACTGCCTTCCTTTTTCATATAAAAATACTGATGTAGAAAGGGGTTTTGTTACTGTTGTAACTTCCATTATAAATCTTTCATTGTAGCTTACTTAGTTTTAAACTTTTTCCTATTTATCATATTGCCCCCTTTTTTTTTTTAATTATCTTTCCTATTTTTTTCGTTAATCTTTCCTGTTTTTTTCGTTAAGTTTTCCTATTTTTCTTCGATAATCCTTCCTATTTTTGGGTAATATCACTCCTATTTTTAGTATTTTTTTTTTTAAATTGTCTTCTGTCCCTGCTATTGCTTACCCCTGTGCATAGGTTTGCATGTTTTCAATAGAGTCAGGAATGCCAAAAATAGACCCTGAACCAGTCAGGCAATATGTTCCATACCAATGAGTCCAGATTCAGTTTTGCAGACTCTTGTCCCACCACTATGTGAAGAGAACATAAATATAACTAGTAAAATTTTTCGCTTGTCCAACATTGGACCACAGTGACAAATTTTATTAATTATGTTAAGCCCTGGTCAGTCATTGTAGAACTTAAATATGTTACCAACCCTTTAACATCATGGGAAGGAAGCAATTTGAAAGTGGTAGAGTCATGATATGGGCAGTCATAATGTTGAATGGGTGTACAGAGTTCTATATATTCGACAGAGTTTTTGTACTAGAAAGAAATACAGACAGTGTATTTGGCCATATGGAAAACTTTAAAAATCTAGAAAGGTCAGCAGAGTTTTATTTTTTCACCAGACAAGTACGAAGCCCCAAAGCCAGCAGAAATAGAGACCTTCTGGAAGACACTATGGTCCAATGAAGTACAGCACAAAAGCGCCCCCTGGATTCAGCAAGAAATGGAGGCTACGAGAGGAATAGAGGAGATGGAGTACACGGGCATCACGATAGAGGAACTCCAGCAGGTAATCCAACGTACGCACAACTGGAAAGCACCCGGTATTGACGGCATACACAACTTCTGGTACAAGAAATTTACCAGCGCCCATGGCCCATTAGCCAAGGAACTTACGGCGATAATTGAAGACCCCAGCAAAATGCCTGAATTCCTCTGCAAGGGAATAACTTACCTCCTACCGAAGGACCAGGATACCAGTAACCCAGCGAAATACCGACCCATTACGTGCCTTAACACCCTGTACAAGATACTCACGGGGTGCATCTCTGAAAAAATAAGCCGGCACAGCGAAAGCAACAACTTAATGACGGAAGAACAAAAGGGATGCCAGAAAGGGACTCTGGGATGTAAAGAGCAGCTTACCATCGACTCAGTTATCCTGGAACAAGCAAGAAAACAAAAGCGAAAACTCAACACCGCATACATAGACTACAAGAAGGCTTTCGACTCTGTTCCGCACTCGTGGCTCCTTGAAATACTCAGCATATACAAAGTGCATCCCTCAATCATCCGATTCCTACAGAGCAGCATGAAACAATGGAGAACCCGGTTACAGCTAAACACGCCAGACAGTAAAATAGAAACGGCCGAGATCCCCATCCGCCGCGGAATCTTTCAAGGAGACGCACTAAGCCCCCAGTGGTTCTGCTTGGCGTTAAACCCCTTGTCAAGGATGCTGAACACAAGTAAATACGGATACATGCTGAAGAAAGACAAGAGAAACCTACATAAAGTCTCCCACCTCATGTACGTAGATGACATCAAGCTATACGCGCCAACAATCACCCAACTCCGACAACTCATCAGTATAACAGAGACATTCTCCAAGGACATAGGAATGGAATTCGGCCTCGATAAGTGCAAAATACAGAAGAATAGCAAAGAAGATTTACCAGGCATCGAACTCGAAGACGGGAGACTACTGAAGACCTTGGACGAGGGCGAAACCTACAAATACCTAGGGATAATGCAAAAACGGCAGCAGGAGCACAAGAAAGTCAAAGTCCAGCTCACGCAAGCATTCCAAGAAAGACTTAGAAGCATTGTGAAGACGAAACTGAGCGGGAAGAACACCACGCAAGCAATTAACGCATATGCGGTACCAGTGCTCACCTACTCCTTCGGGATCATCAAATGGTCCAACACTGAACTAGAACAACTCCAGCGGAAAATGAGAACCATCCAGAGAAGAGCCGGACAACTACACCCTGCAACGGCAATTGAACGGCAAACACTACCCCGGGAAGAAGGAGGACGCGGACAAGCGGACCTCAAAGACTTACATGACAAGCAGATCCAGAGCATGAGGCAATACTTCCAGTTGAAGAGTCCCCGATCGCCACTCATCCAAGCCATAATACAAGCAGATGCAAATTACACGCCACTAAACCTGTGTAGTACCGAAGAGCGTGTCCTCGAAACAGCCAACGAACAGAAACTGAGAACTTGGGCCGGAAAACCATTACATGGCAGGCACTACAATGACCTGCAACAACCACACGTTGACAAAAAGGCATCAAATTCTTGGCTGGCCAAAGGCACTCTCCAGCCAGAGACAGAAGGATTCATGCTAGCCATCCAAGACCAAGTGATCGCAACAAGGAACAATCAGAAATTCATCCAGAGAAAAGACATAGAAAGCGACAAATGCAGACACTGTCATGCGGCATCGGAGACAATCCAACACGTGATGGCAGGATGCAAGATCCTTGCGCAGTCAGACTACAAACATAGACACGATCAAGTAGCGAAAATAGTCCACCAGAAATTGGCAGCGAATGCTGGCTTTCTGACAGAAAAATGCCCGTACTACAAATATGAGCCAGAGACCGTGCATGAGAACGAAACACACAAGCTTTACTGGGATAGAGCAATCATAACAGACAAGACAGTCCCACATAACCGTCCTGACATAACCCTCGTCGATAAATCGAATAAGACCACGTACTTAATCGACATAGCAGTACCCAACACCAATAACATACAGACAACCTACACAACGAAAATCACCAAGTACCAAGATCTCAGACATGAAGTACGAGATATATGGGGTATGGAAAAGATCCTCATCATCCCGTTAGTCATCTCAGCAACAGGGATAGTACCAAAAACGCTTGCGACG
Organism: Dysdera silvatica; assembly: GCA_006491805.2. NCBI lineage: Eukaryota > Metazoa > Arthropoda > Arachnida > Araneae > Dysderidae > Dysdera > Dysdera silvatica. The sequence continues at coordinate 312,659,180 of QLNU02015360.1, forward strand.
AATTTGGAGATACTCAACATTGACCCAAACACCTACATTGAAATACAAAAAGCCACAATCCTAAACACGTGTCACATTGTCAGGAAGTTTCTAGACATGGCACATTAAGAAGTGATGTAAAAAGAGGCTTGGGAACATGGCGCTCTGCCCGTCCCAAAGCCTGTTTCCGCCAAGAATGGGCGAGGAAAACCTTATATATATATATAAACGTACACACACACACAAATACACATATCATCATCATCATCATCATATTCAACCATTATCTATCCACTGCTGAATGAAGGTCTTTTCAAATGCTTTCCACACAAGACTATCTTCGGCCTTCGTTTCATCACTTACAACCTCTTTCTTCATTTCATCCACCCATCAGTTTGAGGACGTTTCTGGGTCTTCCGGTGGTCTCTTGAATCCAGTTCGAATAATATTATCGATATATTTTACTGTATATATTCCGAAGCAAAACTTCAGGAATTGGAAGAAGAACTTGACAAGATCAAATGGGACATTGTAGGACTCAGTGAAGTTAGAAGAAAAGGTGAAGAGTTGGTGGAACTTAAAAGTGGACATTTGTTTTATTATAGAGGAACGGAAACTGGAAGAACAAGTGGTGTTGGCTTCTTAATCAACAAAAGAATTAAAGACTACCTTCTTGAAGTCGAAAGCACGTCAGATCGAGCAGCGAGGCTCGTTGTTCAACTAACCCAGCGATACCAACTTCAAATAGTACAGGTATATGCACCAACATCAAGCCATACCGACGAAGAGGTTGAAGAATTTTATGAAGAAATCAAAGAGTTACACACCAAAGGGAAACAACATATCAAGCTCATCATGGGGGATTTCAATGCAAGAATTGGACAACAGGAACAAGGAGAGACATCGGTTGGTAAATACGGATATGGGGAAAGGAATGAACGTGGCGATCAACTCATCGAATTTGCAGAAGCTGAAAATCTTAGCATCATGAATTCATTTTTTAAGAAGAAACCGCAAAGAAAATGGACATGGAAACACCCAAATGGGGGAACTAGTGAAATTGACTATATCCTGGCAAACAAGAAATCAATTATTGAAGATTGCAGTGTACTGAACAGATTTAATACTGGAAGTGATCATCGAATGGTGAGATGTAAAGTGCACTTAAATACTAAATTAGAACGACAGAAGCTCATTAGGAAACAAGTAAGTAAGAGGGTGGATTTAAAGAAATTAAAAGAAAATACCGAGGCATTCAAGTTGGAATTAAAAAATCGCTTTTCTGCACTGGAAGGACTTATTGATGAAAGTGATATCTCAGAAGCAAATGAAAACATTGTTAAGACAATAGTTGAAACTGCTGGGGAAATTGGTGGTGTAACCTGTAAAAAGCACAATAGCAAATTATCTGAGAAGACGAAACAGCTCATGAAAAGGCGAAGAGATATGAAGGTGGACAATCAAAATACCAGTTCCAGGATTGAGTACATAGAACTTTGTAAAACTCTGCGCAAAAGCATGAAAGAAGACATAAGAAAATTCAACTGTGAGCTAGTAAGGAAAGCCATTGAAAATAACAAGAGCCTTAGGGTTGTTAAAGGAAGTTTATCTGTTGGGAAGAAACACATCATTGCATTAAAAGGAGAGGATGGCACCGTAACAAGAAATAGGGAAGAAATACTTAGAAGAGTTGAAGAATTCTACAGAAAGCTGTATGAAAGTAACAGTGGATTAAACGAAGACATTGAAATAGTCGAAGGAACAGCTCCTAAAATCTTAAAAGAAGAAGTTTCATTTGCAATAAAAAGTATGAAGAAAGGAAGAGCCCCTGGTGATGATGGTATTACATTAGATATCCTAAAAGAAGCTGGAGAATATGTAGAAGACATACTTGCAAAATTCTTTACCAAATGTCTTAACAGCGGTAACATACCAAACCAATGGGATTCTGCAACAGTAATTCTTTTGCATAAAAAAGGTGATAAAGAGGATTTGAAAAATTACCGACCAATTAGCTTGTTACCTGCTATTTATAAAATCTTCACAAAAGTGCTAACACATCGCCTGCAGAAAAAATTAGATGCAGCTCAACCAAGAGAACAAGCTGGATTTCGAAGTGGATTCAGTACAGTGGACCATATTCAAGTATTAAGAGAATTAATTGAAAGAACACATGAATATGAACTTCCATTGTGTGTGGCATTTATTGACTATGAGAAGGCCTTTGACTCTATTAAAACATCAGCAGTCATCAACTCTTTAAGATCAACAGACATTGAGGATGTGTACATTGACATGGTGAAACGTGTGTATAAAAATGCAAGTGCAAAATTTCGGTTACATAAAGATACCAAAACTATCAAAATTGGTAAAGGTGTGAGGCAGGGAGATACCATTTCTCCAAAACTTTTTACTTCAGCTTTACAGATGATTTTTCAGCAGATAAATTGGAATGACAAGGGAATAAAAATAAATGGTGAATATTTAAATCATTTGCGGTTTGCTGATGACATTGTTATTTTTTCAACGAACCCATCAGAACTCCAAGACATGGTACAGGAGCTCTCAACTAGAAGTAAAGAAGTTGGACTCAAGATGAACCTACAAAAAACTAAGATCATGTTCAATAATTTCGTAGAGGAAACAAAAATACAAGTTGACAACATTGAGCTAGAAATTGCTGATTCATATATTTACCTTGGCCAGCTGATTTCAATGGATGGCAACATTATGAAAGAACTCAACAGACGTATTAAACTTGGCTGGAGTGCATTTGGAAGAAACAGTTTTATCCTGAAGGGGAAATTGCCTTTATGTCTAAAAAGAAAAGTCTTCAACCAGTGTGTATTGCCAGTCCTCTCTTATGGATCAGAGACATGGAGTCTAACAGTTGGAGCAATACGAAAGTTACAGACAACGCAAAGGAGCATGGAGAGGTGCATGCTTGGAATAACTAGGAGAGATCGAAAAAGGAACACTTGGGTGAGAGAGCAAACTAGAGTAGAGGACATCATTGTTAAAGTAAAAGGGCTGAAATGGCGATGGGCTGGGCATATTGCAAGAAGAACTGATCAACGATGGACAACAGAAATTCTGAACTGGATTCCAAGAGACCACCGAAGACCTAGAAAACGTCCTCAAACTAGATGGGTGGATGAAATAAGAAAACAGGTTGGGGTGACGTGGAAGCGAATTGCTCAGGATAGACTTGTGTGGAAAGCATTTGGAGAGACCTTCATCCAGCAGTGGATAGATAATGGTTGAATATGATGATGATGATGATATATATATATAACAAGCATATTTCATCATGTATCTTCAAAGTTGTAAGCAGAACGATTGAATGAATTATGTACATGCGGTCTTGTGCTGTTGACACTATACGTTTGTGACGGACAGAACTAAATTCTCAAATTTTCTTCGTACTAATTTGTGCATCAATTGACTTGTTTCTTTAATTCTTGAGTAAATTCAATCTCAAGTAACGAAGCCTGATGATAAAGACGCATATCAGCCACCATAGTCAGTTTCGCTTTCCGGTAGGAGGCGCACTGCACATACCCAGGAGGAAACGAACATACCGGTTTTGAGTTAACCGCAAAGAAGGGAATTATACAGAAGAATTGTGAATTGTTCTTGTAAACTACGAAAAACATGTAATAAACTATACTGTGTTGGAAAAGTGACAAAATATTTTCTCATGAATAAAAATGTACTGTAATTTGGAGATAACCCCTTATTTGGATATATCTTTTCCAAAATTGCAATTTCCCTAGGTAAAAAACGTATAAAGTGTTAGAACGCAACAGTCGATTTTGAAGTATAGGTGATCTTATAAACATCTTATCGTCAGAAGCATTTTTACTTTACGAGTAAAATCTTGAAGATCTCAAAATTTTATCATATTTCGTCGAGATTTTTTAAGAGAAAATATATTCATTAGGAATTAAATCGTGGCTTTGCAGAATCGTTGGAAAAGACTTTTATCTTTTAATAAAAGGTTATGAACTAATTTAGCTAATGAACAAAAATATTTTAGAAGAATTTCTGTTAACGGCAGGTTCTCTCTTATCTGTAAGATCGAAACCTTGTTATTTCCAGATGTTTCCGATAATCTCCGCATTGTTCTAGAGGCATTACTGGAAAAATTTCTCCCAAAAAAGAGTTAACGAGTTCGTGTCGGATGTTACACAATTACTGCAAGAAAATTTCTCACAATCCTCTTACGCTTTTTCTATGCTCACTTCTAACGAAACACACTTTAGTTTTGAAAAATTCTCTAAACGTCGTGGCTTTATTTCATTCAAAATTAAGATGAACATCTTTTCGTGACTACAATTTCAGTTATAACGACAACACATTTTTGAAAAATGGTATCCTTTCATATAAATTTTTGAAGTGTTTCAATAATATTTGTACGCCATTAGAAGTTTTAAGAAGTATGTCTTACCTTTTAGATTAAATAATTCTAAAATCTTAGAGTTTCGAATTGCTGATTTTTCTAGCGTCTTTAAAAATTAAACTCAATCTCTAGAAGTTCGAATAAAGTCGATTATGATACATTCTTTTGCAACCCTAATTCCAATATTTTTGTTAAGTTTTAAGTTCCTCTAAAAACTTCCTAAACAATTTCTCTGCCAAAACAGTTCCCAAGACTTGGAAATTTCTGTAAAGTAAAATATACTACCGTATTCTCGAACATTAATAGAAAAGAAGACAATTCGAAGAATATCAGATTTTAAAATTTAACTAGTCATATTCAGCATGTGCAGCGTAATGGGTGTGTGAGGAAAAAAAGAGAGGGTGTGCCGTTTTATCTGTAGGTATAGGAACTTGTTTGTTATTTTAAAATCTACAAAAAAATCAGCTTGAATTTTGTTTTGTGTTATATAACACGGTGTTTTCCAGCATAAATAAAATCTTATTTTTATTCTATCGGCTACGGTGCGGAGATGTACAATATATAATCTATTCTGGAAACTGTTTTAAATGAAATAGAAACAGTATTTCTATTAATTATTCGGCTTTCGATAAGTGATCACACAATATGATTAATAAACACTATTCATTGCATCAATATTTTAGACAGTCTTGATTAAAAATATTTTTCAGATATAGAAACCAAGAACCATTTCTAAATTTAAATAAGACCTTTCCTCGCAAATGGAGTATATGACTAAAAATGGTGAGTTCATATATTTAATTAAAATGTGTGTATGTCAATTTTGCACTAACTTCTCTTATCTTGGGTCGTTTTAAAAATGTGTGTGTATGTTTATGTATGTGTTTATGTGTATTGTGAATTGTATTGTGAATATTGGAAAGGTTAGGCGAGTGAGAGAACTGTAATTCCAAATAAGGTTTGTTCGATGTCAAATGATTAAGAATAAAGGTAAGATTTTCAAAGAAAGGTTCGCTCTTTCACAGAAGTGGTTGTCGAAGCTGGTCTGGGTTCAGTTTTAGAGAACCTTCTTAGCATAATAAATTTGTGAAGGGGTTTGACAGTCAATTTGAATAGGAGTTTGGTATTTGAAAAAGTTTTTAGGTTAACATCGTCCAAGGAACTCCTTCGATTGGTTAAACCGTCAGCTTGTTCAGCCAATAAAGTGGCTATTCTTTATGTTAGAATTTGATTGGCTAAGTGGTCAAACAATCGGACACCAAGCAATACAAAATTTACAAGTTCCGACAAGTTAAATTTAACGCAAACAAAAAAAAATTGCATTAAATCTTGAACTTGACCGCTTGGATCCAACCAATAGTTTTAAAGATTGCCATTTCTTTGCAAAACCGTCTGCAAATTTAAAGTGTTCCCTAACTTTATAAAAGCGACCAAGTAACCAAAAAGAATTAAAAGCATTTTCTTGTTTCAAAATGAATGAACATCCAAGTTAAACTTTTCCCTACCTTATTTTCATTCAAATTTCAACAGAATACAACCTCTTGGAATTTGTTTCTTCTTCCTCAATATTTATGAACTATTATTAAACTACCTTTCTGCTCTACTTATATGCATTATTCAATATGTCCTTATCATTCCCCTATGTTTACTAAAAATGGCTGATTGGTTATATTAGATTGGTTATATTATGGATTGGTTATATTAGATTGGTTATATTAATTAGATTGGTTATATTAGATTGGTTATATTAATTAGATTGGTTATATTATGGATTGGTTATATTATGGATAGGTTATATTAGATTGGTTATATTACGGATTGGATATATTAATTAGATTGGTTATATTATGGATTGGTTATATTAATTAGATTGATTATATTAATTAGATTGGTTATATTAATTAGATTGGTTATATTATGGATTGGTTATATTAGATGGGTTATATTAGATAGGATATAGTATGGATTGGTTATATTAGATTGGTTATATTATGGATTGGTTGTATTAGATTGGTTATATTATTGATTGCTTATGGTGCAAAGACAGCAAGCTCTTGAAATTTTATAAAATTAAATATATTAGTAATTATAATTTACTAATATATTTAATTTTATAACATTTCAAGTTGTTTATCAACCTAATGGAAAATAATAAAAATTCCAATTAAAACGTTAATTATAATTTAAATAATGCGTTTCTGAAAACTGAAACTTTTCAATATGTAAGACTGTAGCATTAACTTGGAAAAGCGATATATTTTTGTTAATTATTTCATTATCAAATTACACTCTTATATTACATTTTAATATTATAACAATTTTTTCCAAGTAATAGTTTTTTATAATAATTTTTTAATTTTTTAAAATATATTCATTTCATTTGAAATAACCAAAGTTAAAATGATGAAGTCGGCGTCAAGATGCAAGAAGTCAATAATATTTGTTAAAGGACATTTTACAAAATATTAACATTGCTTTATATACGTTATAGACAGAAATTATTCTTAATTTTTCAAAGCAACAATTTTCAGTCTTTTATTTAAAACGTTTGATTTCTTTTCAAGTTATTTTCAAATTTTTATATGCGTAGCTTTATTTTAAAAAATTTATGTACCTGTTAGTTCCATTAAAAAATATTACACCTTATCTGGATTGTTTCAAAACTGAATTTCTCCAAAAATATTTATTGTAAACTATTCATAATTTTGGATTCACTTTACTGCTTACCTACTCCCCACGAATACATAAAAAAATTAATCCGTCAGAATAGGTTTTTGTTGAAATCTTTTGAAAGACAGTTATCCAATAACTGATAAATAATGGCTGAATATGGTATTATATACATTGGCATAACTAACCTCAATTTCTGTGAGGGGCTATATAGCCTCTAAAAAAATGCTGTGCAAATTGAATTCATTTGTTGTTTTTGATATTTTAGGGAGGGCTCAATTTTTCCAAGGGTGGGCGAGTCACAATCAGCCTCATATAAATACGTCTTTGGATATATACGCAGTGAAACCCTGATCTGCTGCCATTTTGGAGACCATTAAAAATAGATGTACGGTGAAGAAATGACATCCTAATCAATTAATATTTCATATTTAAGACCTTAAAAAAGCGGACGACCAATGTGGGGAAAGGTGCATTGTACGGAAACGTAAAATCAAGGTTTTAATGTGTATCAGTGGTGCATCATGGCGTTGAAAGGTGGAGTGGGTTTCCTCCAAGTGTTCACCCCCCATTGACTGCAAAAACCGCAATACATATATCTATCACCATAATTACCGTCACTATCATAATGCATATCTTAATTGTGACTTATTTTATTTGAATGGGTGAATGGAAAACATCTGGAAGTAGCAGCGTTTGAAGCCACCCTACGTCACGGCTATATACTTATATATTAATATATATATAAGGGCCTGCAAAAGGGTTGCTGGTATCT
>QLNU02015360.1:312667105-312702309 GCA_006491805.2 Dysdera silvatica
GAGAGTGTCTTGAATGAAATAACCCATAATTAATTCAAAATTGAGTATAGCATTATAACAGTGCAAGTTAGAGGAACACAAAGAAGTTAAGAGAGAAAAAGTCACACTCTTTTACCATAAATAAGATACCACAGAAAGGATTAAATCTGATACACCTTGAAGATAAATATTTCTGCCTTCGGTGGGACCTGAACCCACGACCTTCCACTTGCCGGGCGGAGGCTCTACCCACTGAGCTACGAAGGACAATATATAATCTCTTTACGAACGTATATATATTGTTGCCAGTTATTTCGCAGAATGGTGTAGTACATAGACTACTATTTAAACCAAATTGCAAAGAGACTGGTATTAAATTGATCGAAATGCCCGTTGCAGCATATGTATTTATTTTATATAAATCGAACACTACGCAGATTAAATCAAACAACAATGTCAATCAATCAACGTTTATTGGCGTAGTGATACCAACGCCGATGGTATGGCGTGATTAGATGGTGAAACGTTCGAAAGAAAATAAATATTTCTGCCTTCGGTGGGACCTGAACCCACGACCTTCCACTTGCCGGGCGGAGGATTTATATAAAATAAATACATAGGCCACAACGGGCTTTTCGATAAATTTAATACCAGTTTCTTTGCAATTTGGTTTAAATAGTAGTCGATGTACTACACCATTCTGCGAAATAACTGGCAACAATATATATACGTTCGTAAAGAGAGTATGTATTGTCCTTCGTAGCTCAGTAGGGAGAGCCTCCGCCCGGCAAGTGGAAGGTCGTGGGTTCAGGCCCCACCGAAGGCAGAAATATTTATTTTCTTTCGAACGTTTCACCATCTAATCACGCCATACCATCGGCGTCGGTATCACTACGCCAATAAACGTTGATTGTTTGACATTGTTTAATTTAATATACATGCTATTTACAAAGTGTATACAATATTATGTTTATTCATTTAGAATAACAATGGATAAAGTACCATCATCAACTAGTGCAACATGAATGAAAAAAATGAGAACGAGGCGAAAGACTGAAAATTCAAATTTTCAAAAGGAAGAAAGTAAAAGAGTCACAGATTTACGGGGAAAAAAAAGGGACATGAAATGAGTTAAAAGGAAAAAAGGCTTTGAGAATAAAAGAAAGAGATACAAAAAGATTACACGGGGCAAAGAAGAAACAAGGCAGCATAACAGTTTGTAAAGATGAATATCGACGTGGAAATTCCTCATCATTTGCACCCTATTCTTGCAAAGCAACGTTTTCTAAAGCTATCTGGAAAACATCTAGAGTACTACCTTCTTCACCACGAAAGCAAAAAGCTGTTGTATCAGGTCTTGCAATGCATTGTGGAATAAAAATTCTAAATCAAATGGAAAAAGTACTTTCTAATAATCCAGGGAAAGTGGGTTACTCTGACGTAACCAAATTTTTCTTCAGACCAAATATAGCTTACGCATGTCCAGGAATGAAAGATTTTATAACTACTTGGGAAAATGGTAAAATAGAAAAATTGCAGAAATTTTATTTGACGATGTTTCTTACAGAAGCATTTTACATTTTCAAAGAAGAAAACCCTGATATCAAGTTTGGATTTTCACAATTTTGCACTCTTCGACCATGGAATGTTTTGTTACTAAAAGAAACTCCAGTGAAACAATGTAAATGTAAAATTCATGAAACTAAATTTGCTTTCTCCTAACTATACTTACTCAAATGAGTTTTGGAAAAATATCCTGTGCGATGACAATCTAAATTCTCTTTGTTGGCAAAATAAGTGCTATCATTGTTCTAATGCAAAATTAGTACTTTCACAAAATAAACTGGAACATATTGTCAGTTAGAAAGAATAAATAAAAAAAAAAAAGTGATGGGAGATTTGAACTTTCGGTTAATGGAACATTTGTAGGGGACCTTTATGAAATAATCATTAATAATTTGCCTACAATGATGAATCATGTGAATATAAAAGGAATTCAACAAAAGGAATTTGAAGCTGATAAAAATACACGTTCTACACGAATATTACAAGTGGACTTCGCCATGTCGTACAGTTATGAGTATCAAAATGAAATTCAAAGTGCACTTTGCTCTCGAGTGAGTTACTATTATTTACAGCAGCTGTTTTTTATGAGGGGCAATGTACCATATACCTAATTTGTCCCAATTCCCTAAACAAGGATAAAAACAGTGTATTTGTTTTTATTGATTTCTTGTATAATGAAATTTTCAAATCATGTAATAGTAAGCCAGAAGCTGAAATCATATGGAACGATGGACCACCTTCTGAATTTAAAAACAGGTATTCAGTTAAAATGTTGTAAATGCTTTCAACCAAATACAAGAGCAACTTTACGTGGAAGTACGTCACAACTTCCTGTGGGAAAGGTGGTATTGGTGGAGTAGGAAGTAATATTAAAAGACTTGTAAGGCAGAAAGTTATGGCTCAGGGAGAAAGTCGCATTGTACAATCAGCACAAAATTTTGCTAAAATTGCTTCAAAACTTACTCAAACACGAGTGTATTACATAGGAGAATACATCAATTGTGCCCTTTCCAGTAAATGCTGGGGTGTACCTGGTACACCAAATATAAAAAAATTTCATGTAATTGAGTAAAACAACATCATCATCTTCTTCAAGGAAAGTTGTTTAGAAGAAAGTGAGATTTTAAAAAGTAACGAAAAATCTGAAAATATAGTTCGCAAAGATTTTAAAGAAGAAATTGTCCCTTCTCAATGGGTGGTTGTTCATTATGAAGGAAAATGTTATCCTGATATGGTAGAAGTAGTACTCTCTCAACAACCAAAATTTAAAATTTCTGCAATGATCCAGTTGGCAAAAATTGCTATAAATGGCCTCAAAAACCTGACTGCATATTTTATAACTTTCATGATATGGTTAAGATAATTTCACCTCCAATTGCTGTGAATAATAGAGGTTCATTCAAATTTTTGGAACCCATTTAAATGGACTGTAAGTAAAAACTGTTAAATAATTTTGAGTTACAATTTTGAATATTAACATATAAAATAAATTAATTTTTATCCATTTAATTCTGTTATATTTCTTAATTATTTTAGTACAATGATGCAGTAATACAAACTGTATTAAAACATTTTGAAAAATACATTTCGGAGCATTATTTAGTTTCTTCTCTAAATATCCAACACGTAACAATTTATTGTATCCAACACGTGACATGCACAAAAAACCCTTCATGTAATTATTTTTACCAAATTCTTTATTACATAACATAGCCGTATGTCCAAAGACTTTAGACAAAAATACAGTTTGTTCATATCATCATCAGATTGGCTGCTTTATTAAATGGAATCTGGAGTTGTAAATGTTAGGTAAAATTTTAATGTCCAACGTGTGACAGTCATATTTATATTAAAAATATAGAAAACACAAAACAAATTTTTATAGCTTAAAATATTACATATGGCTAATACTTTGTCTCTGGCATAACAAATTCAGAGTTGCCAACTGCTCCGGAACTTCCGGAGTTTCCCGCTAAAGCCTTGAAAATCCGCTCGCTCTGTACATCGTTCACTCTGGAAACCGCATCGATGTAGGGAAAGTGGATTTTTCAATACAAGGAAAATTTTCCCTATAAAAGGAAAAATCTCACTTCATGGATAAATTTCTAAAATTTCTTCAGCCAGAATTGCAATATTTCCCCCTTTCGCCGGGGTACTAGACCCTAGAAACTCGACTTGCACCTTCCAAAACGGTGCACTGCGCATGCCCATGGACTTTGAAGCTTCAGTATGTTGCCTTAGTGGGCTGGTATGAGAATTGAGGAAACGTTGTATTTCGACAAATTAGAAACTCGAAATGCACCGACCATGTTGTCAAGGGCGTATCGCGAAAAGGGCCTGGAACCTCCCATCCTTTTCTAGGCTGTTACTGAGGCTACGATTGCGATATTATGTAATCAGAGAGTGTACGTGAAGGCACTTGGAATGTTGCATGTCAGGGCCGGAGGCCCCATCATTTTTCTAGGCTGCTATTGAGGCTACGATTACGATATTAAGTAATCAGAGAGTGTACGTGAGGGCACTTGCAATGCCGCATGTCAGGGCCATTTCAGGTGGGGGCCAGAGCCCCCATCCTTTTAAATTTTCAAAATTATTTTTTGCCATAAGTAATGATGTAAATAGAACTCATATATTTCTTTTTATTGTTCTGCACTGCTATTAAAAAGTTAATAACATAATAAATTTTTTTGGGTGAGTGCTTATCGTAGGCTTTTCTCTTTCCTATTTGCTAATTGAATATCTGTACATGTAGTTTTTCATTTGTGTGTATTCAGAGAAATGTCCCTTGTATTTTCCTAAAATTATTCTACACAAATTCATTGGAAAAACTTCTAATGCATTTTATATTTGAGGTTTGGGGAGTTAAATGTGTATTAGATTTTTGTTCCTATAATATTGGAATAAATCCCTTTTTATTTATTTATACATGCAATTTTTAAATCTTTATATATGTATGTTTAAATATGTATATATATTACTAAAAATTTTTTATAATGGGGTTTTTGTATGGCTGTTTTTAAAAGAAAAAACATGCCAGTCTTTCATTTTTACCCTTATTCTCTCGTTACTCCTGAAGCAACCTCAAAACTCCTGAAATTTTATAAGAATGCTCCTGAAGCTGCTCAGATAAGGTTGGCAACCCTGCAAATTTACAAAGTCTTATTTGTTTAACTTTTTATACTTCCCTATTATACATAAATACTTGTACAAATGTCCAACATATGACAGTGAAATGGTCCACTAACACATTCTCTCTTTCTGTAATATGTATGTAAAACAAAAGTTTTTGTATTAGTCTATTATTATTTCTTTATTTTAGTCTATAGAATTTTAGGAAAATCTACTGGTTTTCATATATTTTTCATATTTTCACAGTTTTAGGTTTTAGACACTTTAGTTCACTTTTGGACAGTTTTGGATGGTATAAACCAGTTTCAGACACATGTCCTGTCCAAAATCAGCTTCGAATGTCCAAAACCCCAACCCTGCATATAACCATTTATATTTTGGCTTATAAGGTATATGTAAAGTTTCTGAATGTTCTATCTCTTGATACAACTTTAGGAAGATAAATTTCATTATGGTATCATTTTAAAAACCTTTGAATGTGCTATCTGTTTTGATACCATAAACATTAGTTTTAATCTTTAAGAAGATAGGAAAAAATATAAATTTCACTTTTTTTAATATTTTAAATAAATCAGTAGAATCTTGATTAACTGAACTTCATTTTACTGAAGTCTGTGTTAACTGAAATTATTTTTAAAAAATTTTAGTTGCACTCCTTCAATGTTTTTAATGAAAATGTTCATATTTGGTTTCTAATGTACTCCAGCTTTAAGAGAGGAACCAATGCAGATTTTGTTATAACTGTCTCTCTCTTGGGTGGCTGTAATCACCTTCCCTTATTTTCAGAGAATGTTGATACAGCTATAGAATCGTAAGTATTATTTCAAACTGTCCCACATTTCAACACCAAACTAAATACCAGCCCTTTAGTTTTAAGTTAAGCAAAGGGTTGAGAAAATTAATTCTAAACATTTTGGACTGTAAAATTATGGGTAAGCTGCAAAACATGTCTGTTCAGGAGGATAATAAAGTTATCTCTGATTCTGAAAATTTCATGGGACTCAGGTCAAGGGTCAGGTCCAGCCCTCACTACTTCTGAAGGGATAAAACAGGACAGAGAGTCTAGACTGTATAAACTTCCTTTTACACATGTTTATTTTTGCTGCCTCCTCGAAAAAAAGTAGTCCTTAAAACTTCTTTTTTCTATCAATATCGTAGTTTGATAGTATATAAGTATATGTGCTTTTAGATAAACGGTTTTTATTCTGCACCTTTTACACTAAAAATTAAATTTCTGAATTATCTGAAATTGGGTTTTATTTTTTGGTTCATTGGAGTTCTACTGTACTCTCTCACTGTTTTTGTTTTTTGCACTATTGGAAACAAGGGTGTAGGCATCTGGTAAGATTAAATCACTGGTTTAGTTTCACAAAATCTGGAGTGTAGACCAATGTGTGAAACATTTTTTGAGAGGAAAAAGTCTTTTGTGTGCAAATAAATAGAATATTAAATTGTTTTGCAATTTTTTTTATATTATGTTAAAAATTTAAGGTACAATTTCTTAGCAACAGCATCATATTTTTAACTGATCATCACTTCTAACCAGCATTACAGTATTTGCTTTACTTTCCTCTGTGCCTTTGGGCAGTTTTTCTGCTAGCTATTTTAAATCTTCTGTTGAAAGCTCTTTACCTCTCAAGGATCTCATGCATCCTAGTCGTAAACCTAGTCATACCTGCATGCATACACATATACGCGCTTTCTTTCTACTGTACATAAATAAGAATGAATTCTGTATTTTCCAGAAATGAACCAATATATTAAAAGCATTACATTTGTTCATGATTTGGCTAATCAGAGATTTCAAAAACTTGTGAACCATTGTCCTGATAATGACATTGATTATATTGATATTTCCATGGTGAGTTGGATAAAATATATTTTTATTATATGTTATGTTTAGATTAAACATACATATTTGTATAGTTTATGTTATATATATATTATTGTAGATATATTTTTAAAATAGCTTTGTTTGATCTGTTTTTGCAGGACATTGAGTGGAAAACAATGCTTGATTCTGGAACTGAAGCAAAGTTTATTTCACTACCATTTGATATTGTTCTCAATAACAATGTTGGCTTACATTATTTTACTGGTATGTACATACTAATAAATATTATGTATTATTAAAAGTGGCCATTAAAGTAAACAGAAATCATATTGTTTGCATATATACATGGTGGCTATGGTAAACGTTTCCCAATTCAGAGCTCTGTTAATACACACAGAGCCGTAGCCAAACTTGGGATATAGGGGATCTGATCGCCCTTGGAAAATATTTTTTCTCAAAATAAAATATTGTAGACTTTTATTTTAAATTTTTTGTTTTGTATTAAATTGTACATGATAATGGAAATTGTTCTTTGACGTTAAAAATGTATTCAAAATAGCTTTCTACGGTAGATCTTGTGTATGTAATTTTTTTTATATACGTTTGAGTCTTCATATACTTTATAATAAGGATTGGGGAAATTATAGAGAGGTATACTAAAATTTATAAGTTTTTAATGCAAAATTTATTTTAAGAAATTTATTTATTAACGTTAAATATATTAGTCTACTTATATATTTGGTATTATTAAATATATTAATAAAATACATTAAAATATTAAAGAACTTTAAGCCCCCTGTAACTTTTAGAGCCCCTCTTGTAACAAGCGTCTAGCTACAGGCCTGAATATGCAGAATAATACCAAACTTTTTAATATACTGTTTAAGAGATGGAGAAACAGATTCAAGTCAGGAAAAAAAAAAAAAGAATTGCTTCAAATTGGGGGAGGGGATATAGTGCAGGAAATAAAATTTTATTTTTGCTTGTTGCAAAAACAAACAAACTACCATGGGAAATGGTTTCACAACTTTCAACTTATTCATGATATTTGAAGATGTTGACTTCAAACCAGAACCTTTTTGGTCCAGAAATTGCATTGTTTCTATTGTTGGAAAGAGCAAATACAAAAATTCATTCATTGATTCAATCAACGCTCACTAATTGTTTGCCATTTTTTAAAATGTTTTTCCATGTGTTTCATGTGGTAGCACCATATCTCCCACCACCACCAATCCCATCTGCAGATTTTTTTTTTAAACCCTTCTTCCCATCAAGCTTTTGGACCTCAAAAATCCTTGATTTTTTTTTGGGGGGGGTGGGGTGGCACTTGAAAATTACATAACTTATAGAAAGGCCTTGAAAGTGCTTGACCTTTTAAAGCTTCTCCAGTGCTGAAATTATCAATTGCTTAGGTATTTGCCTAATTTCGGCTTGGTTAGAACTTGGATAAAAGCAGGCTGTAAAATCTGTATTAAGGAATTCAACATAGGAATAATGGGAGAGTCAACTTTGAAGCCCCATATAAAAAGTGAGTTATGCTTTTATTTTATTTTTTTTTTTTTTTTTTTAATTCCATTTCAGTACATTCAGGAATTTATTAATTTAGTATAGAAAATCACGTTTCTTTTTTAATGGCCTGCTTTCATCCCCAACTATGTGAAGAAATTATGGTAGTCCATAGCTGCTGATTCTGCTTTGTTTTCTGAGGAACAGGATTTTTGATCATTTTTCCTGATCCTTCTGTTTGTTATTGAAAATCTCTCAGTTTTTGTTGAATTAAAGGAAAAATTTCTCTTTTGTTGAAGTAGGCAAATTACACCTAACATTTAATGAAATACTTAATCTATGCAATTCTAAACTTACGACAAAAATACAGTGTGTGCAATGTGGAATGGTGTTTTCCAACAAGCTCTCTGATCCCACAGTGTTGATGCCCATTCATGAAGCTAGCATGACACCATGTTTGGAGCTGGGTCTAATGCCAGCATTATGTGCCATCTCTCTATTAATTAGATTTTAGAATATTTAAGTATTCAACAATATAATTAATTTTCAGGAATGAATGTGGGGTGATTCACTTTCCTTGCCATCTAGATCATGCTGACAATGGTGCATTCTCTTTAACAACCCTCCTGATTGTCATTGAAGACTGTAGTTACTAAAAGAGACATTTTTTTCAGGCCAAAAGCATTGCCCACTTATGGGTGGAAAATCAACATGTTTTGGAATTGCACAGTTTTTAAATGCGCCTATTACCAATGAAGTTGATATAGAGATAGATTCCACTTTTCCTACAAATTCTGACACAAAGTTAAACAGCTAGCCATCTATCAGGTGCAGCAGTCTTAGATACAGAGATTGAGTTTGTTTTAAAGTGTTGCGTGAGCTACTATTCCACAAAATAAAAAAAATTCATATGGGACCACCAAATGTGCTTATATTCTTAATTTTGACTTAGCATTCTACTTCTTACGGGATAAAATTGTTAATTGTGTAAATATGGCAGCTTGTTTATTGTGTAAATATGGCAGCTTGTTTTACAATGTTGTTTGATGGGAGTTTAATAAGACACAGTCAAAGCCAATGAATATACATATAAGATTTTGGGATGCCCAATGCATAGTAACAAGTTATTATACTGCAGTATTTCTTGGCCACTCCATGACAGAAGTAATATTGACTGCGTTGTGCAATGCTATAAAAGAATTATATTTCAGAAGAGTGTTAAATATGTCTATGGATGGACAATCTGTAAATTGGAAAATTTCAGAATCTTTCAGGAAAATCCCATGAAAGATCTTGGCATGACAATTACTCGATGTAGGCAGCTGTGGCCTACATACTTGACACAATTGCATTAAAAGCGCTTGTAGAAAAGTTTTGAGGGCTATTGAAGATGTTCTCTGTAACATATATTAGCTGTTTCAGGATGTTTCTGCAAGGAGAGATTTCTTGGATTATTCAGAGAAAAAGAAATTTCCAATAAATTTTTGTGTACATCGAGGGCTGGAGAATTCAGTAGCAACTGAGCGTATGTTAGAAACAGGGTATCTATGGATCTGGAAAACCTGGAAAAGTCAGGGAAGTTTTTTCTGACTGAAAAAGTCAGGGAAATTTGAAATACAAAGGCCAAAGTCAGGGAAATTTGAAATTCATTGTTATAATAAATAACTTATTAAAATAATTTTTCTGATTTGTGCTTTTTTGTACCACATTACATACTGTAGATTTTGAAAAATTTCTAGTTTTGACGAAATTTCTTCTAAAAATTAACGTTTTGCAAAAAAAACTAATATAATTTATATAAAATTATTAAGCCCATATATTTCTCAGGAGAAAATGTTTGCCAAATATGTAACTAAAACTTGGAAAAAAAAAGTTTTTAGCTAAATTATCCAATCTGTAAGGGATTTTTATTATACCAATCTCCTTTTCCTTATATATAGTCATACACCTTTTAAATGAAATAGAAGATAAAACATCAGCTTTGCGATTATATATAGTTAAACTCTTTTATAATGAACTCAAAAGGGCCGAATGGAAATGTTGCTGTAAATATTTAGTGCAAGTTTTTAGTGTAAAGAAATGCATTTTTTTCATATATTTTTTACATTTGTAAACTCACTGTAATTAAGTTATAAATGACTTTGGAGTTTGTGTTAGTGGATTTTATGGTCTTAGAAACTTATTTTTATTACGCAAATTTTAATGCGTTGTGTGTTGTTTACTGTAATTAGCGACTGGAAATCGATTAAGATTTGGTCTGGAAACCTGGAAAAGTCAGGGAAGTTTGAAACAGAATTTGGGTAGACACCCTGTAGAAATTTGCAATGATATCTGTAATTATACAGGGTAGTGACAAAGTGGTCACGGGTCACTTTTTTTCAGGAATGGTTGAGTAGAAGGAAACATCAACAAATATGTATCCCACTATTTTTGAGGGCACACTTTTTGAATGAAAACTTTTTGGTGTGTGACGTTGGGGGAAGGGTAGTGGGGGTCAACTCAAAAATTTTAAATGGAAATATATGTCATTAGAAAAATGTGACTAAAAAACAATTATTAATGTTGGTCCAAGATCAGTACACCGAACCAGTTATGAATGGGGAGAGGTGAAAATTTGGGTTCGAAATCTCTTTCTTTACTAAAATTCCCCATACATAGGTACTTAAAATCCCGTTCTATACTTGTTTCTGTAGAGAGTGTGCATCTGCACATGTGCAGCCACTGTGCTTCATTTACATATTATGTTAGTAAGCAACATCGACAGATGCTGCAGTAAAAAATTACTTGTACATGTTATTAGGTATGTTTGACTTCGTTTAAGGCAATTAAAGTTTAAATCTTTATTAAACATTTATTTCTTATTTGATTACCCACTTTGTTTTATCATTTAATGGCTGTGCAATGGTATACTCAGCAGAAGACAAAGTGGAAGTAATTTTTCTTCATAAAGAATGTGGTTGAAACTGCAGGGCAAAATTGTCAAATTCTGATTCACTGCTCAATTTGATGTCTAGAATAGTTTCTTAAGTCAAACAGGTGTTTTTTTATGGAATTTCAGCCCGATAAATGCACAAAGAATCTCCAAGATAACACACTTGTATTTTCACAAAAGTGTCACAATGTACCCATATTGGAATTCTGGCATCACTGGGAGATAATCACATGATTCTTTTATGTTTTATATTTTCCCATAATTTCATTCATTTGCAAAGAGCTGTTGACTATGAAAGATCCTTACTTTCTAAGCATTTTTAAGTTTATGTCCATAACGAATTTAATTTAGTCGTAGCAGATAGAAATACCAAACTTATCAGTTTAAAGAGTTTGATCAAAAGTTGGAAATTTTAAAATCAAACTTAAATACTACTTACCTTTGTGAATAAAGTAATAGGGTACTACTGTATATAATGTATGAACTTAGAAGCAGGAATATATAATTTCATAACATAGAGTGCTATAAAAATTAAATGGAAAATCACTTTCAAATATGATTAAGTTTTTGACACTCCACTTTTATATGGTTCATACCAGAAGTATTGTCTTAGGTAGGGAGAACAAAAATAAACATGCTACATATTTACACACAACTGTGGTAGACCATATGTTGGCGCGATGTAGCGATGTAGTTGAGGTTTCCCTTATGCGAGTTATGAATAAAATTGGAGATTGTTTGAAATGCAATGAAAATAGACAGGCCTGATGATAGCACACAAAGACAGAGAAGGGCACTTGGACATTGTTTATGGCCATGCTGGCACCAAGAAAGGTTTTATTTCACAATACCGGGTCATAATGTCGGCGGCCTTATTGCATGCATTTATCAACAGGGTATAAAATCCGAGAGGAGAGATAAAGTAGTGCTGTGTGTAAAAGGAGGCTGTCGTGTTGTGATTCAGTCGTATCAGAAGCCACAAGGAGGGGCTAGTGTTTAGGGGCGTTGTGTAGCGTTGGTTGGAAATGTAAGGTCAGTAGAGTAGTGGTTTTGGAAATTGATTGGCAGGGGGAGTATGAATGTTACATAAGATTAAAAAGAAGACGAAGATTTTGAAAAGAAAGAAGGAGAAAGAGGTTTGGAACGCCAAAGTGTGAGGTTTGGAGAAGGAAGACTAGTCTGAGTTGTGGTGGCCGTTAGGACAGCTGAGAGTGACTGGTGGAGTTAAGAACTTTGTGTGGGTGTGAGAGAGGCAAGTAGCACCCTTAGTAGAGGTGGCTGCAGTATGTAGAGTTCGAGATGAAAGGAATGAACGAGAGTTATAGCGGAGGCCAAACTCCTATAGAGAAGAAGCACCGGTCCGGAGCCTGAGCCATTGGTCACAAGGAGTCAAAATGATCGTTCGGAGCCCATTTCAAGGAATCAAGGTTGTCATCTTGAGCCTGAGCCATTGGTTGCAAGGAATCAAGGTGGTCGTCCTGAGCCGTTGGTTGCAAGGAGTCAAGGTGGTAGTCCTGAGCCTTTGGTTGCAAGGAGTCAAGGTGGTAGTCCTGAGCCTTGTGCTGTAAAGTCGAATAAGGTCAAGATGGTCTGCTTGATCCCCAAAGAAAGCCATGAAGCTGCCGATGCCTGAGTTGTCGTTTTTGAAACCCTAGCTCAGCGCAAAGGAGGAAGAGTTGGCCTGCAAAAACGATTTCAAGATTTCCATGCTGTTCAGTCTCTAAAAAACATCGTACCTAATGTCCTGCCAGCAACGTGGTCGTTTCCAGCACTCCAAGGAAGGAAGAAGAAAGATTTGGCTGCCAAACTGAGTGTGTCATTTTGCTATTTTTCTTAGAATGAGGTTGCAATTGAAATTTGGGTTGAGGTACGCTTTTTTTTTTTGTGAGTGTTGGGATAATTAGTGAAAGGTGGTACTTATACGCATCCATTATTGATTGTTATCACTTATATATTAATAGCTAATTAGGGTCATTTCTGCTTAGTAAAAAAGTGCCAGTAATTAATCAAGATTGTATTAGCTAATGTTTCCTGAGGTTGGTTGTTCTTTCATCTAGCAAAGTTGCACTAGTTAAGTTATAGTGTTAGTTGTTAAATTCAGTAACAATTAAGTTAAGGTATTCATTGTTGAAATATTGAAGGTGTAATAAGTTACCTGTGTTAACAGAAAAATAGTTCTTTCCCCGATTGGGTATTTCGCGTCGTGATTGCATTTTACTAGAATATTCTTAACTGTTCTAATGCCTTGACTGCTAGGCCTTGCTTGGTGCAGAATGACCATTGTTATCTTTGCGCCATAAAAATACAACCAACCAGCCTTGACTACTGGACTACTGAACATTGTAGTATGTAGCTATTTTCCCATGTATGTTAACCAAAGGGAAACTCCATCTTGAACCATATAAAATTGGAGTGTCAAAAAATCATTATTTGAACTGTCCCTCCACACCATCTTCATTCCTGTCAACTTGTACCGTTTGGCCTTGTAATATATGGATTTGTGGTAAGTTGTAAAATTGTATGCATGATCGGTGAGATTGTACAATTTCATATAAAATTTGTGAATTCCTTTCTTTAAGAATTAAAAAACGTCACTGATTTGTAACATATGCAATTTCACAGCAGGAGAGAAGGGCAAAGTCACCTTTTCAAATTTTGCACCCCTAAAAATTTAATGCTCATTTATAATATATCTGACCTTTCTCCCTGTCATAGCACAGGCATTTTGGCCCAATTAAGCTTCTGCCTCAAATAAGCAAATTTCACATAAAATTAAACAATGAACGTTTTTTCAATATTACTACATACATAATATACAATACATATGAGAAAATAATATGAACTCTGAAGAAAAAAATAATAAATTGAATTTAAAAATAGAACTTTAGTTTTACCCCGCTTGCAAGTCGAGACCTATGACGCAGATGTGCATCATGTGCGTGCGTGCCAGTGCTGTGCCACTACACCGACACTAAACATTAAATGACCACACCAACGTTAAACATTAAGTGATATGTATCTGAAGTCCTCTTGTTCTCTATGTAAGATCACATCATATTAAATGGTTTGCACTTTTTTTTTTTGCAGCTATATGTAACATAACATATGTGCAAATTAATTGTAATCTTAAATTTTTGTCCCAGTGAAGCGGAATGTTGTCCCGATTAAGCAATGTAAATTACTATTAGTTTCTTGGTTTGGGTTCCATTCCTTGAGATTTGGCCTAATTAAGCAGTGGTGACTATATTTAATAATAGTATCTAAGCAGATTAAAAATTTAATGTTAATGAATAAATTTCTTAAATTTTGTATTGAGTCAATGATGGGCCCTGGAGTTGTGACACATCTGCGTAGCACACCATTACCCCAGTTCTACTTCCAATGGTACCCCTCCCCCATAAAAAAAAAAGCTTACCATCGAATTTCTCACTGTAGTCCTGGGTTTGATTTCCTAAGCCTTAAGAGATTTGGAATCCTTGAGGAACTGTAGGTCCTGGTGCATCATGATCCTTGTTCTGTAAAACATATTCAGTTTATAGTGTAGATGTAAATGTAGATTGCAATCCATTTTTTGCCACATCCTCTAGTGCCTCCATTGCTGCTTATTGCACTCCTTCGGAACTTACGAATCATCACCCTTTAAACAAATTCTTCATCTGGGGGGGGGGGGAAAGGTCATTGTATCACCATATGCAGACTTAATCATTTGAAGTCTTACTCAGTGGTTTTTCCACCATACAGAATCTAACACTTGAATGCCATTCAAAAATCGACACCTTTTCCATGTGATGGAAAACCTTGGAATGCCTCCGATCATGAACTATGCACATATATCATATATGCTCGATTTGGACGAAACTGGTTCTGGTTGCTTGGTCACATGACACTCGTCACTTACCCAAGTGGAAATGGTGTAATTCACTCACATTCCACAACTATTCAAAAAGTTCAAGAATTTTTTCAGTGTAATAGTATTTTGATTGTCTAAGGATTTATCCTGTTTTATTAAAATATATTCAGATAAGTTTATTTTTCTGTTATGCCATAATGATATTTACTAAAGCAATATGAAAATGCGTGTAATTTTGTAAGTTTTATATATAAACATAAAACTGACGTCATAAAAAAGTTACATTTTAACTATGTCTTTTTAAGAGTACATTGTAGTAGAATATTTGCAAATAATTATAATTTTTTCTTTTGCAGAATTCATGTCAAGTATTAATGCTCAGGGATATGTATTTTTCTATCATAATATTGAAGTAAGTATTTGGGGAAATATGCTGCTGAATAAATTAATTGCACTAATAATGTAGTGAATCAAAGACGAATATGTACATTGAATGGGCTGAAGCTTACTGCAACAAATTCCTGATCTTAATAGTCGTTTAAAAAGTTAAATTGTTTATTCAAATTATAGTCATTCAACAAGGCTAATTTTTTTACTTTTTATTTCAAATTTTCTGTATATATCAGTTGAATGATTTCCATATCGATAATTAGAATTGTAAAAACTTTGATCAAGCAATTTTTATTAATCACAGCATGTTCTGTTATATCAAGATGTGATTAAACTGATTTTTCAAATTTAAATGCGTAATTCTTCTGTATAAATAAAAATCATTGAAGTTAAACTTTGAATATACAGTCTTCTAAAATTTGAGAATCTTTACTAACGCAATTTAATTCAAATTAATATTTCTATGTTTCATATAAAAAGTGACCCTTCTCAAGATTCAGAATTAAGTTGGTGATTGCCAAATTAATGCTATATCTATAGTTAGCTAGTGTATGTTCTAACGTGTTTATAAACCAAATAAAAAAAATCCAGTTTAAACCAAATCACATATTGGTTGAAACAAAAAACTTTTTTAATATTTTCAAAATTATTTTGGCCTCCAAAGCCTATCTCCTTTGACAGCAATTAGTAAATAAAGATCATGCATAATGAATTCCATTTACTTACTAAATATAGTATTTGTTCTCTTGTCTGGATCTGTTTAGCATGACGTGTGATTACTTTTGGTTAACATTTTCCAATAAAAAAAAAGCTAATTTGGATCAAACAATATGTTTGTTTGGATTTTTTATGGCGCAAGAGCATCTGGGCTATACTGCGCCAATCGCACGGGTGGAAAGCAAGTACGAGACCGGCAAGATCACAATCTCAGCATTGAGTCCAGATGCAGAAATCCCTTCGTGAGACAAACGTGCCCGCAACGAGAACAATGGCTAAAAGCCGAGCCCAATGCAGGCATGCCGAGAAAACCTGGGATTTGGCGTGGTGGAATTAAATTGCATACAAGCAGCGGGTCGCCGAATGCGTGAAAAACGCACGGTACCTCCATCCGCCGTCGCTTAGCAGCTATCGTCGTCAAGAAAGCACGAGCGTTCTTCACTCATGACTCGACAGCCCTCCCCCTATGATCAAACAATAAATACATAGAAAAAATTATTGTGTGTTTTAATTCCTCTATTACTTCTCCTTTTAAAACTTGTTCAGAAAAATGTTGCATGATCTTGTAGTTGATCCCTTTAGTCTATTATTTTTGCATAACTCTGTAGTGGCGTAGAGGTAATGCATTTGTCCAATCGAATCCAAAATAGTATTCAATGTTTGCCATATTTTGCTACTGGTTCATACATAGTCCAAGTTTTACTTTCTTAGATAACATAAATTTGGATTCCTCTGGAAACTGTAGGCCCTTGTTCAGCATGACCATTGGTGTTTTAATGTTTTATAACTAACAAAGCAAAGTTATTTTTGTGTGCACTTATATTGAGTTTATACAATTTTTCGTGACAGAAAGGAATGATTCATTTTTAGTACTGTTATCCTTCATGAAATATAAAATCTTAGCCATTGTTGTATACTCTGCTCTTTATAAGATTCTTATTTCCATAATATATGTATTTATGAGACCTATTCAATAAGCTTATCACGTCTTCAAACTTGTTAAAAAATGTCATTCTGGTAACCAGATTTATTAGAATTCTGAAACTTAAATGTAGAAATTTCTTTAATTTTCGCAAAATTATTTGTGAAAGCTGTATGCCTTCTTAAACATGTTTTCCGTGAGTAATTAACTTATTAGAGAGGTTTGATCAATAGAGTTCATCATTCATTAGTATGCAAAAGAGAAGTAGAGGAAATAAAAAGAATAGAGAATTAAGATTCAGCCTGTAGCAGTATTGAGAATTGTAATGAGAGTGAAAAATAAAAGAAATCTAACGCAATTGAATGTTGCAAATTAAATAGAGACGAAAAAGAATAAGAAAATTTCATAGGATAAAAGAATCAAGCAATGTCGTTATGCCTAAAATTATCAGGATATTTTTGTAACATTGTATGAAATTTTCTGTTCTTTTTTTTTCTTACAAGGAAACTACCTGATAGCAACCCCTCCGATTTGCTTGAAATTTTCAAAATGGGTTCAGACCAATGTTTGAAGCATAACTCTGTCGACTTTTCATTCATGGATGTGAAGTTATTGGTAGTGATGTGTCATTCACGATTGAATCTGTCATTTGGACAAATCTTTTGAGTGAGCTTTTGGATGATACAGTTTTGTCAGTTATTTTATTTACCATTCACTGCTGATTCATTTAGCTAGTCATTTACTAAAGAAACATAGCACAGACACGTTTACGGATGATCTAATTATAAAAATCTTTTTCAGTCAGTTAAGTAGGTCCATGCTGAATATCTGGTTTAGATATTATGTCGATTCAATCTTTAAACATCGTTTCATTGACAAGGAAAGCACCTGATAGCGATCTCACCGATTTGCTTTGAATGCACTAATTAAGTTCAGACCAATATACTGTTTCACAAATTTTAAGCAAATTGCAAAGATCTCTATCAGATACTTTACTCATGAAAGTAAAATGTGGTGAAAATATTGCTGAGGAATACATACCACATACACTATTTATATAGAACATATAGAAGTAAATGCTTAGCGAAATTTTGTAACAATGGGTATGTAGGCAGAATTTAAGATAATCTATCATTTAAAGGAAACGGTGATATGCATTTTCCCTTTATTTTAAAAATTGAAATGGTGTAAATTCTGAACAAACACACGTTTTATTCTTCCTCCCCTTCTACAACAACGAGACAGGAAGAAATGATTTGAGGAGGATGCATACTTCAAGTGAACGAGTTAAAAGAACAAGCTAAAGTAAACAATTTTACACATTGCTAATTATTCATATTTTAAATTATTGCAAAACTGTTATTTTTGTAATATTAACTGTTAAAGCAATGCTATTATGGATAATTGCACATGCTTACAACTTGACTATAAAGTCTGCCGGGCATTTCTTTAACAACAAACAATATAGAAATAACAGTTTCATAAAACTTAAATTATTAGTAATTTTGCATCTGCAAATTTGCAAATAAAAACCATCAAGATTATGGTTTAAACATTGGGCTGAACATATTTCTAAAATTTCAAGCAAACCAGAAGGGAGTAGCTATCATGTACTTTCCTTGTTAGTGAAACGATGAAAATTAAAAAATGGTGATTATTTTTACTCCCAAAGTTACATATAGAACTTGCTCTGCATTTTTTTTTTTTTTTTTTCTGAGCAAGATGCGAGTATGCAGTTTGGGAAACTAATAGCCCAGTTATGTACTCACATATCTGGACTATTAGTAATGTAATAGATCTCACATGACTCCATGCAAGAATTCTAAAATACCATAAAAAAAATTTGGGGGAAGATTTGCAGTACCATTTAAACCAATCGTTGTCTTCTCATCCAAGCATGTTCTACTAGATTGAGAATTTAACCTTTCACTACGACTCAAATATTACTGTATTTCATGGGTGGGTTCCCTAGGCCTAAAGAGATTCAAATTCCTCGGAAAATTATAGATCCTAGTGTAGCTTTACTTTCCATGCACCAAAAAAACAAACAAACCATAAAGCGATTGAAATATGTTCCTTTTTACATTTGCAAATTTTTTAGTGTCAAAGACAAAATTTTATTTCACCAAGGGAAGATTATCTGTCTTTTCAAGTAATGCTTTTTTAATATATAATTATTTAACTTATTTTTTTAGGGATTTCGCACTACTGCTGAATCACTTTTGTCAAAAGATGGACAAGAAAGTTCTACTGAAGAAGGAAAAGTAGAAAAGCTAAGAGAGTTTGCAATGCAAATTTTTGATGCCTACCTTGGGGAAAATGTATTTCTTATAGATATTTCTGTTTTCCATAGATTATAGCATATATCCTCTTTTATATATATGCAAACTGTTATTTAAAATATATCTTAACCCTTATAAAATTGCATTAAATGTTTAGTGCTAATTTGCACAATATTTGAAAGTGCATGTGATCATTTTGTTTGAACTTTAGATTTGAAAGAACTTGACGAAAAATTTAATGGGAAATTTTATGGAAAAAGCTATAAATTCTACCTTTAGCTACCATTAAGGTATATCAGTGGTAACATGTACACTTAGTGTATGGTTATCCCAGATTCAACCCCCAGTTGTGCCAAAAAAAAAATAAATAAAAAACCACTTGCTAACTGCTCACTGGAATCCAATGTTTGTTTCCCTAGGCCTTCTACTTCTCGGAAAGCTTAAGTCCCAGTACAGCATGACCCTTACCGCACCATAAAATTAAAACAATTAAGGTATATGCATACCCCCCAAAAAAAAATTCATTGTACAAGACTGAGTATTGGTATTTTACATATAAATAAAAGGTTCTTTACTAATGATATTTTGAAAAAGGTCACAATTTTTTATTATTAATTAACACGCTAATTATGCCCTAGTTAGTATTTTTTTAACTTAAAGCTATAGTAGTTATTTATGTTACCTGCTAGAATTATAAGCTTAACTTCATAAAATTAATTTTGACCTCATTTTATTACAAAAAAAAAGGAGAAAAACTGCAATTCTTTAATACAGTCATAAAAATGAAACTGTGCAGATATTTTAATTTTATACATAAATCTTAGTTTCTAGTTGGCAACATGCCCACACACATTAGCTTTAATGTTTAAAAATTTTAAAATCCGTAAAACTTTATGAAAAAACGTTTTTACTGAGTTTTATGTTATATCTTCAAATGTCATGTCTTGAGAAAACCGCAGTTAAAATATTTCAAGTTTGTTTGGTGTATGAAATTAAGGTGTATAGTCCGTTTGCGGAAAATTGGCAGGTAGTAATCGTTAGAATTCAAGAGAACTGACGTCTCAGATGACTTGTTTCATAGCAGTAGAGGGTAGAGTGTCTTTTATAGCTGGTTTTTCGCACACGAAAAACTGTTTATAAAACTGTAGCATAAAACCACAAACAAACAATGTGGCAAAAAATTGAAGGAAACTAGATTCATGGAAAAAAATCTAAACAATTATATTAATTTTGTCTTGCATTTATTGTAATTACTTTTTATGGATGCCTTTTAGTGTGAAACTACTTATTGAAACATTTTGTTAGACTTGAAGTAAAATGCAAGAAGAGCCTTCAAGAAACCCCAGCTAATCAAGCATTAATATTTTTTAATTATTATATATTTTAAACTTTTTTTTTTAGAAAACATTTTTAAAACTAAAGTATTCGAAAGGGAAAAAATATTTTTTCTTTTAAACAAAATTGTAAATTAATGTCTCTTTATCATGTCCAAAAATATGGAAGGAAAACAGTTGAATGTGTTAACACTGGGCAACAAAATTTGATGAAGTTTATGCTTCCTAGCTAAAAATAAAAATAGCCAATCCTTAATGAATTCGATGTGCTAAATATGAATAGGACCAAAAAAAGCTGAATGGGATACCAGTTTGTTTGTAATATGCAGGTACACTTGTTGACAATTGATAAGGAACACTTACATGCTATTTCAATGGAAGAGATGCATATTTTGCATATAAATGTATTATTCTAAATTAGTTTGTAAGACATTTTCGTCTATATATATATTGCATGCTTTACATTATACTTCTTTTTAAGTGAATACTATCAGAAATTACTAAAGTGTAATTGTAATACGATTAAAATACTATGAGTGTAATTTTACATTTGTAAATTTAGTTTTGAGATACATACTTGAGTTTTCATGCATAGAAATGGAGATACCAGTTTATCAGATGTTTTAATTCTCCTGACATTTGGTTCTAATTGTCACTGGAATGGATGGTAGCTGATTCCCATCATGCGGGTAAAACCATCTTAAGATTCTTTTAGGAATTGTCTATAAATAAATGCCATTTCCTGTGTAACATGTGTTATTCCTAGTCCTTATGTGACTGGGCTGTCAGTATTGCAACAGAACCTAAAGCCGATTTTTTTTTTGGAAGGGTAGCTGGGAATTGGTGTGACAGGAAATGAAGTCACTCAAACATATTTATTCTTGAAGATTCCATTGACAAGTCTGATGCTAATATCTCTGATGTAATTTTGTGTCCTTAAAATCAGATTGATATTCATCATTGAATTCATTAATCCCATGATGTTAACGTTTCGGATTACTGGCACATCATCTTCCCTGGACCTCATGTAAATGATATATCTTTTGAGGCTTTGGGATTAGGTAGGTCTATTTTGCAGAGTGAGAATTACAGATCATACAGCAGAGGTATATTTGGATATTGTATAATCCCACTTTTTTCCTTGTGACACCTTCAGCCCTCCCTAGCACCATGAAATAACAGTCATTTACGTGATTAGTGGGCTCCCTCCAAATCACGGGAACAGCAAAACCGGTTTTGTTTTGTTTTTCCCCTGTTCAGCCACTGTGAAAATTCGTTGCACATTTGCGGCATGATACATGTGGAGCCCAGATCTTATCCTGGTCGCCTGTGGTGCAGCCAAAATACAAATGATAAGCCTTTTTAACAACTGTTGTGATAGACATTTTCTGTGCAACAAATGTCACTTCACCACAAATATATCAAAAGTTATCCACCTTATTAACACATACACATGGTGTAGATACTTAATGTCACAATAAAAGGGTCACTTTAAAAGACTATTATCATGAGAGTACACTCACAAATGGAGGGGAAAAGCAAATTGACTGAACTCTTTATCGTTGGGCTGTTAAAAATGAAAAGATTGCATCATATTGCATGAGACACTGGATGTTATATAGACTCCTGACTTCTCATCCAGCAATGCAATGTTTCCTGGTCTGATGTTGTCTAACGAGTACGGAAAATGCTGTATGAAACAGAAGTTCTTACATTTTTATTTGAGTACTATTTTTATATAAATTTATTAATAAGTAACAAAAAAATAGTACTCATTATACCTACTAATTTACTCAAAAATCACAAATTTCTAACGTTCCATTAGCTGTATATCCGAAACAAGAGCCAATGAAATTTTTCATGTCAATATTAGTGTTCAGTGCTTTAATTTCACACAAAATTGTACACTTTCCCTTCAGAAGCAATTTCATTATTGTCCAGTGTAACCTGTGGGGAATATAACCTTAGGTTCAACGTTTAAAATTATAACCGGAAATTGTGTGGTCCATAGTCATTTATTGAATATTTTAAATAATGATGAAAGAAAAAGTAAAAACTGATGCCACAGACTAAAATTATGTTTTGAATAAACTTCAATTCCTTGCTTTGAAGGGAATTAATATAAAATAAATTTTGTATGTTCTTATAGGGCTTATATTTATGGTCTATAAGTTAATACTGTATGCATTGGATGTCTGTTTGAATTTTTTAAACTGTGTAATAGTTTAAAATATAAAGGAAAATCAGTATGTGTTATTCATTTTTTCCTTCTTTTAGGCTGTTGTTAGAGTGAAATTGGATGAAAATTTGCTAGCAAAACTTCATTCAAGAATGAAAACAGAAAACATCAATGAAACTTTTTATGACTCTGTGCAATCTAAGGTTTGTGTATATATTCAATTTCCTTAATTAGTACATGTCCCACTCTGATAAAACGTAATGTGGAACTTACAATAAAGGCATAAAACATGTGATGCATATTTAATCGAATTTGATTATAACAACATTCAATTGACCGAAATTTAAGTGCTATGATAAATGATTTTAAAATGTTGGTGCATAGTACTAAATTTTGTAAATTGCAGTATGCCACGACTAAAATATTGGGACTTCTTGATACAGTGAAATGTTAATGGCCCACAAATATAAACTTTAACGGGGTCATAAAGAGTCTTTGTAAAGCTAAGGGTATGGAGTTCCTTATCTTCGGATCAGGGAATTTCAGGGAAAATATGGGGCTTGTTGCCACTCCATCAAGTTGGTATTTCTACAATGGGCAGGAAATAGGAAATTTTGAATCTCATTCAATAACCCCAAGAAATCGTGGTAACAGAATCCTTCACATTAGGAACACCTAGGGGCACATCTATACCAAGTACCTATCCATCTTCCAGTGTTTAGTGCTTTGGTGAGCAAACTGACAAGTGACCAGCCTTCACTTGAGACTGAAGGATTTGTAAATTGTTTATGCACATGGTTCCCATGGTCCTTGAAAAGTCCTTGAATATTTTGCAAAGTTGGGGCCCTTAAAAGGTTCTTGAAAATAGCCAAAAATTGTGGTTTGTCCTTGAAAAGGCCTTAAAATTTTCCCAAAATGTTTTTTCAAGTTTTAGCAAAAAATAAAGGGGGGGGGGAATTTCGCTTTCCATAACAAAGCCAGTAGTGCTTTGGACATGCTCCTTTTTTCCCCGCCCACTGAGGTCAGCTGATAGAGTGGATGCAAAAAAAAGATAGCTTTTGCTGGCAATGTGCCGAGTTGAAAAGGAGAAACATAATTAAACACTAATTCATTATTAATCTTATAATGCCTTGCATTTTTAATTATGTATGTAGGATCGCTGATTTAGAGTGAACACAGAACTCACAAACAACAGTAAATTACTACATTTATATTAGCTACTAATCTTTGCACAAAAAGAATAAACGATCGAGACACTTTCTATATATGTCTCGCTTCACCGGCTAATGTCTGCTCCTACTCTAGAGAGCATTCTCGGAAGTCTCTACATATATTGTTTCCACAGCTCGGTCCTCCTGACAGCTGCTTCATCCCGAAGCTATACAGTTGATTAATTATTGTATACAACTGCTTTGGCAACATGTACACACTAACCCTTATACAAATGAGGTTTCTTCCTTTTCCAATCATATTGTTATCGATTCTCCTGTTGCAACTTCAAAATGTTGTTCATCTTCTTGAAGGTCTTCCTGGGACCAGATTCCTGACCACCATCTCTTTCTTGGAATTTGTTGAAGACAAAATTTCTTTGTGGCCCAAATCCAAAGCTTCCTCTTCGTTGTTTCTGAAATTTACGTGGGTCCTGATTCTGTAGCTTATTCTCGCTGAACTTAACATGCATAGGCCTTCCGTTGACCTCTGTTCCATCCACAGCCAAAGCTTGATCAATTCCTCTTGAATCCTCAAACTGGACAAATCCAAATCCTTTGCTAATTCCAGTGCCATTATCACGCACAACTCTCACACTTTTAACGGTTCCACAGTTGGAAAATGTATTCTGTAGCGTTTCGTCATCCACATTGTATGGTAAATTTCCTAAAAAAAAGTGTATCTTTGTTGTCGTTTTGCTGCTGCTGTCCTTTGCCTTTAAAAATATCATTCCAAATTTTGGCTTGAATTTTGGTATTGAGGGATTCATCCTGTCTTTTCTCCACATTTAAAACATGATTCAAGTCAATTTCGTTAATAAAAATTACATTTGCTAAATCCACAGAAAAAGCATTCATTGTCGAAATTACATTATCAAAATCACTGCCCTTTTCCCTTATTGGAAGTCAAGGTCGATTGGAAGTCAAGGTCCTCACTTCCGCTTCTAACAGCCTTTAGCAGACAGACAAGTGCCCTTCGATAAACAATCTCACTCACGCTGGAAAATCGAAGGCTTTCTTTTCCATCGCCTATCTGATTAGAAACAACGCGGGGATATTTTCGCTTCCCCAAAAGCAACAACTCATTATTCACTACGGTGAATTTAAATCGATTTATCAAATCCATGTCTATAAGTGCATCATTACATAAATTTTTTAACATATAAACATCCGTGACTATCTACTACACATGAATCAATTACTATTCTGGCAGGAAAATATCCCAGTGGTGGAATCTTTTCTCCACCAATACCCAATAATGCTACTTTATTACTACTTAATTTAGAAGAACCAATTTCCTTATACAATTGCCAGTTTATCATCATTACCTTAGACCCAGTGTCAACTAACCCATTAATTTTAAAATCTAATATTTCAATGTTCTGTTGAATTTTTCACAGATAGTCTCTGGAAGTACAAATTTGAGTTGCGTAAACTTTCTTTTGGGTACAAGCGTTCGCCGTATGGCCGTGACCGTTACATTTAAAGCAGCAAATCCAAGGGTCAGAGCGGATCACTAAAAGTTACTTTTTTTTAGCAAAGTCACTAATGTCACTATTTTTTTATTAAAAAGTCACTTCAAGTTACTATTTTCAGTAAAAAGTCACTAATTTTTTTTCTACGTTCATGGTAGTAATGTTTGTATGGGGATTAACCATTTACACAAATGCAACAATATATTTGAAGTGCACATGCAATTTTCACTCTGTCACATAGATGATCACCTTGGCACATACATGATAGCATGCTCAAATTTTTTCGTCAACAGCGCTTTAATTGTATGGGTGTAAGAAAAATATTTTCCATAATTTTAGTTCCTTTTTCAACTGAAAAAAAGAAAAAGCAACCTTCAAAGCATTATATTTTTCAGAAATAAATTCACAAATTATTGCACTTAACGTAAACTTCCAAAAATTGTCGAATATGTAATAGTTACAAATTTAACTACCATATTGTTAATTATTCTAAAATATGTCTGAAACATTTTTTATATAGATGCAAGAGTGTAATGTGTAGAATAAAAAAAAATTAAGTTCGGCTAAACATTGTTTTATTACCTTTTAAATAATTATCTACAGAAAATACAATTTACAAATATCACATACCTGATCATGGAATGGCCCATTAAAAAAACAGATTCATTAGGATCAAACATGCATGTATATTAGAAAATAGATAACTAATAATCAAAAGTTTATTAATGAACAGATCGTGGTCCGAACCCCATTATTCTGTAGGATCACCAATTTAGAGTGAACGCAGAACACAGCACTCACAAATAACAGTAAATTAATACATTTATATTAGCTACTAATCTTTACATAAAAAGAATAAATGATCAAGACAGCTTTACACAAGCCTGGCTTCACCGGCCAATGCCCACAACAATGCCTAATGTCCGCTCCTCCTCTAGAGGGCGCTCTCGGAAGTCTACACATATTGTTTCCACATGTATATTGTGATTCACAATGTAAGGTCCGTAAAAACAAGTTATTTGGTCCTTGAAAGTCCTTAAAAAGTCCTTGCATTTCATCAGGACAAAAGAGTGGGAACATGATGCAGAATGGTTAGTACTTGCAAATAGCCACCTCACCACTAGATAATAATATAGAGAAAAGAACCAAAAGGCATTGTGAAACGGTATTTAAAATGAGAGATGGGGAGTTGATCTTAGGAGTTGTAAAGTAAAAGGTTGCTGTGTAATAGAGATTCAGTACCATCTATATTCTTCATGAATTTTAACTCTTTTCTATGGTATTTTGATAATACATTGTAGAGTCCTTAAAAGTCCTTAATTTTTTAGGAAACAATTTTTGGTCCTTAAAAGTCCTTATTTTTGCCCAAAATCTGCTAAAAGTCCTTAACTTCGTTCTTTTATTTCTCAACATTTGTCTGAAGTATGTTTTAGTTAAAATTTTTATTACTGCAGTTCTCCTCACAGCATGAATCTACATAAAGAACATAAAATTAATGTTGGTCGTAATTAGTGATGGACTAAACTGTTATTTTTGAATAACCTGTTCCAACGTTCCTGTTCCAATCACGTAACAGGTTCCAATCACCGGTGACTAGAACGTAAGCGTTGCTTCACAGGATATAGAAATTGAGGAACTTAACGATAACACATTTCAACGCTCAATCCGTAACAACACGTCACGTCAACTCCATGAAAATAATTAATCCTTTGGAAAAAAATACACACATATGAAGTACAAAAATAATGAGAAAAAGTAAGGCTTTAAAATATTGAATTTTAGATATTTGAAACATTACACGATATTAAAAATCAAAGAAAGTTTAAAAAACTAATTCAAAGTAATGAAATACAGCAAAAAATATTGACACTGCTGTAAATTAATTGGTAAAACATACTGGAAGGTTACAATGTGGAACTAATTAAACAGGATAATAAAACAAAATGTGTATTCTCAGCTGATGTAGTTATACACATGTATGTATTCAGAATTTTTCATGTGTAAAGCTCAGTAATGTAAAAATATTAATACTTGTACTAATTAATATACATGGATAAAAAATCTATTCCATTAATGAAATAAATAAACAAATTAACAAATAATGCTGCGTCAGTCTCCGCTTGTTCGAACTTACTTCCATTGTAGAAATTTGTTCAGAAGGTCAGTTGATGTCGGTCTTATTCTGAGATATGATAGAACTTGATGATGGGAGTACCACACGTTCTTGTTAGTGGGAAGACATGGATGATGAATGTGTGGATAAATCTATGCTTGGATGCTTCCTTGTAATATGTTTTTTTAAGTTCGTTATGGAAGATTTGTAACTCAATTTTTGTGCACACAAATCGCACGCAGCACTTTTTTCCTCCTTGTCATTTATTGTAAAAAAGGGACCACAAGTAACTGGAAGCTTTTCGATTAATTATGCTTAAAAATTGCAACTAAATGCGACTTCTCGTAATATCAGACGTGACACAGGGAATCAGCGCCTAAGCCCTGACGTCAACTTGACTATGCCGGATGTTATGGTAACAACCCGTTATCTCAACGCGTTTCCTGTGTGAAGAAAGTGAGGAATATGTTCCTAGAACGGTGATTTTTAAACGTTACTTCAAGTAACTCCTGTTCCTAGTCACCGGTGACTGAAATAACAGCTGCTTCAGAGGAGCATACTGTTCCTGGAACAGTGATCACTCAATAACAGGTGATTTTTAACAGTTACCTTAAATAACTCCCATCTCTAGTCGTAATGTGCCTTTTGCGAACGATGGGAACATTCTGAGAGAGAACTCCCTCTAGGAATATGCATATAGAATTGGCAGTTTGCTAAAATAGTTCATTAAACCAGGATGCCTACTCATCTACGAAAACTGGAAAAGTCAGTAAAGTTTTTTCTGACTGGAAAAGTCAGGGAAATTTGAAGTGTGAAAGCCTGAGTCAGGGAAATTTTAAAGTCATTGTTATAATAAATAACTTATTAAAATAATTTTCCTGAACTGTGCTTTTCATACCACATTACCTACTGAAAATTTTGAAAAACTTGTACTTTTGACTAAACTTCTTCCAAAAGTTACCATTTTTCACCAAAACTAATATAATTTATATAAAATTATTAAGCCTATATATTTCTCAGGAGAAAATGTTTGTCAAATATATAAATAACTAAACCTTAAGGGGAAAAAAGAGTTTTTAGCTAATTTATCTAATCTAATAAGGGATTTTGATCATACCAATTTCCTTTCCCTTTATAGTCATACACACTTTAAATGAAATAGAAGATGAAACATCAGCTTTGCGATTATATAGTTAAACTCTTTTGTAATGAACTCAAAAAGAGCTGAAGGAAAATGATGTAAATGCAAGTTTTTAGTGTAAAGAAATGCATTTTTAATGCATTTTTTGAATTTGTAAATTCACTGTAATTGAGTTATAAATGGCTTTGGGGTTTGTGTTGGTGGATTTTATCGTCTTAAAACTTGTTTCAATTATGCCAATTTTAATGTAGTGTTTACTAAAATTAGTGACTGAAAATCCGTTAAGATTTGGTCTGGAAAAGTCAAGGAAGTTTGAAATTGAATGTAGACAGAACTGCGTGTTATTATTATTAATTTATCCCTATTCAACTAATTACAGCGGTATATTTTATGATTTTGTAAGTTTATACAATTCCTTTTTTTTATCTGACTTCTAGTGATAGCTGAACTATTAAAGTGTGGCACGAAATGTTAAAATATGCAGGGTAGAGAAAGAACATTACAATTATGACCCAAATTAAAAAAATATGAAAAACGATGTTTGTTTAAATTGATTTGATTCTTATTTATTGTAGTTCGGCAACTTTATTCATTCAACAAAATGTTTTGTGTATCTGTAGTTTGCGAAAACACTAGACCTGGAATTTTTTTGTTAACTGGTATGGAAAGGTCAAGAAAGTTTGAACAAAATTTGGGTAGACACCCTGTTAGACCAAGAATAACCTGTACATCAGCCCATTCCCAGACCTGGATTTAAAGTGTATTTCCTGGTGGCAATGATCAGAGTATTAATTAAATATTTGAATCAAATGAATGTGGATAATTTTGTAATTAACTGTAACGTGAATGACTGACGTCTTAATGATAAAATAACTACAGTCACTTAACGTTAAATTATGACTTAACTAGATTAGCGGTATTACTTTTTCTCCTAAACAAAAATAACTCTAGATTGAGCTA
Organism: Dysdera silvatica; assembly: GCA_006491805.2. Classification (NCBI taxonomy): domain Eukaryota; kingdom Metazoa; phylum Arthropoda; class Arachnida; order Araneae; family Dysderidae; genus Dysdera; species Dysdera silvatica. The sequence continues at coordinate 312,696,623 of QLNU02015360.1, forward strand.
ATAATACGTGGGTGTCAAATTTATTAGGTATGACATTGTGATTACGTTTGAATTACCTGTAAAAAAAATAAATGAATGGCCGTGATCGTGAAAGTGAATGGAAAAACAAATTAAAACCCAAATTAACAAGTAATGATTTAATTGATCTGAGCTAATGAACAAATAATACAATCTGGTTACTACTCTTCTTGGCTATAATAACACGATGCTGGTGGGTCCAGCAATTATGCAATACTGATGCAAACGAATAATGAATAATTCGACAAACTATGCTGTACTAAAAACGTTGCTGGTAAGCCCAACAATTAAGCAATGTTTTCGAATGAATAATGCATGCAATATAAAAAACAAATATGTGTAACTATACAGTGTAATATGGGCAGCTTAACTATTTTACTTACGCAGTACAACCTTAAGGTACACCCCACATTTAATATTAAAAATTTATGGAGGAACAACTCACATGCTATGCTGTAGGCCGACCTCGGTGAAGGTAAAGTTGGTCCTATCGACTCTTAGCGTGTCTGCCATAGAGAAAGCGAAGGGTCGTTTTCCTTGGTGCAGTCGTACTGGGTGTCTGAGTCTCTATGTGGTCCAAACTTCGGCCAACTGTCTGATGTGTTTTCCAACAAAGTCGTCGGACGATGAAATATGTTGGCAAGTATTAACAGGTGTGGTGGATGCAATATGTCATCAACGTCATTGGTCGTTGAAATATGTTGGCAGGTAATAACAGGCGTGGTGAATGCAACAGTCGTTGTGGACTTGATATGCTGACAGGCAAATATCTAACTTGCTGAATGTGGAGGTCGGCGTAATGTAGTATGTTGACAGTTAATGGGCATGTGAGATGCAACAGTCGTCGTGGAAGCAATATGTCGATGGGTAAATATCTGACTTGCTGTATGTGGAGGTTGGCATAAGGCATGTTAACAGTCAATATCGGGCGTGTGAGATGCAAGGGTCACGGTGATACACTATGTTGACCGTCAGTTGGCCGAGTTTGACGTCATAATCGTCTAAAGCTGCAATACATTAAAAACTTATAATTTGGCGAAGAGGGATGATGGTTGGCTGCAGGTTGTGAATTCTGCAACTCGTTGAATTAGTAATGGCACTTAACTTTGCCTGTAGCTGTGTAATCGGAATGCTAACCTTTCGTCCTGGAATCACAGGCTTATCAACTTAGAAACGTTCGTATGGGCCCAGAGATATGTGTGCCTATTCATGACACCAAGGTCTGTCTTTCCTTGGAGAGGAGGTGATGCAACTTATCCTCCTCGATGCCTGGGCCCCATCTCCCTGCTCTTTTCATCTCTTCATTTCTCCTCAGGTACAATGTATCTGCCAATCGTTCCTCCATTATCCAATTATCGTGATGTAATATTATTTACACCAATACGATGCATTTAACTGATATGGAAACTCCCCTAATGCTCCCTGTGATTGGCCTAAACTACCCCATACTCTTGCGGTTTTCTATGTCAAAATTCTACCTCCTTCCCAGATTTATCATGAGCAGATGAAATACGACCGTAATAAAATCCAAGACAGGTATATTGGCTCCTTTGTGTTTTAAAGTTTTCAACAACTCCAAAAGGCCATAAAAGGTGTCTGGGAAATTTCTTTGCGCCCATATATCCTCCTTTGTGCCTATGTCCTCCTGCCCATATCGTATTATTCAAAGGTACAAAATTAGTGAAAATTGAATATTTGTATATTAGAAAATAAAGAACTATATACATACAATAATCTGTGAAACTCGAAAACAAATATATGGTGCTGCTAGATCACCATAGCCCCCTAGAAAGTTTGGCATATTCTCTTTTTCTTTTCTCTCCCCTGCTCCTCAATTCAGAGTTTTCAAAAGCTAACGGATTGTTAGTTTGGTTGTTTTTTTTTTTTAATATCCTTCTTTTACATACATATAACTCCAAGGTTTCTTGTTGAATTTTTCAAGATATGTATTTTCTTCTGATACAGAAACTCTTACAACCATTTCTTGTTTTTTTAGATGTGTATAATGATAATTGTAAAAAAAAAACCCAGCTATTGAATGTTAGCTCACTTTGCCCTCACTCTGTCCCAGGTCCCAAAAACAGAATTTCGAAGTCTACACTTTATTTCCATACTTCATATTTTGTAAACTCTGTAATAAAAAAATGGCCTCGCATAATAGTAGGCATAATGCTGTAGGTACTGTAGTAAGTATATATGGCGTATTTATTAAATATTAGTGTTTTAAAAAATTCATTTTAGGCTTATTTTCACTACACAGTAACACAGATCAAAATCAGAAAACGGAATTCCGGATTTCTTTGTCTCTGCTGTATTATTAGCTCAATCAACCGGCCCCTTTGCGGACACGGGGATATGGGCAAACATGCCTTATTTGGTGTCCCCAACAACCCCCTCTTATTTTGTCGGTAGAGTTCAGGACCACCCTATATATAGTAAATAAAAGTGTTTTAAATATGTAAATTTTTTGAATTATCATTATTTACCCATAATTATATACCAAGGTGTCCAACTCTCAAGAAAATTGGGAAAGTCTAGAAAGGTACTTGAATTTTTAGCACCTTGAGGAAATCGGAGAACATACTTGATATTTGTGTTTAATATTTAATTTTATGGGCCATACTATGAAAATCCATTATGTATAAAATAAAAAACAAACAATATTTTTCTAAACAAATTAAATTGAATCGTATATAATACATCACAACTCAAATCTGAGTTGTGATAAATATAACATATATGCCAACCATTATGGATTTTCAGCTCCCATTACGTCATTATTGACAATGTAAGGTATTATTACCCTCCGCAGGGATAACACAATTGCCAAATATGGTCAACACAAGAAAGCCTCCGGGGCGAGATTTTTGTGAGTTTTCGTGGGGGAATTTATTATACAATAATTTTTGCCACCCACGTATTAATTACAGCTCAAACTAGAGCTTATGTAATTTTGGAGAAAAAGAGACGCTTTCCCCATCCTGGATTCGAACCAGGATGGGGAAAGCGTCTCTTTTTCTCCAAAACGAATAAAGCTCTAGTTTGAGCTATAATCTATACGTGGGTGGCAGAAATTATTGACAATCGCATTTTAAAATTGATGAAAATGTCCAAAATGATGCAATTTGTGAATATTTTAGTTTGTGAACGACTCCCTGCTTTGTTTCATGGGCATCTGATTGCAATCTGTGTCTATATAGGTAACATAAACAATCATACTCACTTGCTTATTCCATGGGAGGGGAGAGATTCAAAGTGACTGAGCAGGAGAGCTGAGCTTTTATTTAGAGGACGGTCAGCGGCCAACCCAATACCCGCGAGAACAGGGAATTGTCAAGGAAATTCATTTTGGACACTTAAAATCCATTCGCGTAATCTGGTCAGCAGTACACAAGACAGTTAGTGCCAGTTTTCCTCACTGGATTTGGGAAGGAAATACTGCTAGAAGTAACTAAAATCTGTTAAATTTAGCCATTTTGTACTAGATTAGCCAGTTTTTCCCCCTTTTGAAGAATATTACCGTGATTTACCATTTTTTTTATTAATTTGTTTTAGTGAATATAATTTTGTGTGTGTGTGTATGTCAGTTGGGATTGTGTATATTTTTTTAAAAGATTTTTTAGCAATTTCAGTTGCACTTTTTAAGCATTTTGCCCTTACCTCAACTAAATATGTGGAACTTGATGCTGATTAGGACCCCTCTCCTCACCTCTGGGCCAAAAAAAAAAATGTCATGTCCATGGGTCATAGTAATCCTAAAAATAGACTGTTGGGTATTGCTACTGTACATCCTATTTTTGATTCATATTAGTGAGCTGTTTTTTAAGTTTCTTTATACTTTTCATAATCAGTGGTGGAAAATCTGCTGCAATTGCACCAAACTGCTACAATTTCCGTTTGCTGCTACATCCTGCTACAAAAACGCTAAAAACTCTATATTTGCGGCAAACTGCTACAAAAACGTAATTTTCTTTGGTGTGTTTGGTGCCATTTTGGCGACGAAAAAATCATCAAGAAATTAATAAACTGCTAACAGTATAAGATCTAAATAGGGAAATGCTACTGATTGCTTGGCAAAGCTATTGCAGATTCTCCTCAATATAAAGTCTAGATACGTCAGTGCGTCATCGATTTTTGCCATTGTGTTTCATTTGTCATGTGTATCACTTGGATGGCTTGCGATCGATTCCATTTATTTGTTGTTGTTATGCAATAGGAGATGGATTCAAACAATAACAACAAATGAATAAGGTTTGTCACCAATTGTCTGAAAATAAACCCAGGTGATCACTACCTGACATTCTAGAAGTGTCATTTTGGGATGGTGGAAGGCAGGCCCCACCCCCATTTTTCTGAGTTACAGATTTAAAAATTAATAAATTATTAATGCAACAGAAGAAAACCAATTTTTTTATTAAATATTTAGTTCTGTAATGCTTCTGGGGTGGGTGGGCCTTCAGTGGCAGGTCCAGGACTCATTGGGGTTTTGTTTTGTTTTAGGGAAGGTTACTCTTATCTCTAGCAGAATTCATTTTACATGTATTTCCCTCGAAAAAGCATCATCATCGAAGAACATCATTTTCATCAAAATAGGTGTTTGCACCGTTCAACCTACTTCCCCTCCCTACTCTGCTGTCTACCCAAGTTAGCTTTAGTCTCTTGTTGTCTTGAATGCTTCAATTAAAGTGAGCTTGAAAATAATATTTCTTGAGTTGAAAAAAGTTAATTCCACAAAATTCACTAGATTTAGCATATACAGTGAAAATCAGTTATAGCGACTTTCAAGGGACATTCAGTTGTTATAACCGATAGTCGTTATAAACGATATCTTTTTAAAATCATAGTAGCCTATAGTATAATACACTCTAGAGTTTTATAAATTATTTTGATAGTAAGAAGTATTAAACTTTTAGCTTTCAAAATTAAATAAAAATATAATGAATTTAATTTCCGTTTATATTAAATTATATTTATAGCCACACTAAATACGTAACACTTTTTATTTTTTTAAATTGAAAAAATTCTAGAAAATACTAAAGTATATAATGTAGAAAACAAATCTAATGAATAATATTTATTATATTATACTAATGACTTCCGAACAGTGCCGGTTTAAAAGTTTCATGAGCCCTAGACTGAAAAAATAATTGGACCCCTGAGGAATCCTACCCTTGTGATATTCAATTAATAAATCACATGTTTTTTTTCTTTAAGGCCTACTATCTTCAATATTCAGGTTTAGCAGTAATAAAAATTTCTTGGACATTTGTAAATAAACAAGATTAGAATAACGCTTAAATTTTGATAACTAACCCACATTGTTCCGACTTATGACTGTCAAGTCACGTCGTTATATCCGATACGAATTTCCCTAGTTAGAATCTACATAGACTACAAAATCACCGTCATTATAGCAGGTTTCGTCGTTATATACGATGTCGTTATAACCGATATATTTAGTATGGAGTAGAATAGCAAACCAAACTTCTTGTAAAAATTCCATCATTATATGCAGTTGGTCGTTATAACCGGCATCGTTATAAACGATTTTCACTGTAATGGATGTAACTGGCATCCCAAAACAAAAACTAAGCTCCAGTCTTCGTGCCATGGTTATCATTTTTTCTGCTAGTTTTTGTACTTTTCTGGCATGTTAAATTCTATTGTCA
>QLNU02015360.1:312718638-312753422 GCA_006491805.2 Dysdera silvatica
ACCGATTATGATTCAGTCAATCTTAAAAACATCTCATAATTACATATTCTTTGTCCCGATGCAACTGGCTAGCAAGCAGTCACAGCTCCTTCTCATGAAAACCATTGACTGCTGACTTATAATTCGACTATCTCGCTTGTCTATGATAACATGCTACTTTCCATCATAAAAACATCTTGAGATCACACTTCGCTAGCATGCAACCACCTTATAAAATTGTTATTCAGTCCTATGGTAAATCTTCATATTCGACAAAATTAGATTATATATACATAAAAAAATTATAAAAATTCAACTACCATTTCTATTATATACCATATTTTGCCAGTGTTTTAAATGATAAAACGAAATTGTAATCGCGTCTTTTTATCAGCCACGCTTTTGACCGTAAATGCTATATTGTGTACTATATTTACCATGCATTTTTTATAGTGACAAAAACAATTTAAATATATTTATAAATAACTTTAAGACTAAATGCAGCTTAAAATACTAGAGGGTTTATTTTTGAATCACTCGAGGGAATCATTTTCTATGGTTCACATATAAAATCGACACAGAGGTAGTAAGTAAATAATTTTTAATTATCATGTACATATAATGAATTCAAAAATGAAGATTTACGAAAACAAATACAATAAAAATTAATATAAAAAAAATAAAGTGAATCGGCATTCTTGTTTACAATGTTTTTTTAAAATTTATGCAGTCCTTTAGCTAATTTCATATTCCCATTAGAAAGAGAAGTTCATATAATTTCTTTGGAGCCAATTTATTCTATCTGTCATTTATCAAAGCAGTTTCTAAATATATGCCTACGAAGGTCTCTATACCCTATTTTGATCGATCAGTTCCAAGACAAACTGCCAGTACAACTTCCAAAGCTTGGGAATAGAGTGACAAATAACTCACAACAAACGACTGGTGGCAAGGCGATTGTTCACTCACGATAACCATTGAACATCTCTATTGTTAAGATTTTCGATAACTCTATTTTAAATTTGAGTCAATTGTAATTCTTTCGATCGTTTGTTTGGCTTTTTTATGGCGCAAGAGCATCTGGGCTATACTGCGCCAATCTATCGTAGCAACATTTTGTAATCGCCCAACACTAATGTAAACATATATATCTCTAACCCTTTTCTTGAATCATACAAAATTTTTACAAGGAGATGGGGGGAGATCCGAGTAAGAGTTTTGGGGAAATTTAGGTGCAGGACTGCTTTGGGAAAACCCACGGAACTGGGGGTATAGATATAGAACATTCTCATTTCTTGGCACTTAACTTGTAAAAGAGAATATTAGTTCTCGAAATGTTACAGAATTGTTTTTTATGACATTGATAAGTTTTGCTTATTTTTACACTTTTGTTATTACTTTCTACTTCCCTTTATTTTGTACTTCCTTTCTTTTGGTTTACTTCTTTATTATTATAACTTTTTTCTAGTTTATTCTTTTCTCTCCTTTTGTGAACACCACTATTGCTATTTTCATTTTATTCTACTTCACTTTTTTTTATTTTTATTTTAATGTTCTTGCTTTCCTTATTTACACTTTTCTACACACAAAAAGAAGTCACTGGTCTTTTGCTTCCTTGACTTTTTTAGTTCATGATTTTTCCTCCTTTCTTAAACTTTTACTATTTCAATTTTTGTTCTCTTTTTTTAGCATATTCTGACTGGTAACTAGGCCTGGACGATGCTACGTTTTTGACATTGTGATATATCGTCAGTCTAACATCGCGATACATCACGATGTTAACTATGGACGCGGTAAGCAGAGGGAAGCATGTCTCCCTAATAAAAATAACATATATTCATACAGAAAAATGAGAATAGGTTGGTGTTCTGAAAAATATTAAGCATTCATGTTATTTTAACATTCATAAAATATTGTTAATGCGGAAAAATAGACAAAAATTCACCCACAATCAAATATCCATTTCTTTGCCCTGCACTTCCATGTAACAATATTTTTTTTTTAAACAGATAAAATATTTTATTACTTTGAATTTTTTAATAATCTTTGGTTAGATCCAGTATTATGGTACCACCAGCAATTGGTGTGATAAACTACTCGGATTGGCTTCCCTGCTGCTGAGTTTCTAGTAACCCTTGCATTGGCTTCTATCTAGATACTGTATGTTGTTACAATTGCACAGTAGATATTTGCATAGGCATAGGGTTGTGAAACCCCAGCCCTTCAATGATTTGAAATAAATTACAGTTTCAAATATATATATATTGCAATGTATAAATGTTCATAATATGTGCTTAGCACGTCCTCCTCAATAATTTTGAAAACTCCATGTTGATGGATACTTACATCTACGAAATTATAATCAGGAAGATGGGGGTTCCGGCCCCCACTCTACATGGCCTTGACATGAGGCATTTCAAGTGCCCTCACGTACGCTCTCTGAATACGGAATATCACAGTCATGGCTCCAATGGCAATCTAGAAAAAGGATGGGGGGGACTCTGGCCCCCACTCTATATGGTCCTGAAATGCGATATTGCAAGTGCCCTCACGTACAATCTCTGACTACGTAATATCGTAATTGCAGTCTAGAAAAAGGATGGGTGCTCCAGCCCGAACCCAAAAGGGCTCTGACATGCAGCATTTCAAGTGCCCTCACAATCTCTGACTACGTAATATCGTAATCCTAGCCTCAATAGCAGTCTAAAAAACGATGGGGGGGCACCTTTCCCAATATGGCTTGATCAGTGCATTTCGAGTTTCTAATTTGTCGAAATACAACGTTTCCTCAATTCTTATATCATCTCCTAAGGAAACGTACAGAAGTATCTAGAGTCCGTGGGAATGCGCAGTGCATCATTTTGGAAGGTACAATGCGAGTTTCTAAGCGTGTATGGTTTGACGATGTCACGCCGCCGGTTCCGATGTTTCTTTGTGCGCATGCATGGTTTTTCACGGTGTGAAACTCTTCCGAGCCCAGCGATGGAACGATATCGTAAAACCGCGCATGCGCACAAGAAACATCGGAATCGGCGGTCTGACACCGACAATCCGCAGTGGTCTAACACCATAAAATCACGATGTATCGCCGATTTGAAAATTACGAAACCAGTGTGACGATGTCAGCTTCACACCGGTTGTGCACGATGTATCAGTACATCGTCCAAGCCTACCAGTAACAAATTTTTTCCTAATTATGAGAATTAAACCCTGATCAACCATATTGTCCTGTCAATAATAGCTAACATTGTAATATATGGGTCAAAAAGTGGTGTATGCTAATTTTTTAATTTTCTCTAATAACACTGGTCTATAAAATTTTACATTTTTCATGTTAAATGAGTTAGATGGGGTGATCCTTATAGTATTTTTCCCCAAATTTCAAATGATTTTAAAATTTATGTGAAACACAGGGTTTTGAGCAACATGTTTTTAAAAAACTAATGCATGTAGGAATTTTCCTATGATATATAACAAATGATACATGTAGAGTTATTTTACTAAAATGCACTACTTGTTGATTTTCTTCTATATTCAGCTTTTAGAAATGTCTCTTTTCGGTATCCAACAGTAATCTGCAAGCATTTTTGGGTTCAGTTTTCCTTGGTAGCGAATTTCCATCATTGATATATTGTGGTGGAAATGTTTACCATGTTCATCACTTACATGTTCAGAATTTTGTGGAAAAAAGTCCAAATCGGAATCCAAGTGTTCATATTGCTTTTGACTTTGACAGAAAGCACATAATTTGGTTCCTTCCTGAAGAAGATCCCAGCCTTTCAATCTTGAAGACAATAACTCAACATGCATTTTGGGCGAATTGAGATCACAAACCAGATCATTAAGTTCTGATGCTAATTTTGTAAGGTTCTGTTGTCTTCCCTATGAAAAAAAACGTGAGTCCTTTTCTGCTTCATCACCTGCTGTGTCAGCCTGAAACTCGGCATTACCTAAGTCGGCTTCTGAATCAAAACCTCATGTTTCTTGTATCACTGGGATTGGTAGCTGTGTACTGTGGAGAAAAGGCCTGATAGCTAAAGAAATATTGGGATACTGAATTATATTCTTACACACTTGCTACTATTTTTACTAATCTTTATGATACAAAAATCATAGTCTATGGAGTGGTCCTTCGGTTCTTTCCATTCCATAGGAACTGCAAATGGCATGTAATGAGATTTCTCATTCAGACAGCTACTAATACTAATTATGTTACACATGCAGCACAACAGATGTGTGGGGCCCCACGATTTGTCCTGGTGCCCAATTTTACACCCAAAGGACGGCTCAAATGATTTTCTCACCAAAAACGTTGTTTCTTCTTTGTCACTTGATGGTTAATTCACTACGCACATAACAAAAGTTGTCTGGGTAATTTATGCATTTTTAAGAAGATTTTGTATAATTTGTTCTTACATATATATCTCACAGATAAGTGTGCAAAAAAGAATACCATACACTTTTATTACATGAGAAATCCCATTAACACAACAGACACTCTTAGAAGTGGAATGTGTTCTTCGCATTAAAACCACCACTCAATTGAAACTGCAGTATACACTCCAGAATGTTATCTTTTTTAGAACGACTTGTGACTAATTAGCTCTCATGTGGGATCGCTGCTCTTATCAGCAACAATTTGCAAAAATTCCATATCTTGTTTGACTTGTTTAGTTTTGTATGTGGCCTGCTATTTTCAGCCGAATGTAGGGAGTCATATGTGGGATATTTGTGTAATTTAGCTTCTGCTTAGACTTAAATAAATTACTGATAAAAAATAGCTAATGTCTTTTTGATTTCTGCTCATTAGAAAAGGGTTGAAACAAACATGTGATGTTAAAATATTACCAAAAAAAATCTGTAAATGCATTGTTTTGTATAAAATGTCAAAGTAGTTCAAAAACAATATTGACCAGTTACATAAAATTGAAGCCTGTAGAACTATTTCTGACGTCATATTCGAAATCAGCACCACAAAATACATAAGGATTAGCTAAAATTAACCATTTAACAAAATCACTGTCGACCAGTATAATTTATGTATTTCCTTCTAAAAAATGTATTAAAAAAAGGTCCTGAGATCTAATTTAACAATTGTAAGTTTAACTATCATAGCGGAAATTATTATATTACGTATTTTTTTAGTGTATAGCTTAGACCAGTTGTGCATAACCCACAGACTGCATGCGGCTCTTGAACTTATAGAATGCAACCCACCAGTACAAAACCCCAGAGAAGGCAAAAAATGTGAAAAAAAAATAATAAAAAATTAAAAATAAAATGGAGATAAAAAAATTTATGGGAGGCAGGTACCCTTGAACTTCCCTATAGATATTGAAAGAATGATGAAAAATAAACACTGGCAGATTTCTCACTAGCCATAGAAATAAATAAAAAGGTTTTGGCGACACCTGTCCAATTTTTAATTGAATTGTTTTATTTAATTAGTTTTTGTACTTTTTCATTTGATTTTTGAATTTATTAAGAATATTGTGATAGGGGTCACCTTCCCCTCTTGTGGCCCACCCTTTCAATCTATGTGAAATTGGCCCACAGCTACTAAAAGGTTATACACCACTGGCTTAGACGAATACTGTGTTTATTTAAAGTACGGTATTATCATAGCTTTACAGTTTCATAGATAATTATGTTATATATATTAATGAATTTTTCAATTATTTTTTGTTGACAATGATTTACACACGATAAATTATTGTTATAGAATACTAGTTGTAAACAAAAAATAAATACTGGTTGTCATTTCAAATCAAATTGTGTATTTGATTCTGTACAGGATATTTATTACGATTGAAAATTATATTCATATGATTATATGCAACTTCAATTATAAGTTCAGTTGTTTTTTTAAAGTTGTAAATTGTAAACAACAAAATAGTATGAGTGGAAAATAATTGAATCCATAAAAGACAATTATAAAATATTTAGCTGAAAAACAATTTAATTGGCAGTGTTTGTGTGAATAGACTTGAGTACATTTTATATTGATTAATTTAATAATATTTACTGATTCATTCATGACTCATGAAATTTCAAATGTTTAAATTAAGTCCTTAGTACAAGTTTTTTTTTTTTTTTTTTTTTAAAGTTCTCTTGTGTCTTGTGGTCTTGTTCATAGTAAATGTGAAATGATTTTACAGTATTTATAACTATTTTCTTTTCTTTTTATTCTTTTGTTTCATCCTATACCGTGCACATTTCAATATTATTTACTAATGGGAATTAGACTATTTAAAGAGGGGATGAAGGGAAATTAGGACAATGCAATCTTAGTTTATCAAAAAAAATTTTTATTAATACAATGTGTTTTGGGCAACGATTAGATACTGAGAAACTAGCTACGATTATAATTTTATGTGTGTTAAGAGTAAAAAAATTTTGCACGATAATCTACCCTGTTTTTACAAAGATAATTATAATACAAGATTGCTATTTTTAACTTTGTGCATAAAGCAAAACTAAAGTCAGTGTTTTTTAGTTAGAAATCCATTCTTGAGAAATTTACTAATCCTAATGTGTTTTTAATAAACAGCTAAATCAATGACTTTTTATTGACCTACAATTAATTATCAGTAAGTTTATATTTTTCAGCAAAATTTATGCAGTGAAAATTTCATTATCACATTTTGAATGTAAAATAATATGCTGCTTAAATTTAACTTCCAGGAAATTGATGCTTCTTTATCATCCACTGATCAAGATATTGTGATAACTGAGCTTATAGGAAATGAATTACCAAATTCTGAATTTTTCTTTCCAAATGCACCATCCTTGGATAATGTTAAAGAACACCAAGCTAAAGGCATTCTGATAGCTGAAATATATAATACTGGTTCGTAAGTAGTAATTTATGTACTGTGAAATGATTTGTTAATTAACTTGCTATCTGTAAATTATGTTTGAAGGTTATATATGAATACTTTTTACTATAAATTTTATTCCCAAGCTCATGGTCAGACAAAAGCCTTGTCCATTTTCAGAAACTATGTAATGACATACTTTTTACAGCTTTTGAAAGTCATTATATGTAAAAAATAATCTAAATAGGAAGTTTATTGGATCTAACTTGCACGTAATAAAATTCTATGTGCTTGATCATGAACCGTGTGAGAAAAAAAACAGAGCGAGTCTGTTAAAATATTACTATGAAAGTGTGTTCAATATTGAATTTAGATTACGTTTCCATGTTCATTGAAAGGACACTTGCAAGTCTTGTGACAAGTATAAGCAGTTGAATTATGTATGAAATAATGAAGAAAACAGAGCTGTTTTGGAAAAAGAACAGCTTTCACATTTAGCCAGAGCATAGAAAGCCAGAGATAACCTCAGAGAGCATAGAAAGCCAGAGATAACCTCAGAGACCAAAGAAAATCCTGATATCTGTACTACCAGAAGTTATTTACAAAAAATTATTTATAATATTAATAATTATAATTATGTTATAATTATTTATAATAAGAACCTTTTTCCAAAATTAACAGTTCCATAGACTTATTATGGTTCACTATGTACTATTATATGTTATAATTTAAGAGTCTGCGACATTGCAAGTAACTTAGGCATTAAACTTAAAATGGAAGGTTGCATGACAGTAAAAAATGCATAAATATCTTAAATCATTTATTCTCATATTCTTTTACAAGTATAATTGAATAAATATAGTTTATTAGATTGTTATATATTTATTAATTTTGTAATATTTCTTGATTTTTAGGCCTTATTGTGTGGGGATAAAAATGTGTTCATAAAGATTCATGATTGAAATTGTCATTCTAATTTGTTAAAAGAGGAAAGATTAGTTTCTAAATAAGAGTTCAGCATTTTAGTTTTATTTGCTTATTATTTTTTAATCAGTTTATAAGTATGAGGAAGGACAAGGAGAAGTGATACCTTTATCACACGTAATATTGCAAATTGTTCTTGCAGGGAAAAAACTGCAAGTTATTGAGAAAAAAAGTATTTGCAATCATAATAAAGATTTATATAACTGTACTGTATGAAATAACACCATTTGTGATTATAAAAAGAAACCTAAAGTACAGTGTAAAATTTTTCTAGGCCTCTGCTTATTTTCAAGAATTATTAGCCTTGTTTAAGCTTAATTAAAATTCAGTTAAGGTTTGTTGTTCAGATGACTCTGTGCTTCTTATAAATATCTGCTGATACGATGAGGACACACAGTTCCACCGAACAGCCTTTGTCCCTGAATTTACTTGCTGGGAGGGGAGGGTGATGAATGTCCATTTCTGATACTCTGTAGTATTTGACCGTTTCTATGGTTTCTTCTCCAGGCTAAAGTTTTACTCTCCTCTGTGCACACTGCACATGCCTGCAAAATTATTTGAGAACCCGAATGCCAATTTATCTGAAAAGACAAAATGTAAAGGAAAGCAAAACTGATTGTTAATAAAAAGCATACTATTTTGATATGAGAATGGGTTATTAGAGAGCTTAATATGAAAAAGACCCATTCTCTTTTAAAGCTGAGGGCCTAGGGGTGGGTGCTTAAGTTCATTGAAGTTAACACATTTTGCGATGTTGTGAAAGTGGAAAGCAGAAAAAAATAATACGATTTTTGAAAAATGAACAGTCATCTTCAAGATAATCCATTATGTGGTATTTTAACTAAAATGACGACTATTTAAATAGAGCTTGATTAAAATACTATTGAAATATGAAGTATATATTAATTAATTATTATAATTATTCATAAAAAGTTTAATTTATTAATTAATAAGGTGTTTTATAATTTAATAATTATTTAGTTATTAATTAGAAATAAAAGCAAATCAAATAAAACATACAAGTACTTGACCAATCATTTAGTAAAACCTAGTAACTAAGTTTATGCCATAAAAGGCCTTGCATAATATGAAAAGATCCTATAAAATTAAAAATTGTGTGAGGAAGTGTATTGTAATATTATCCAGTCAATTTTGGAGGTTGAAATGGTGAGTAGAGGGGAGGCATAGAATGTTACTTTATTTACACATCACCAAAGAAACAAAATGTTTCAGGTATGGGGTTATGTGACAGTTGTTTACTCCTGTTTAGGTGGCAGATACTTCAGGCAGATCACATCAAATTGATGCATAAAGACTTTTTGTTTGAAGAGGTGGTAAGCTAAATGTCTAATCTGAGGGCTTAAAGAATTACGTATTTTAATTCCAAAAGAAAAAAAATAAACTTGATTTCAGAAAATTTATATTGACAGGAAGAAGGGTTAAGGAAGAGTTAAGCCGAAGCCTAGTGTAGTAGGTGTGGTCAGAGACTGAAAAAGTTCCTGAAACGTTAAAATTGTTATGAACTATTTTGTGCATAAGTAGAGCTGTCTTTAATGTAATAATTTGTTGAATTGGAAGAAGGTTACAGAGCTTAAAGAATTGTCCTGAATGTGTAGAAGATGGTAATAAGAGAATGTAGAGATTTTGAAAGTACAGAAATGTGGGAAACCCATGTTAAATGAGCATCAATTAGAATGCCTAAATAGCTAATAGTCTTCTATCTCAAGAGGTTTCTCTTGAAAGAGAAAGGAGGATGGGTTCAAAAAGGGTTTTTGTCTTGATCTAAAAACTGTGTAAACAGATTTAGGAAAAGATTTAAAGGAGCATGGAACATATATTTGGAAACAAGAATTCCATAAATCCACTTTGGCTAAACGTTCATGGGAAGCTGGCGTCAAGTTCCCATTTTCCAAAGTACAATTAATTGAAAAAAAATTTACCTCTCAACCTCAATTTTTTAAGCATTGCATCCTATTCAATTCTGATACCATGGTCAATGCCCATTTACCAGTCAATTCTATTTTACCTGTTTGGAAAAACTTCCTTCACCCTGCAACAAGAGACATCACAACATGTGCACTGATTTCTTCCATCTCTCAACTGACAAATTTATGATTAGAAAGATGGCAATATTGGCTGACATTGTGTGTAAACAGTGTCAGTTCCATTCTGAAGATTGTAATATGTGAATACTGAAACAGCTATTAACGTTTTAAAGCTTTTTAGCTGCAATAATTTTTTGTGTAATTATTCTGTACATAATTTTTATCCAGTGTATTGTATAAACTCAGATCATATGTTGCAGCTTTTTGCCATAATAATTAATTAAAGTTAGTTAATAATATTAGAAATCCACAATATTCATATAATCATTCAACCCCTTCGTTTGCTTATGATATATGTAATTTTCTTCTTTTAAACATGCTTTGTAGTTAATCTATTTACAACGATCTTCTATGTTTTAGGTATTACACATCATGCAGGAAAGACCTTTGCTGTATATGCTATTGCTGTCAGTCATCATTTATGTGAAGGCCCAGAGGAACGATGGTTTGTAGTTCGGCGATACAGTGAATTCCATGAGTTTCACAAAGTCATCTGTGAAAAGGTAGTCAGCTTTTACTAAATATGCAAAGGCACTCTCTCATATTCAGGATTTGTACGGTCCTTAAAAGTCCTTAATTTTTTAAGAAACTATTTTTGGTCATTAAAAATTCTTATTTTCACCCAAAACCTGTAAAAACTCCTTAATTTTATTCTCCTGTTCCTCAGCGTTTCTCTGAAGTATGTTTTAGTTTCAATTTTTATAACTGGATTCTCTTCTCACAGTGTGAATTAACGTAAATGTACATCAAATTCACACTATGTGGGTTGTGGTATGTCTTTTGAAAACAATGGGAACATGCATAGAGGAGAACACTCTGTGGGAATATACATAGAGAACTCTCCCTAGAAACTTATTGAAGCATTTCTTTAGAACAAGAATGACCAGTTTTCATCTCACACCTTTTCCAAACCCAGATTTAAAGTGCAAGGCACCTTACGCACAGCAACCTGGCGTGCCCTCCCTGCCACATTAAGCATCTTACAATTAGGTATCTGTTATAAAAAGTTTTACTCAGTACTATGTCTATACAATGTTCCAGTGTTCATCCCAGCCAATTTTAGAAAGGCAAACCATTCTACCTTGTCTTCAAAGTTAAGCCAGTCACCTAAGAAAATATTTTGTGACCGAAAATTACGAAGGAAAGGGGTCATTTATAACACTAATCTGCATTTTGTTCACTTTTTTTTTCTGTTTTGAAATAAAGAGGTGTATCGGAACGGATTTCCTCTACAGATTACGAAAATTACTTAGAAAATCCGTATCATGTCACATTTTTTCACAAATCACGAAAATGTGAAAATGTAAAAAAGGTAATTTTTTAATGACATCGATACATCACAACGTTTCTCACGTGTGCAAATGTTCTCTGGCAGCACGGAATGCATATACAATGAATAGATATGAACAAATACATCGCAGCTGAACCTGAATTCAACCTGCAAGAGTTAAATCCCAACCCGAAACAAAGTCAACCCGTACGAACCCAACCTGCAATGAAAAAACTAAGTTACCCAATGCAGGATGTAGTGCCGTGATGAAGCAAACGGAAATCTAATTTCATTTAATATAGTAAATGGCATTCATCTTTTTTCCCTATGTCCAGATATATGCATTAATCCACTTATGTAGAAATTATTTATGAAAGTAAAATTCTAAAAACATTCCTGAGCAAATATTTCTCAAACAGTGATTTTTCATTGAAAAAACAAACAGTTTAAGAATAAAAATTATAGCTGCTCTGAAAGAAAGAAAAAAAAAATCCGAAATTTTGAGAGAGACGTACGACAACCTTAAATTTCTGCTGGAACATGTGGAATACAAGCGTCATGAATGGTTTTTGTGTGGGAATTTCTAGGTGATCGGAATATTACTCAACCAACAAGCAGGCTACATGATATTTCTGTGCTTTTAGTGTGAATGGGACTCCAAAGCAAGGAAGGAACGGTGGGTTCGGAAGTAGCAGCCAGTCAGAAGTACCTTCACACCTGGTGAAAAAATATTTTTTCGATTCCAGGTTGACCCTTTGAAAATGCTTTTGCCACCTTTACACAATAAACTAGGTTTAATGAAGCAATTCATGACGGTTTTAAGCATGGACAGCAAATGCTTTCAGTACCTTGATTTTAAGTTTCAACCGACTGCATCGGAAAAAATCAAAGCTGGCATTTTTATAAGCCCACAAATACGAAATTAATGGCGGACACCATATTTCGAAAAAACTATGAGTAAGTGCAAATTGTGAGCATGAACTGAATTCAGGAATTTTGTGCACAACTTTTTGGGATACACGAAGGCTCAAAACTACACCATTTTGGTAGACGAAATGTTGGAATCTTACAAACAGCTAGGTTGCAAGGTCAGGTTCGGAGTTCATTTTCTTCATGCTCATCTAAATTACTTTCCTGGCAATCTTGGTGATTTTATGGAAGAACTTGAAGAGCGCTTCCACCAGGATATTAAAGTGATGGAAAAGAGATAACTATGTAAGCGGACTGTACATGTGATGGCCAACTATCGTTGGATTCTGAAAAGAAACTGTAGGGGCAGAATGCCAAAAAAAAAAAATATATTGAGTTTCAAAAGAAACACAGTGGTGAATGTTAAGTATGTTTGCTTTGAAATATGTATTTGTGTTTCTCTATTCGTTACACACGCTTACTTTTCTGCCAGAGAACATTTTCACACGTTACAAACGTTGTGATATATCAATCTTATTAAAAATTTACCTTTTTTTTTTACATTTTCACATTTTTGAAAAAATCTGACATGGTACGGATTTTTCAAGGTCATTTTCGTAATCTGCAGAAAAAATCCGTTCTGACAGACATTGCCATTTCAAAGCAATAAAACCTTGTGTATTAGTGATAATTACCTTATAAGCATTATTATAAAATACTGATATTTTATGAGTAAATTCATTTTCTTTAATGATGTATTTTTTTTCTGCTATTTGGGGAAGATGGCTGTGTTTTGTGGAAATTTTCATAATTTTAAGTTAAGGCAAAGTGGGGGTCAGGATGAATGTTTTCCCGAGGAGAGCGGATCAACAAAATTCTATACTTAAAATTGACTATAATTTAAAAAAAAAAAAAAATTACCTTTTAAACTTTTGCGTCCCCAAAAATTTGGTGCTTATTCATAATAGATCTGGGCCTTCTTGCTCCCCATCCTAGCAGGGATGGTAATGTCCCATTTATTCGGGGCCATAGCTAGATGCTTTTTGCCATGTGGACTCTGAAAGTTGCAGAGGCTTAGAATTCTTTAATGTTTCGATGTATTTGATTAATATAGTTCATCATACCATCTAAACAGACTAAAAATTTAGCGTTAATAAACGAATTTTGCATTGAGTCAACAATGGGCCCTTCGATGGTGCAGTGGTAATGCATTCACCTTACACACCATTATCCTGGGTTCGAACAATCCTGTTGGCACAGTTAGTGTCAAAGGTTACGACTTCACTCAATATAGAATTTAACAATGTATACAGATGGTCTAACTCGAGAAGTATTTTTAAGGTTTATGTTTTGCCCCAGGTAGAAATTGTTCACTAAGTAGAGCAGATCTATTCAGTTATATCTTTATTTTACGCATATTGATTAATATTGTGTGTAGTGTAATCACAAAAAAATATGTTAGTTGTAAAAAACACTGTGTTCAAAAGGCACTCATTAGTTTTCCTCAAGGAAGAAAACTTGCCCCCTTGTAAGTGGTTGCTTGGCCACATTGAAGTTGTTGTTGATTCAAATAAATTCATGTGGTAGCTACAAAAACAAAAACAGATATTAGCGAGAGAAGTTTATATCATAAAGTTAATGTCACTAAAGTTTACCTAGTATCTATCAGCAAGGAGTAGATTTTTTTTATGTTTTCATGCAGCTTTTATAATTTTGGTGTATAACTTACATTTCTTAGTTATCAAAATTTGCAAAAACATAACAAAATTATCAAGTTTTTTTAAATGTGAGACTTATATGTAAAATATATGGTTATGTTACAGTTTATGTGAATAATTTTTTCAGAATATGCAACTTGTATAACTTGAATATTTGGTTAAATATTTAATATCTATATATACCTTTATTTATAGTACCCCGAACTTTCAAATATAGAATTCCCATCGAAAAAGGCATTTAACAACCTCAGTCGTCATCTTATGGAAAAACGACGTCATATGTTGAATGAATACCTTCAATTCCTCCTTTTACCTGACATTTTAAATACTTGCAGTGGTTTACAATTTATGCTATATAATTTTTTGGAACCAAGAGTGTGTGAAAAAGGGAAAAAATCTTTTGTAAGAACTGTAAGTTAACTTTAAATATTTTCTTCCTTATAGTATCTGTTTTTAAAAACATGCACGTCTAAATTAATTTTTCAGAAAGTATTTACAAGTATTAGCAAACTTCAAAAAATTTAAACTTATCTAATTTAGTGTAGTTTATTTTTCAATAAAGGAGGTAGTGCATGGTAACAAGTCCTGTGTATTTGTGTTCCTGGTTTAATTTGTTTTTATCTGCTTACGGATCCCATCATAACGTGGAACAGTTTCATTGACTTCCTGTTTCATAAAGGCTGTCACAGAAAAGCATGGATACAGGTATTTCTAGGCCCTGCAATCATAACACGTTCACCTAGTGTACAGTTATCCCAGGTTCAATTCCCAACTGCTCCCAACAAAAAAAAGATGCTTACCGACTAACTGCTTACTGTTATCCAGGGGTTAGTTCCCTAGGTCTTAAGAGGTTCGGATTCCTCGGAAAACTGTAGGTCCCAGCGCAGCATGACGGTTGCTGTCCTTGCACCGTAAAACTCAAACAATAAATAAAAGTGTTTCTTTACTTTCTATTTTCTACGTACTTGGAAACTGCTCATGGGTATGAAATCACTGGTGTGGGCAGGTGTCCATTGCTGGTTTTGTTCTCTTTCATAACACCCCGTTCCACACACTGAGGACAATTGACGCTTTTACCCTGTTAGCATAATTGACAGGCCTGCTAGTGTGTAAACCACAGAACTCGTGACTACTGAAATTCTGGCAATATCTGCTTAATCTGGAAATACTTGATACGTGTAGAAACATCTCATCAATTGAGCGATTTGGAAACGCTGAATGTTTATATTTTGGGTCTTGACGAATTTACCCCTATTCTAGATTGACACTTCCAACTCAGGAAAACAGTCCCTGTCATATTAACACTATGAAAGTGAATTCATCTTTCCTGATCACACTCCTTACCTCAAAAACCATACCCAACAATCTAGTTTTGGTTATTATTATTTAAACCCACCAACTAACACCATCTTTTAACTTACCAGGACTCATGAACCTCAATACTGTAATCCTCCGACTTACATAAATTCTCAATTACATAAGAAATCTCGAGATTACATCTAGTAGTACTTTTAAGTACTACAAGTCACAGCAAATGTGACGAATAGTAACAGGAAGTGAGTTTTGGATGCACTGTAAGTGCCCAAAAGCCGTAGCATTCAAACTGTAACCTACCAATTAGAATTAAGGACTGTGTAAGTAATCCCTCCTTTCCCCGACCCATACTAATATTCAAGCTACTAATACTAATAACTAATACTAATATTCAAGCAATGTTTGTGATTTCTGAGTTTAGTATGTAATATTACGGCATTGGCAGTAGTAGTCCATGCCTTGCATGGATAGTTGTTTATCATTGTTATCACTTTATTTATACAATACTAGTTGGCCCTTTTATAGGCCCATGTAGGGGTACAATTAAGATGTTACATATTGTCGGATGTTATAAACAATTGCATTGACATTAATGGAGGAAACACATTCTGAATTCAGCTTGTTCGAATCGTTTGAGTAAGAAAACTAAATTTATGAGTGTTACTAAGAGAAGTAAGTAATTGTAATTTCAGAGAATAGTCAATATGCAAAGAAATGTAATTGGCAGGTATGAGATATTGTGAGAAATCACGTTTATAATGATTATGAACAATTTTACATAAAAAGGTAAGACCCAGATGTTTACGATGAAAGGAAAGAGTGATCAAATTTAATGAAGCTTTAAGAGATGTAACTGAAATATTAGAAGACTGATTATTCGATATGAAACATGCTGCCAGATTTTGAACAGGTTCTATTGGCTGGTATTGAGATTGGTGAAGGGATCGCAGATTTCGGAAGTATAATTTAATGTTGGAAAAATATAGGTTTTTTTTTAGCATAATAATCTGATGGATTTAGTGGAATGTTTTAATTGTCCCTGTAGATAAAAAATAATTTTGATTCAGCTTGATTAACGATATTAGAAATATTGAGCTTCTGTCGGAGATCAGAAATGAATGTTATGCCCAGATATTTGAAGTGCATCACTTCTTGAATTGTAGTGGATTGGATTTTATAGAAGAAAGAAGGATTAGTTTTCCTGTGGATGGATAATAGGGCTCTCTTAGATGTGTTTAAGGGTAAGGACCATTGAGAAATGAGATCAAAGTTAGATTGTGGATGCCAGTGATCGTTTAATCAAAATATTCGAGTATAGATAATGCAATCATCTGCAAATAGCGTAATTGAACAAAGGTAGAAGTTACAATGTCGTTAATAAAAATCAGAAAGTGAATGAGAGATAAAACTGCACCCTAGGGAGTGCCTGAATGTATTTCTAAAAAATCAGAGTTAGTATTGATTACAATCACAGACTTTTCGAGCTTATAGGAAAACTTCGAGCCATGATAAAATTTGCTTATCGAGGTCACGTGAGTGAATTTATCGATTAATTTGTCGACTGCTTTTGAAAGATCGAGAAAAATACCTATTTGGGCATTATTGTCAATGGATTAGGGCAAATCTTGCATAAAGTTAAGAAGTTGTGTAATTGTTGAATAACCATCTCAAAATCTGTGTTTGGTTAGTAGGAAGAAATTTTTGGACCCAAGTGTAAGGTTTATCACTTTGGCTAGGACAGTTCAAAATGTTTGCAAAAGGATGAAGTAATAGCAATAGGTTTATAGTTTAATTTGTAAATTGGAATGATTTTATTAATTTTCCAATCATTAGGAAGTTCAGAAGAATTTAATGAAATGATAAGGTATTCAGTCATGGATTCTGGAAATTTTTTCATCGATGAATTTGGTATACCATCAGAACCAGTAGTATTTATTTTAATGCGTTTAAGTAGTTTATTAAGCCTGGTTTAGAGACGCAAATGGAAGATGATGTTATGAGAGGAGTATTTCGTGAATAGTAAAGTAATCATCAGTTGAGAAAATTGATTGGAATGCTGAACTAAAACTTGTGGCAATTGTTAAAAGGTCGGGAACTAAATTATTTTGGATTAATAAGGTTAGCTTTTTAGAGGATTTGGGTCTTAAAAAGTTCCAGAATTTATCTGGTTTATTCTTAAGATATTGGGGTAAATTAGAAGTTTGAGAATCCAACTTTGCATTCCTATATAAATTTTTAAATTCATAATAAGATCTATGAAATTTGGTTTTTAAATTCATGTTGAAAAGGCAATTTTTAAATTTGGTGGAGTCTTCAAACTTTATGTTTAAGATGAAGAACATGTCTAGTCGTCCAAGGTTTACTGGAGTAACTACTTCTGATTCTTGTTGTTGGAAAAGGAAAAAAAAAAAAAGGATTAAATGAATTATTGTTTTAAAGGAATTCCATAGTAGGTGAATATTATTTGAATTTGCTTGAATGAGGAAATTAAGAAGAGAAGTGTTGCCAATTTCTTGGACACGAGAAAAATCAGTTCTAACGAAATTGTATCTTTTTGGTAGGTAAGATGTAGTAATGGGGTGAATAATTAAAAGGTCAAGAAAATGAATCTTATGATCTGATAAACCTTGAAAAATAGTTAGATTTTTAGATCTGAGTGAACTGGAAGAAATAATTAAAGCAAGAATGTTGGGGGGAAAACTGTTAGATCTAGTGGGCCCATTAACATGTTGAGTTAGATTATGTGTGAAAAGGAAGTCAATAAAATATTAATAATTGTAAGATTACCGTGGTTTGAAGAAATGGGTCCCAAGAGATCCCAGAGATGTTGAAATCACCCTCTGTGATAATATGGTAAGAAGAAGAGGAATCAAGAATATTTAAGAGTTTAGTAAAGCAATTTAAAGGAGAATTAGGAGGCAAATATACGGAGAAGATCAGAAATGGTTCAAAGTTGACAGGCTTCCATTCAATGACAATGATTCCAATATTGGTATGAAGTTCTAGTAAAGCTGTATTGCAATAAGTAATTGTAGTCAATAAAGCCTCACCTCCTCCTCAAGTAAGTCTGTCATCTCCGTAGAAATCATAATTAGGAATAGAATTGTGGGAATCATCAATAGGATGAAGCCAAGTTTCGCTAATTGCAATAATATCAGGTTCAGTGATAAAATGAAGGTATTAAAGTCATCTAATTTGTTCAAATTACTACGAATCTTAATGGAGCATACGGATAAGTTATTTTTGAGTGAATGATGATTTCTATTATGAATGCATTTCTCATGTAAATTTACTTCAAGATGTTTTCCGAGAAACTAACCAACGAGTCCGAAGAAGGGTTAAGGGAATATTTGGCACCATTAATTAAAATAAAATGATAAATTAATTTCTTACGTTGACCTTCATCACGATAGACGTTGGATAGTTGCTAAAGTTTTAGCCTTATAACTTATTTATCAACATTAGTATTCTTTATTTACCGTTAAAATTAATTCAAAATGCAAAACTGAATGCACTGGTAATAAATCTAAAAAACAGAGGTCTGCAATTACTTTAGAAGAAACATTGAAATAATTCGTATCTCTCTATGTGTGTGAAGATAGGAAAATTATATCAGCAATAGCATGGGCTATAAATCATATGTATTACTTTTATAGCTTATATCCAAGTAAATGCCAATGCTCAATGTTTCATTTATAAAATAATACTGTGTAAATAACATATATATATATATGTATAACAATAATTGTAAATATTGTCGTTTCTTACGAAGTTACACTTAATCGATTTACAAATTCAACTTACGTACATAACTCAGTGGATGGCTGTATACAAAAATGTTTAAATTTATGGAAGTGCACCAAATTGGTCCAGTTTTAACAGAGATATTTTCCCAAATGCTTCAGATTGTAGTAGTTAACTATAATTTTAAACAGATGTAATGTTTTAGGCCTACAATTGGTGCATCCAGGATAATGCAAAATCTACTGCAACTTCTGCTGCTTTCCAATTATCCTTATCCAATATGGGTCAGAAGCATCTGAATAAATAACCTAACGACATGATGACTGGAAGTGCTGCCTTAGAATGAAGGCCAGCAGTCTTTCTCATGAAAAACCTAAACAGCATATGATTACTTTAAATGTTAAGGGAGTCTATGTCTTTACAATCATGGAAGCAAACCTAGCACAAAAACATTTGGAAAAACTGTCTTTCCCAAATTTTTGCATGAAGTTATTACCAAAATCAAGGAGAAATATCTGCTGTATCCTCGATGAAGTAAAACAAAACCTGATTTCCACCTTTGAGATTATTAGTGAACTTAGCAACAATTGTGGGGCTGAAGTGGTGGTTGTAGATGTTTGGAAAAAGTCTACACTAGTGTACTAATACAAGTAAGTACATGTACATCTGTGTAGTTATTTCCCCGAATAATCGATCATCCTGCTTGGACTGATATTTGCTGGAACCGTCGATATTCATTTATATAGGGCTACGTGTAATTTATGTATGTGCCCTACAATGTCATAGTGATGACATGTTCGTCTATCATGCCATTAGCCCCAATTCAATTGCAAATTATACTAATGAGCACATGCTGTTTTCCCTCCCCCTGTAGTCTATGGTTTAGTTGCCTAGGCAGCAAAGATTTAAATTTCTTAAAAACTTGGAGGTCACAGTTGACTATGATCTTGGCTGTCCTTGTGCTGTAAACCACAGAAAAACCCTTATCATATAGATATGTTAAACTTTTTATGGTTGTCAAATATTTATTTCCATAGATTAATTTGAATCTTGTAAACTGAAATGAAAATTTATTTTATATATTTGTATAGGTTGGTACGCTAGTCAGTCCAATTAAAACTTCTGTCAAAACAGTGGGAAGTGCTGTAAAACTAGTGCCGACAACCTTGTTTAATTTAAAAGATGGACTGGTGAGAGCTCTTTCAAGAACTTCAAGTCACATTTCATTAGAATCTATTAATGTTGAAACTGATAAAGTGTCTGCTGGCTTGGATTTAGATGTGAGTATAAAGTGTGTGTGTATATTTATATACCCTGTCTGCTAGAATAGGATTTTATGAAAAATGTTTTCCACATATAAGTATACAAGCAAATAAAAACTGACAATTTTATATTTCATATAAAGACACACTCAACTTGAATTATTAAAATGTTTGATTATAAGCTACATCTCATTAATGAGCACTGTTTTAAATGTTTGAGTTCTTCCTAAATATGTAAGTATTGAAAACGTTGATTAATTACAAATGATTTTTATTTTTTGCCCTTATTTTTTGGAGGGATGTGACTAGGCTGGGTCATAATCCCTTCACACTTTAAGTGTGAACATTTCCTAATTCAGAAACATAGATTATTTTTGCCCATAGGATACATTACTCTTCCACTAACCAAGGTTTGACTCTTGCAATAGGGTAGAATGTGTGCTGTTTTTCTGCTCACCATTGCCCAAGGTTTGGATCTCTCTGAAAATTGTAGGTTCCCACACAGCATGATCATTGCTATCCTTTTACCATAAAACATGAATTCAATTGTAAACACGTTATGTAATGAATGCAATATTTTTATGTGATTACATGGAGATTGAATGTAGTGTTCTTACAGGCAGAAGATATACCAGTACGTATCATTCTTCTTTTGCTGGATGAAGTATTTGACTTAAAAAGCAAGGATTTATGGTTTCGTCGTAGAATTATCGCCTTGATGCGTCAGATAATCAAAACAACTCAGGGTGATGCTATCAATCGGTAAGTCTGATGTGCCTAACTTTTATCTTATGGTATCCTTTTCTTACTACATGTCTAGACACAGACCCCCCCTCTACAAATATTACTTAAAGAAAACGTGAAGGTCTATTGATTATCATCTCTTAAATATAAACATAAAATTAAGCAATAAATCAGTATAAAAAAGTAGGTAATACTTACAAAAGGTGATGTAAAAGCAAAAAAAAAAAATGTTTTAACTTTCTGACTGTTCTTTTTTTTTTTCATCAAAATCGCTTCAAAAACTGCATATTTCTTTTTATTACATATTTCAAATCTACATGTATTTGAGAGTTAAAATATGTAGCACATTTTTGTAACCAAAGATGATGAAAGATGGAAAAATAGCATACATGTAAAAATTGTGGGATGAGAAAATTTTGTTACTTTCGTTTTGCCTATGGAAATTGTTAGATAAGCAGTCAGAAGGTTAATGATATAGTACAAGTATTTTTTTGGATGGAAAGTAGTAATGAGGTATGTGGGTAGCTGTTTTTTACTATTACAAAACTGTAAAAGTTGAATTATATCGAAGAAAGTTTTATTTTCTTCTCAACTCTAAGGGGTTGCCATCAGCAGAAATTACGGATTTTCTTGAAAATTTTTAGTGATGTTTTACAAATTGCTTGCAGAACCTTTTAAAACATTATTGCCAAACACTGCACTGAGTTATTCTGTTTGATTGCTGCTCCTAATTCCCCACCCTTATAACTAGAGGAAAATGAGTGTTTTAAACAAAATTCAGTGAAGCTGATTATCACCACGGATGTTTAAAAACCTGCATTTCACAATTCCTCCTTTAAAGGACATAAAATATTACTGTTAAACAGCATAGTGATTTGGAAAAACAGCAAAAATATGTTAAAATTAACACTGTATAATACTTTTTCAGTAACCAAACTTAAGAATTATTAGGGATATCAGGAAGAGAAATGAATTGTATGCCAAATCCATTTATATGAAAGCAAAGAATTAGGATGAATTCAAGATTTTTAAAAATTATTTAAATAAAATTATTAAGAAATCTAAAAGTTGATTTTGAGAACACAAATAAATTATGGAAAAATAATCTTATTGGGAAGAATAAAAAGTGAAAAAATAACAATGTCATCAGCAAACCGCAAATGATTTAAATATTCACCATTTATTTTTATTCCCTTGTTATTCCAATTTATCTGCTGAAAAATCATCTGTAAAGCTGAAGTAAAAAGTTTTGGAGAAATGGTATCTCCCTGCCTCACACCTTTACTAACTTTGTCATTTTCACCTTGTTTGTTGTAGAATGTCCTTGCACCATAAAAACACAACCAACCAATTTTGATAGTTTTGGTATCTTTATGTAACCGAAATTTTGCACTTGCATTTTTATACACACGTTTCACCATGTCAATGTACACATCCTCAATGTCTGTTGATCTTAAAGAGCTATGTGGTCCACTGTACTGAATCCACTTCGAAATCCAGCTTGTTCTCTTGGTTGAGCTGCATCTAATTTTTTCTGCAGGCGATGTGTTAGCACTTTTGTGAAGATTTTATAAATAGCAGGTAACAAGCTAATTGGTCGGTAATTTGAACAGTGGATGCTATGACATTAAAGATTCTATTTATTTATTTCACCAGTTACATCCACTGAAATTGCTAAAATAATAAAGGAAATAAACCCAAATAAGGGCCCTGGACATGATCAGATTCACCTGACTTATTAAATATGTTTCAGATATTATACTGCATCCTCTCACCCACATTTATAATCTAATTATTTCCACAAGATCTTAAAATTTCAGCAGTTACACCTGTATTTAAAAAAGAAAATAGATATGAGATTGCCAATTACAGACCAATATCAATATTGACAGTTTTTGCCAAGATTTTTGAAAAGATACTCTATAAATGATTATATAGCTTTTTCTGATTAGACAAAATCATTCATCTGAATCAATTTGGGTTTATGGAGGGTAGGTCAGTGGAACAGTCTTTAATTGCAGTTACAGATTTTATTTACTCTTCTCTGGATTCTAAACAAGCAGCAGTTGGTGTGTTTTTTGATCTGTCGAAGGCCTTTGATACAATTAACCATGAACGTTTACTATATAAGCTTAGTCTAGCTGGTATCCGTGACCCTTGCAATACCCTTTTCAAAAACTACTTAACAAACAGACAACAATAAGTTTACATGAATGGCTGCCGCCCTACACTCCGTGATTCATTATGTGGTGTGCCCCAAGGATCTATTCTTGGACCATTATTATTTAACCTTTATGTCAATGATATTTTTCATCTACCAACATCCTTCGAACCAATTTGCTTCGCTGATGACACAAGTATCTTCTCTAAACATACTGATATTAACAACCTAATCCAATAGTTAATGAAGATATTAAACACATTATTAACTTCTTTAACATTAACTACTTAACCCTTAACAGAACAAAGACTAAGAGCTTTTTATTCACAAATAAAAGAAATATTAATCTAAATAATTTTCATCTTAATATTAATAATGAATCAATTTCATTCTCAACAGAAATTTTCTGGGTATAAATAACATTTTAATCTAATTTAAAACGGGACACCCATATTCACACCATATGTACGAAAATTAGTAGAAATTTGGGAATAATAAGAAATATTGCATATTATTTACCCACTCCAATTCTTATAAATCTTTACCTTTCTTTAATTTTCTCTAACATATATTATTGCTCACTGATTTGGGGCTGTACCACAAAATACAATCTCTCGCGAATTACTGCTCTTCAGAAGCATTTTATTTCACTTTTGTCTTACAATAGTCATGTGTCTCACTCCTTTTATTCATCTTCCAATAATACTCAAATGTTACTAATTGAAAAATTGCTGATTTACAATCTCTCTATTTTTATGTTTAATGCCATATGAATCGTTTTATATCATAATATTATGTCCTTAATCTTACCTGGACATGATCACTTCACAAGAAATCTAAATAATCTAATACCAGAATTCTCCAAAACAAATCTTGGATTGGTATGCACGGGTTGTATGGGCCTAGGATGTAGAACTAGGATGTAGATGCTCCCTTTCTTTGAACTTTAGTTTTCTTCCTATCTTTGGGCACTTACAACATGTCCATTGGTTTCATATCTTTTCACTATTTTCTGAGCTCCCATTGCACTTATTTCATACTTTTCTCCTAACTGCCTGTAGAATAATTTGCCATCCACTCTGTCTTTAGTTAAGGCTGTTCTTTCAATCACCGATAGTTCCCGTGTTTTCACCATTTTCACTCTACCCTTTATCAGTTCATGACTCACACATTCTCATGAATTGTTGATTATGCAGATTACATGGACATAGAAATTGGCTTTTAATTTTACTTTTTTTGATGTTTTATTTATTTGTAAACTTAATTTTGCTCTTCATATTCTGGAGAGGGTTCAAATGTTGTTTAAATACATAAAACCAATTTGTGTTACAAGTCTGTTATAAAAAAAACCCCTCTAGTTTGAGCTATATATACGTGGGTGGCAAAAATTATTGTATAATAAATTCCCCCACGAAAAACTCACAAAAATCTCGCCCCGGAGGCTTTTCTGTGTTGACCATTATTTGGCAATTGTGTTATCCCTGTGAAGGGTAATAATATCATACATCCTTATATACGGAGAAAGAGAGCGTTGTTTCCTTTCCTCCTTCATTTAGCGGTCTAAGACACCGCGGGCTCAACGCAGGGACCCTGGGTCGAATCCAGGACGGAGAAAGCATCTCTTTTTCTCTAAAAGGAAAAGAAAAAGCTCTAGTTTGAGCTATATATACGTGGGTAGCAAAAAAAAATTGTGTAAGTCTGTAACTTTCAAGAAATAAAGACATATGATTTGTACTTATTCCATTAAATTTGAAAAATTCTACTGTTAATAGTTTTTTGTTATACGGGTGAGAAGTGTCAACATTCCAGTGTAAACGTACTTTTGCCCCCCATACATGGACGATGGGCTACTGAGCCACTCAATCTATTGGTAACACGCCAGACGCATAGAAAGGACGTGTGTAACTTATGGGTACCAGAGCGAGACTGAGAGAACCTGCTTATCGAGGAGTGCATCCCTTCTATCGTCAAGCTTCTATGATTGGCTATTCACAATATGGTAGCTCTATCTGTTGCCGGCTAGTGGCTACAGATATCTAATGTAATACCATCATCACCAGGGGCTCTTCCTTTCTTCATACTTTTTATTGCAAATGAAACTTCTTCTTTTAAGATTTTAGGAGCTGTTCCTTCGACTATTTCAGTGTCTTCGTTTAATCCACTGTTACTTTCATATAGTTTTTTGTAGAATTCTTCAACTCTTCTAAGACAACCCTAAGGCTCTTGTTATTTTCAATGGCTTTCCTTACTAGCTCACAGTTGAATTTTCTTATGTCTTCTTTCATGCTTTTGCGCAGAGTTTTACAAAGTTCTATGTACTCAATCCTGGAACTGGTATTTCGATTGTCCACCTTCATATCTCTTCGCCTTTTCATGAGCTGTTTCGTCTTCTCAGATAATTTGCTATTGTGCTTTTTACAGGTTACACCACCAATTTCCCCAGCAGTTTCAACTATTGTCTTAACAATGTTTTCATTTGCTTCTGAGATGTCAACTTCTTCAATAAGTCCTTCCAGTGCAGAAAAGCGATTTTTTAATTCCAACTTGAATGCCTCGGTATTTTCTTTTAATTTCTTTAAATCCACCCTCTTACTTACTTGTTTCCTAATGAGCTTCTGCCTTTCTAATTTAGTATTTAAGTGCACTTTACATCTCTCTCATATACATACACAGTCAGTTCTGCTTAATCAGGACACCTCGGGATGAGAACATTTTGGCCCGATTAAGCGGCTGCCCCAAATAGGCAAATTTCACATGAAGTTAAACAATGAATGTTTTTTCAATACTGCATACATACATAAATAATATACAATACATATAAAAAAATAATAATGATTTATAAACTCTGCAGAAAAAATAATATACTCAGTTTGAAAATAAAACTTCAGTTTCACCCCACTCGCAAGTCAAGATCTATGACACCAAGGTGTGACATGTGTGCCAGCGCTGCATAATAGACAGATGGTAAGCATCGAGTGGTATGTATTTGAAGTCCTGTTGTACTGTATATAAGATCACAGGATATTATATTATTTGTACATATTTTTATAACTATGTGTAACGTAATATGTACGTACAGATTAATTGTAATCTTAAATTTGTGTTCCAATTAAATGGAATGTTGTCCCAGTTAAGCAATGTAAATTATTATTAGTTTCTTGGTTTGGGTTCTGTTCTTTGAGATTTTGCCTTGTTAAGCGGAATCGACTGTGTGTGTATATACATACATGTGTGCGTGATTGCATAATATTTAAGTTGTGATTTTATGTGAAAGGAAATTAATTATTCAAATATTTTATTCCTTTTATTTTTAGTAATGCTCAGTTAACTTCAAGTTTGGATGATTTTTTTTTTTTTCAGGAAGTTAAAAAATTATGTTGATGAAATGACATCTGTGAATCAAGTTGCTGAGTGGGCTTCAACAATTTAGGTAATTTTTTTCATTTGGTTTATGTTTCTATTTTTTATTTTTATTGTAAAAAGTAGTGAAACAAACCTGTTCTTAAAAACTAATAACTTACAGTATATTATCTTAGTCCAAACAAAACATTCATCACTGTAATCAAAAAATAATTGTAGTTAAATTGTGGAATGATGGCATTAGCATTCAAATAAATAAACATTTATTTTGTTAATAGCAGTATATAATATGTTATCAAAAATAATCAAACACTTTGTTCTCTTTGAATAAATGGTTTTATGTTGTGTTTTTGTCAGTAGTGGGCTGCTTGACTTTCATTGCAGTGGGATCTTGTCTGAGCATACTTTTTGCAAATTATACATTCAAACCTTGTTAGATTCAAACATGCATAACACAAACTGTCTCCTGAATCCCCGTCAAATTGTATAGAATTATACTTTTAGTTCTGTTAACATAAACGTGGTTAGTTTTAAATACTGGTAATCACCCCAATAGTAATGTGTGATTGCAAGGTGTTTTTACAATTGAAAGAATTGCAATCAGCTAAAATTGACAGTCAAGTCATTGACGAACTTACGTTTGATTTCAATCGCGAATTAGCAGTTGTTTGCTACGAATTATCTATTGTTCGATGGTTTGCCTCCACCAGTTTGACTTAAAACAGTTGATTGATAAAATAGGGTATAGAATAGGGATGAACATCGATAGCAAAACATCAAAATCATCATCGACAAGGTCCATCGATGTTTGAAAAATGTCAATCTCTAAATATCGATGTTTATTCAATATCTTAAAAAAAATTATACCCTAAAATTATCGTTTTAATTTTAAAAATATTAACTTGTTTTGCCTTACTAAAAAATATTTGTAAAATAATGATTTCTAAGCATTTATGTTTATATGAAAAACTTTTGAAAAAATTGTCAAATCTACATAAATTGTGGAAACAGTATAAGTATGTTAAAAAAATTATGAAATTTTATAATAATTTCATTTATGTTTATAGCCAAAAAACATCAGCGTTTATATTTAAAAAATATAGAAGTTGTTTGATTTAAAAGGATGAATATGTTTAATAATCAATGAGGTAAGATAAACTCAATACAGTGGTGCCTTAGTTAACAATGTCCTCAGACAACAACGTACTTGGTTAATGATGAGTGGCTGTAAGAAAAAACTGTCGTTTAATGACTCTATCATGTGAACCTCTATCCGATCTTAAGAAATGGGGTTTTCCGATTGCGCTCATCCATGCATTGTCAAATAGAGAATTTTGCAAATTTTAAAAAAACTTTGCACAAAGCCACTTTTTACCAGGTGCTTTGAAATGTGGGAGGTTACCAACATGACTCTGAAGAAATTTTGGAAGGAAGAATTCGACATTTTCATAGCAATTAGACTTGTAAAGGATTGGCAAGAAGTAACAATGAGATGTCTCAAATAAGCATGAAGGAAACTGCATCCTTCCTTTGGTAATGAAGGACACAAATTGGTAAATGATATTTTGGCAAATTCTCATTAGCTGATGACCTCAAATCATTTTGTTTTAAAAATGCACATGCTTTTGCTTAGTATATTGCAATTCTCCAATACTTGAATAAAATTTTTCAGTTTTGCTATGGCTAATTTGAAATACTGATTTTTTTTTTTTTCGTAAGTTTTTAGTTTTCCTAAGGTTATTCTTTTGGTTTATAGGGTATTTTCTTTTCGTTTTTAGATCATAAATGCATTTTTAATAGGTCATTTTCGGACTTTTTTGGGTCATCAAAATCCTATGAACTATGTGAATTTGCGAATGTGAACAAAAAGCCGGTTTCTACATAAGATGTTTTCTGTCACCCCGTATAGGCCAGTTAAATGGCAATAGGAGGGTTCCCAATGAGTCCTTTTTTCTTTATGCAAAAAGCTATATTTTTGTCTCGAATCCTTTTTTTTTTAAATCATTTCGTCCATGTTTAACGCATGCTTAATCGGGAAAAACTTGATTTAACGTAAATGTCCTGCCTTGATCAAACGTTTACAAAGGCATTTTTGGAAGTAATCAATCCTGTATGTGTTTGTACAAAGTGTTATGGGAAGGTTGATTACAACAGGTGTCACAGTACTTTCGCTAACCTTTATGTATAACATGAGATTTACTTAATTTAGAAACCTCATTCACTTACATAGAGAAAATAAATGTTCAACATTTACAGTCGCTTTTTTACTGTTGACTTCAAAATTTTGCACCCTGCTAGTTCCATATTCAATCTGTTTTCCAGAGTGTCTATGGATCTGGAAAGGTCAGGAAAGCTCAGGGAAAAGTCAGGGAAATTTGAAATACAAAGGCCAAAGTCAGGGAAATTTGAAATTCACCATTAAAATAATTTTCCTGAACTGTGCTTTTCATACCACATTACCTACTGAAAAATTTGAAAAACTTGTACTTTTGACTAAACTTCTTCCAAAAGTTACCATTTTGCACCAAAACTAATATAATTTATATAAAATTATTAAGCCTATATATCTTTTAAAAGAAAATGTTTGCCAAATATATAACTAAAACTTGAAAAACAAAAAGTGTTTTTAGCTAAATTATCTAATCGGTAAGGGATTTTGATCGTACTGATCTCCTTTGACTTGTGTATACACTTTAAATGAAATAGATGAAACATCAGCTTTGCGATTATATAGTTAAACTCTTTTATAATGAACTTGAAAAGGGCCAAATGGAAATGTTGCTGTAAATATTTAATTAGTGCCAGTTTTTAGTGTAAAGAAATACACTTTTTAATACAGCTTTTGAATTTGTCATTCCTGCTAATCTGAGAACACCATCTAAACCTTCCCCATCATCATTTCTGTCTATATTTTTGGTTTGTTAGGTGAGGGAAAATCATGAAATTAAGAAATATTTTGATTGCAGGAGTTTTGATTGACAGTTGAAAAGCTACTCTTAACAGCACTCTGTTAGGTTCTTCATTTCTAGTCTTCTGACGTTTTATTTTGTTAAGTTCATGCTACAAAAGGACTGTTGCAGATAATCTTCACTATTTTTTAAAATCTCATTTATCTTTGACCTTCCACAGGCATAAATCGTTGGCAATTTTCTTGCTGTTACATCTTGTTTTTACTATCCTGGATAACTTTGATTTTTTTCTTTTGTTCTTAAAAATGTTCTTGAACTCGTGATTTCAAATGACAAAGTTAGGTATAAGACAGTACTTGATGATAAGAGTGCATAAAGAACTGGAACTATCAAAAAACAATTTCGAGTTTACAACACTTGTTTGCGCATAAGAAATATTATGATTGTCAGTCATAAAAAGCGACACTGTATTCACAGAAAGGGTGTACCCATAAAGATACAAAATAAACATACATTTCAGTGGAGTAACTTAAAAGGAAGCACCATCAAGTAAATTTTACTTTACATTGTTGACAATGGGGATTGCAGACATATTTGAAAAATTTGAATAATTGTTTTTCCATAATGCCTACCATGTGGCCGTTGTTCGGAATTCGTTGTTTGGAGGTTAGCACTAATGTTAAACATATGGTTCAGTTCTATTGATATGTTGTGGCTTGTGTTTGGAGGTGACCGTTAAGGTAGATTTAATTGAAATCTTGAATGTGATCTCAATAAGCAAGAAATCAAGACATCGAATGCTTGTTTCTTTATGTTGTTAAATATGTTTAGATATTTACTTAAAGCTTAAGAAGAGTAAATTGAATGTTAAAATCTTATATAAATGAAGCTGAATGACAAATTTGCTTTATTTTTGAGGTACACAATCTTAACCAAAAAAATTTCATTTAAGTAAAAATAATCCTATTTAAATAAAAGAAATTTATTTATTTTTTACACCCTGTTGGTATCTCAGATGTTTGTCTTTGTTCATGTTTCCTTTTTTTTTTTAATATGATTTTTTTGCATGCTGTTGGTATCTCAGATATTTGTCTTTGTGCATGTTTCCTTTTTCAAACCAAAACATCAATGTTGCCAATTTAGCTATTTCTAAATCAGATTTAGCTTTTTTTTCCTAAGCATCTGACATGTTTACTCCTAAAATCGAAAATGTCAATATTTGATATGTATCGATGATATTTATGAATAAATATCATGATATATATATATCACTTGATATACAATAAAACCTCCTGTAACGGTCACCTCTAAACAACAGTAACCTCTGAAGACCAACCACATATCAATGGAACCAAACACGTTCCATAGGATTAACATTAATGCTAACCTCCGAACAATGGCCACCCGGTAGGCATCACGGGAAAAAAAAAAATTTTCAAATATGTCTGCAAGCCGAATTGTCAACAATGTAAAGTAAAATTTACTTGATGGTACTTTCTTTCAATGTACTCCATTGAAACCTATGTTCA
Source organism: Dysdera silvatica (assembly GCA_006491805.2). Lineage (NCBI taxonomy): Eukaryota > Metazoa > Arthropoda > Arachnida > Araneae > Dysderidae > Dysdera > Dysdera silvatica. Next base: position 312,749,445 of record QLNU02015360.1, read on the forward strand.
TTTTGTAGCTTTACATACCTTTTTTTTTTTTTTTTTTTTTTTGTGAATATAGTGTCACTGCTTATGACCGACCATCCCACATTTCTTCTGTGAAACAACCATTGTCCACTGAAAATTGGTTTTTGACAGTTCTGGTTCTGATTAAGACAATTAAAATATTTTTTAATTGCAGAATTTTTCCTCACCTGATGAACCCGAAAATACAGGCAGAGATGATGATGGGGGAAGGGTTTGATGGCATTCTCAGATTAGTAGGAATGACAAATATGAAAGCTAGCGAGTTCGTTTGCATGGATAAAGATTTTGAATTTTATGCTACATTTACTCGGGAATTTTATTTTTCAGGAATTGTTAGAAAATATGATGAAGGGAAAAAAAAGTGACGAGGAATTGGAAGCGGAAGAGAGAAAGAGTGGAACTGCCACAAAATTCTAACATCAAAACATATTTTGATGTTTTGGTAAATTTTCAGGAGATCCAAAACTTTGCTTTGAACAAAAATGATGACGAGTTGCACAAAAGGATTACAAACAAGGCAAATCCAGAAAGGAATTGGGGGGGAGGCGATGTAAAATACAATAGACCTACTTATAATGAGCCCACATTTAGCAAGTGTCCGGATACAATGAGGAAAGTATAGATTTTGTTTGCTATAGTGCATAAGAGCAATATAATTTAACCGCTTTTAGCGAACAAGTTTTTTTGACCCTGAATTTAGCGCGCAATTAAAAAAAATAGGAAATCAAACTTTTTGTGAAGATTCTGTCATTATAATCTGCGCTCGTTATAACCGATTTCCACTGCATTTTTATGGATTTGGGAGGGGAAATTTCATTAATTCCCCCTGTGATTCCACCACTGCTAGAAATGCTATTTCCGTAGGAAAGGGACATTTGCCATGAAAAAAAAGCAAAACAATTACGCATCACTGATTTTTTTAATATAAATTAAAATAGGTGAGGATTAATGTATTTGAAATAACTAATATTTTATTGTTAATTTTAGTTTACATTTTTATACTGAACCTCTAAAATAGCCACCTCCAAAGGAATGTCACCTTTGCAGTGACCATTTTCAGAGATTTTATTGTATATCGATGAACTCTGATTAGGAATAAAACTTTTTCTTTTTAATCTGTTATAAAAAGGCGACAAGATGTTGATGGCAAACAGCATGTTGCATCCACTCCTTTTTTTTTTTTTTTATGTATTTCTTGGCTTTAACGCCAAACATATGGTGGTACCAACACTTATCCTTAGAATAGTTTGAATTTATATTTCATTAAGTAGTTTGCCCTCTTGAGATTCCTCGAGTGTGCATTAGCTTTTTTATTTGTTGATATGGTTGTCCTAGTTCATTTGATATCATTTTATATATTATAATCATTGTTCATTTGTGGATGGAGGTGGAGTCGTAACTGAATGTATGCATAGAGTTAGCCTTTTTGTATACCAATTAGCTACTTGCATTACTTTATCAAGAGTTAAAAGTGTCACTGCTGCTAACATTGTGTTGAGGAAAGTAATTGTTGTAAAAACAGTTCCATCAACAATTCATCAACAGCGTTTTGACTCTCTGTGCAGCATCGAAGTTCTCACAGCAATTCGGAATGATGATTGTCTCCCATCGGTTCATAAGCAAACAGTTTCTTGAGATGCACCGATGATGATTTGTTCCTGTTTAATAAGTTCAGTTTTAGGAATGCCATAATGGTTATCTTCGCTAAGGATGATTATAACATTACATACTATTGTTGCTGCTTCTGGTGGTAATACAGCGACAATGTAGTTTTACTTTGTTTTGCTTTACGTGATTAGCTTTGACTATCCGAGCAAAAATGTGTTTTCACACATAGAAAACTATTCTTATGTTGTTGAAATTTTGCATCTCAATGTTGTTTCATCCTCAAAACTTCATGACGAACCTTGCATCACTAAGTGTTGTTCGAGAAGGTGATTCCTTACCATATTTGTCTTCATTTAGAACAAAAATATCACAATTTAGTGAAAATTGGCAAAAAAATGGTACATGAAGTAGAGTACAAGGGCCTCAAGACCCGTGAAGGAAGACAAAGTGGACCCAAGATTTGTCAAACTGTTTTCTTATCGACTTTTTTCTCTGTCTCCTGCCAAGCCACTGCCATATTATTGGTTCACTGTATTCAGTAGTGCACAATTGTGCATCTTGGTGAAGTAAATGTGGATTGATTGATTGATTGATTTTCTGACAAAGCGGATACTGTATGTCCTGCCACAGCCTGGTCATTGCTATTCTTGTGCTGCAAAAACATAAAGAGATTTGTTTATTTAAAGTGAAATTTTCACTTATTAATGATACAAAAATAAATTCGGGAATTTTTGTCGATCCTCAGGTCAAGCAGTTGTTTCAAAATTTTGTGATCCAAAATATGTTAAACTGCAATAAAAGAAAATCTGGAGAGCATTCCCAAACATCTGTTGCAACCAGGGTTTAAGCTGCGGTTCCTTTTTTCACATAATGTGATGGATTATTGTGAAATGCGAGAAAGAAAATTGTGTCCATCACAAAATAGCGACAGTTGTTTAATATCCTGTCAACAAACTTGACTCTTTTTTTTTAATAACTTTGATTTATGTTTTATTGTTTTTCTAAACCTCAAAGTATAATGCATGCACCACATTCAATCTCCGTTCTTTAGTCATCTCTTTGTTACTGTAATGAATGCTGATTGGCTGTGGTAGGGCACTCGAACTAAAGTAACGATGATGATATCTCAACTCATACTGTATATTTGTTTTTTCATAAATATGTCAGTATTTTCTACAATAACTAGCCCTTTATATTTTAAAGCATTGTTGATGTAAATAATTTTATTGGTACGATTTTTCAAGCGATGAAAGCAACTAATTTTTTTTAGCATTTTGCTACAACTTTTTTTCCCATTTAAACATTGTTGCGATAACAGTTTTTGAACAAGCTTAAACCATGGTTACAATTTGTAGACAATGTAAGGGTGGATAACAACGAAGTGAAATCTTTGAAGATCCTTTTCCTTGGGTATTGAAAATTCTGAGGGTATTAGGATGTAATAATCGTTAAACCTGCATTTCCTACATTCACACCTAAATTTTTTCACAATTAATAGTGGTGATGTTCGATGAGCATGGTGAAAGGTTACATCATGAATGGAAAATCTAAATGGAAAATCTGTAAGTGATACCAAAGTATGTTGGCTGACTATTATTGGGCCCTTCGGCTAAAGGCTTCAGATATAAAATGTGATCAACAGAAGGCAACAAAATCTATGCACATATTTTAATGTATCAGGATTTATTTATGTTAATTTGAACTTTTAAAAATGAAAATTATTGAATGCAACTAATTTCCATCTGCAAGGCCCATGGTAGCAGTATTACTTGACAAATCACTTACATAGAAAAGAACTATTTGCTAACCTGTTTGTTGTGAAACTTTATATTTGCTCGCAGGGAAGAGTTTGATAGCTGTCTGTAACCCAATAGGTAGAGCATTTAATCGGCATTTTGTGAGATCGTACCCTACCCTATGCACAAAATCTTTTTCTCTGCGATTGATTTATCAAACATGAAAATTATTGTATTGGTTGGTAAAATATATTTGCTTTCTCTGAATAGTGTTTTTTCACTCTAAACTCATATGAATAGCAAAAATGAGGCAAAAAAATCCCAATCAGTGTAATCAATGAGCTTCATTCATTTTGTCAGTGAAAAGATACGCAAAGTAACAATTCACAGCTAAACCTTTTATTGTTCATATTTATCTTTTGGTGTCAAAAGAGTTTTGCTTTTAATAAATTATAAATTTTTTTTAACTTGTAGTAGTTTATTATTGCAAATTCGTTTCCAAAATTCTGATTTCTGTTTCAGTCAAACATTTTGGCCAAATGGTATTTTGGCTCAACCCCAGCAAGAAAGAGACAACAACACTAAACTCAGAACTAGAGTTGCTGCAAAATCATTG
>QLNU02015360.1:312760631-312775103 GCA_006491805.2 Dysdera silvatica
ACATTTGTTTTATAGGAACTTTGTAGAAATGTCGTATTTTTTAGAATAAGGTTAGGAACAGCACAAATAAAATCCCCTCCAGTTTAATATTTGAAACGACGCTTCTTTGTTATGAAATACGCGTAAAATTAAGAAACTCTAATTTATTTTTTTAAAACGCACAATGCCATGTGGTGGCATTATTCTTTACACCAAATATCAGATACGAATCTAAAATAGCATGGTATAGTTATCAAATATACAGTCTGATATAATTACCGAATTTTTTAGGTCCAAATTATCAAATGCAGCAATCTAATTATCGGTTAAGTTTTATGCCGTGGAAGTTTTCATTTGACTATCTAAAAATTGGTCGATAACTTAATTACTTAGTGTAAATTTTCTACCACGATGCACTTGTACACGTCAAAGGTTACTGAGATTCCCCAGTGAACTCAAAATATAATTCACAAATCTTGTGACATATTTAACAAACGTATATTTGATTACTTTGATTGGAAAGTGTTTTCATTTTACTGTGCATGACTGGATTTCATTATTACAAATTGTAATTCGTGATTTTTGTCCCGTAATATATTTCCGTTTAAACAAATAAAACGACTTTTTAATAACCATACATTTTGTTGTTCATAATAGGAGGACCAAATGGCCCCATTAACATTCTTTAATTTATACACTATTTATTTTTAAAATATATAATAGTGGCGTTATTAACTTAGTATTTTTTTGAAAAACGTAGTATTTTTGTTTAAAAAAAAGCAGTTAGAAACTGATAGTTGAATGACTGTAACTCGATGGTTTTATTATCAGCAAAGTTTTTGTGTAAAATACAGCTACAGATATAAATGTTTCTTGTTTATTAATTTTTAAATATATGATTAACATAAAGACATCGACTTATTATTAAAAAGCTGAAAATTTGCCTAGGTTTTGATTAGTTTATATCTTTGGTTATGCAGTGTAATTTTATATTTTTGTGTTAAGTTGTACGTGATTATAGTTTCCTGAAAAATCCGTTTTCTTTTTTTTCAGAGAAGAATAGCATATTTTAAGTATATTTAAATACATCTATTACGAAAGTTTACCGAAATAATTCATAATACTATACATATATATACGGTACATATATATATATATATGTACCTATTTAAGAAATAGGAACCTTTTAATTCATATAGTTTGTGAATGTGCCTTATATTCGTATCATCCATGCTTATAGTATGTTAAAAATAGCATATTACACTTTTTACATCAAGTGTCTCAGCATTTTCTTTTAAGGATAACAAATGTCAATAATATGTCTTCACCTATGAGTTGTAGTAATCTAAATCGTTATATACGGGTAATAAGAACTAAAATATCTATCCCATTAACACATATTCAAAAGAATCAAATTCACAAAGAAACGCAGTTTAAATTGCAGTTATATTTGACGATTTTAATTCCTTTTGTAATTATAACCTGTCTAGTATCACCGTTCTACATTTGCATCTAGCATGGTTCGGTTTTAGAAATGACACAGTAATAACTTACATAGAGACAGTGCCGGATTTATAAATGAGCACGTGGGGTACTTACCCGGGGCGCAAAATTTCTAGGGGCGCAAGAAACTGCGGATTTTTTTTAATTGAAAATTTTTGCTATAAGGCTATCTCAGACTCTGATGATATGAACCATAATGAAAATATGAATGGAGCATCGGTTGTCGCGCTCTTAAATCAGAACCGCGTTCGAGTTTTAAGCAGAGGGGCCAGTTCGAAAAATATGCAACAGTCTCTCCTTGGAGGTGTCGGCGGTTGTAGCGGCGCCTCCAACTGTACGGCTACTAGAACCAACACAGCCCAAAGTGCTTTGCAGCCTAGTATAGGTGCAACCACTAGGGCTGAAAGACCACGCCAGCGCATGTCATGGACAATAGATATGAACACCTACATCATGCGCACCTACTATACGATTACAAAGCTGGAAACAGACATGACAAATTACAGACCCACACTTCACGCCAAATTCGCACAACAGTACCCACACCTGGACATCAGTATAGAAAGGATAACAACCCAACGCAGGAACATAATAACCAGAAATCTCTTAGCAGAGCCCATACTACAAAGGTTAAGAGATGAAGTCGCCAATGACCTGGCAAACACTTCAACCAGTGTGGCCAACCCTGAAGCACCAGCTAGTAGCGCAAGAGAACCGCTCCAACCAAGCATAGAAGAAGAAGAGAGGAGGGACGTGGAGAAAATGGAAGAAGGTTTCCAATGTGCCCTGGCGGAATATGAAGGCTCGGATGCCGCAACAAGGCCAAGAATACCACGCCAACCGGCATCTTGGAAACTCTGCAAAGCAACCAAGATCCTCAATGAACATACTCTACCACTACACCTACAGAACCACAACTCCCTACAGGAAATACACACCGCCATATACTGTGCAGCAGTAGCGGCATCACGCGCCAATGGGTACGAAGTAAGGAACGAAGGCCGAAGTAACAGAGGAAACAAAGCCCAACCACCATGGCAAGTGAGACTGGAGAAAAGAATAGAAGAGCTCCGCAGCAGCATAGGGCGAATAACCCAGTACATGCAGGGAAATAGGGGTAAGAAATTAGTGAGGAAAGTGAAGATGGCCCTTAAGAGAAATAGGATTCATACAAGACACGAAGAGCCCAATAAACACATCAGCGAATATCTGGATACCCTCAAACAAAAACTGGGTGTATACGCCAGAAGACTCCGAAGATACAAAGACTATACCAACAAAAAACAACAGAACATGCAATTCCAAGCAAACCAGAAGGCCTTCTACAGGAAGCTTCGAGAGACCCCAGCGAACAAAGACAAGTACGAAGCCCCAAAGCCAGCAGAAATAGAGACCTTCTGGAAGACACTATGGTCCAATGAAGTACAGCACAAAAGCGCCCCCTGGATTCAGCAAGAAATGGAGGCTACGAGAGGAATAGAGGAGATGGAGTACACGGGCATCACGATAGAGGAACTCCAGCAGGTAATCCAACGTACGCACAACTGGAAAGCACCCGGTATTGACGGCATACACAACTTCTGGTACAAGAAATTTACCAGCGCCCATGGCCCATTAGCCAAGGAACTTACGGCGATAATTGAAGACCCCAGCAAAATGCCTGAATTCCTCTGCAAGGGAATAACTTACCTCCTACCGAAGGACCAGGATACCAGTAACCCAGCGAAATACCGACCCATTACGTGCCTTAACACCCTGTACAAGATACTCACGGGGTGCATCTCTGAAAAAATAAGCCGGCACAGCGAAAGCAACAACTTAATGACGGAAGAACAAAAGGGATGCCAGAAAGGGACTCTGGGATGTAAAGAGCAGCTTACCATCGACTCAGTTATCCTGGAACAAGCAAGAAAACAAAAGCGAAAACTCAACACCGCATACATAGACTACAAGAAGGCTTTCGACTCTGTTCCGCACTCGTGGCTCCTTGAAATACTCAGCATATACAAAGTGCATCCCTCAATCATCCGATTCCTACAGAGCAGCATGAAACAATGGAGAACCCGGTTACAGCTAAACACGCCAGACAGTAAAATAGAAACGGCCGAGATCCCCATCCGCCGCGGAATCTTTCAAGGAGACGCACTAAGCCCCCAGTGGTTCTGCTTGGCGTTAAACCCCTTGTCAAGGATGCTGAACACAAGTAAATACGGATACATGCTGAAGAAAGACAAGAGAAACCTACATAAAGTCTCCCACCTCATGTACGTAGATGACATCAAGCTATACGCGCCAACAATCACCCAACTCCGACAACTCATCAGTATAACAGAGACATTCTCCAAGGACATAGGAATGGAATTCGGCCTCGATAAGTGCAAAATACAGAAGAATAGCAAAGAAGATTTACCAGGCATCGAACTCGAAGACGGGAGACTACTGAAGACCTTGGACGAGGGCGAAACCTACAAATACCTAGGGATAATGCAAAAACGGCAGCAGGAGCACAAGAAAGTCAAAGTCCAGCTCACGCAAGCATTCCAAGAAAGACTTAGAAGCATTGTGAAGACGAAACTGAGCGGGAAGAACACCACGCAAGCAATTAACGCATATGCGGTACCAGTGCTCACCTACTCCTTCGGGATCATCAAATGGTCCAACACTGAACTAGAACAACTCCAGCGGAAAATGAGAACCATCCAGAGAAGAGCCGGACAACTACACCCTGCAACGGCAATTGAACGGCAAACACTACCCCGGGAAGAAGGAGGACGCGGACAAGCGGACCTCAAAGACTTACATGACAAGCAGATCCAGAGCATGAGGCAATACTTCCAGTTGAAGAGTCCCCGATCGCCACTCATCCAAGCCATAATACAAGCAGATGCAAATTACACGCCACTAAACCTGTGTAGTACCGAAGAGCGTGTCCTCGAAACAGCCAACGAACAGAAACTGAGAACTTGGGCCGGAAAACCATTACATGGCAGGCACTACAATGACCTGCAACAACCACACGTTGACAAAAAGGCATCAAATTCTTGGCTGGCCAAAGGCACTCTCCAGCCAGAGACAGAAGGATTCATGCTAGCCATCCAAGACCAAGTGATCGCAACAAGGAACAATCAGAAATTCATCCAGAGAAAAGACATAGAAAGCGACAAATGCAGACACTGTCATGCGGCATCGGAGACAATCCAACACGTGATGGCAGGATGCAAGATCCTTGCGCAGTCAGACTACAAACATAGACACGATCAAGTAGCGAAAATAGTCCACCAGAAATTGGCAGCGAATGCTGGCTTTCTGACAGAAAAATGCCCGTACTACAAATATGAGCCAGAGACCGTGCATGAGAACGAAACACACAAGCTTTACTGGGATAGAGCAATCATAACAGACAAGACAGTCCCACATAACCGTCCTGACATAACCCTCGTCGATAAATCGAATAAGACCACGTACTTAATCGACATAGCAGTACCCAACACCAATAACATACAGACAACCTACACAACGAAAATCACCAAGTACCAAGATCTCAGACATGAAGTACGAGATATATGGGGTATGGAAAAGATCCTCATCATCCCGTTAGTCATCTCAGCAACAGGGATAGTACCAAAAACGCTTGCGACGAATTTGGAGATACTCAACATTGACCCAAACACCTACATTGAAATACAAAAAGCCACAATCCTAAACACGTGTCACATTGTCAGGAAGTTTCTAGACATGGCACATTAAGAAGTGATGTAAAAAGAGGCTTGGGAACATGGCGCTCTGCCCGTCCCAAAGCCTGTTTCCGCCAAGAATGGGCGAGGAAAACCTTATATATATATATATATTGAGCATGTGGAAAGTATAAAGATATACCTGTTAAAAATAACAGTTCAGGGTTGAACCAAAATGTGGTGATTTTCCAGCTTCATCCATTGTTAAGAACTACGTTTCACCACATTTTTGCTCCAGCTATGTTACCAATACTTGGCCGGAGGTTGAACCAAAATATGGATATACTTTCAATAACGAATAAGGCAACATTGAACCAAATTCATGGTTCCAGCTTGAACCAAATATACTGTTGTAGGTTGAACCAAATATGGCCAAAATTTCCCGGACACTGTATAACAATATAAAAACCTGTCTTTCTCATGCTACCTGTCAGGGGAATATCGGAGAGTTCCGGAGCCCCTATTACTTATCTCGGCTGCTATTGAAGCCACATCTACCAAATTTCACATACAGAGAGTACATATAATTTTTATTAATTACAGAACGATAGCAACCAAGTGAAATTGCAAAGGTTTTGTATTATGCCTAATATAAGCGTGTTAGCTATTAGTGAGATAAAACATCAACAAGTCATAGACATAGAAATTATCACATATATCATTGTAATTCATCAAAAATAAAGGATATACATAGCATGAATCAATAAATTGGAATGATCTTAGCATGTTGGATGATTGAAGAGATATTGGCACATAAAAAACTTACGAATATCAGTGAAGAATCACAACGAATAGACCTGTTTGCCACACGTGACTTCTCTCGCCTCAAGTGATTGGCTAGGAGGTGGAACGAAAATGTGGTTCGGTGTTTAACCATCTTTTAAAAAATACCATACTTTCACCAATAAGTGGTACTTTTGAATTTTCAAGTGTACCAAATTTTGGTGAAATTCCTATATTTTCACCATATTTTGGTAAAAACTAATGCGGAAATTTTTAACAGTGTACGTTCAGCTAACACTCTCAACGAATTATCTGAACTCATGTATACTTTCAATTAACTCCAACTGTCATCTGTACAGATTCCCTCAGTGTTCTGCAAAGCCTAGCTTTGCAGTATAAAATTCTCTGGAATCTACAGAGTTCACAAACAACTTGTGGATATAAAAAATATACGGTATATTGCGAAATTCTATTGGGCTCCAGGCCATGTCGGAATTTCCGGCAATGAACAGGCTGATATTGCTGTGAAAACAGCAACTGCAAAACCTGAGTGTATTTCCATTCCATTTGGAGATTTTAACACTCATGTCTTATCCCATCTGTACAAAAAAATAGAAAAAAATGACAGTTGGAATGGGAGGAGTAAGTTTTTGCAATAAACTACATCTCATCAAATTAAACAACAATGCTAATCAACTTTTATTAGCGTAGTGATATAATATTGTTGTTTAATTTAATCTGCGTAGTGTTCGATTTATATAAAAACATCTCATCAAACCAAAAATTGGAATGTGGCAGTCTAGCTACAGGAGTGACCGTCAAAAAAGGGTCATCCTGGCTAGACTTCGCATCGGCCACACACGCTTCTCCCATCAACAACTTTTAAAGGGAGAAGATTCACCCATGTGTGCCACACGTAGTGAATCATTATATGTTTTACATATCTTAACCATTTGCTCAAATTTTAACCAGCAACGTTCATCAGCTTTTAACCAAAATAATTTTACCCTTCATGACATTTTATGTGATTCTTTTAATCATGAAATCATTTGAACTTATTATCTGATATTGACTTTTTAAATATCATTTGATGGTGTTACATCGTTTTGCTCCATTGTACATTTTTTGCATTTTTACCTTTTTTTTTGAGTTATTTTATTATCAGAATTGTATGTACGATCTCACCTTGTCTGGCGCGGAGTGACACTTGTTATCTTTACGCCATATAAACACAACCAACCACACATACTGTCCATGGCTTGTGTACATGTGAGAACCAGATCTTTCCTAGGAATTCTACTCTTCGTCCATTAGACATTTTATTACGTTTCTTCATTTGAAGATACAATATTTGATCTATTGTAACTAACGCTTGTCAAGATTTCTGAGTCCGCAACGTCCATACAAACTTCCAAGTTTCCGTCAATATTTACAAAATCCTTGTAAGGAATATCTGCGTTGTGCTTTACGTTTTCCTAGTTTTCCACAGTGATGGCGATCACCTTGTTAAAATTTCCAGTCCGGAAATCTGGCTAGGGAAAAACCTGTGATAAAGGATCACTTTTTTTTTTGCATCTTCCAAGAAAGTGAAACTTCGAATATATAGATTTTTTTATACACTCTATTATAATAGAAGATTCGCGGGACCACGGGAAAAGTTCGAATTATCCACGAGTTCAAATTAAACACTTTCAACTTATCCAAATTCGACTGTATTATTTTTTTTGTTTTTACCACTGATATACCCCAGTAGTCCGGTGGTTAAGGACACCTTGTTTAAGCTAACTAGGTTGGGTATCAGTGTGCTATTGCACAGATGTGTCGTAGATCGTAGGTCATCGGTCCCATCTCAGATAACCAAAGCTCAGTATTTTGTCGTAAAATTTATAGATACAATTAATACTATTTTTAATTGTACAATTCTTTTTTTTCAGCTCCAATTTATTTTTCTGTTATCCTTGCATTTTCTAAACCGTTTTTATCTGAAAACACCATCAACAAGTTTAAAGTTTTTGGAAAAGGTAGGATATATAAAATCTTTTTTGTACTTTTCGGGTACTTTTACTGCAGATAGCCTTTTTAATTTTGATTTTTGCTAGTAGAAAGTGACTGAATTACTAAATACTTACGATCGACTTGAATTTATAGCTTCCGAAATGCAGAATTACTATGATGAAAATAATTAATACTTTCTCTTGGAATATAAGAGAATATACAACAGAAAGTAAATTAGAAGAACCCTACTTCAAAGGGAAAAACTATCGCGTGTGTGCGTCAGGAAAGTTTTCAATTTTGAAGAAAAAAATGTAAGGTATTATAATGTATTTCCTTGTAGCTTTGATAAGAATTACACTATTTTTATTTTTCTAAATTTTTCGTATTTCACTTGATAATAATTGGAGAATTAGGTTACAAGAAGTTTTGATTAATATAATCGGGTTCAATCTCAATTATCTTCGATAATCGGCATTCCACTCTATATGGAAAAATGATATGTAATGCAATGAAAATAAAGAAGGCTAATTTAAAATAAATCTTCATCGCTTTTCTCTGCAGTGTTGATGACTGCTGCATGCTGCAAATTATCGTCTTTGAAGGTTTAAGCAATATGCTCTTTCGGGATTTATTATTTTTTTGCTATAATTATAAACAATTTATCTGTGTAGCACTAAGAAACAGTTGTATGGCACACGGTTTATTTTATTTGTTTCAATAAGGTCGGTGTTTTTATTCTTTTGTGCATAATTTTGCATAAACTGCTCTCGTTTCTGTCACTTCAGTCTTTGAACGCTCTGTTCTACAACACTGGGGGGTTTTTTACTACACAAAAGGGAAGGTCTTGGGGTGGACTACGCGGATTTTAACACGAGTGGTGTCATTAGGAAGTTTTTGTGTGTGTAAAAAATTATTACACACGTATTCCAGCTTTCATCATAGTGGACATTAATATCAGTGTGGGGGATCCCGAAAGTTCAAAAATTTTAACTTTTCTTGACATTTTAAATCGCTGTATCTTCGTACCGAATTATTATTTTCAAAAACTCTTTATCGTCTTATCGAAGTCTTATGCACTTCGTTTAAATTCATTAGATGCACGTTTCGTAATTTTTTCATCCTAAATTTTTATTAATTAATTTTGAGGATTTAAAACTGGGGCGAAATTGAAAAATCACGTAACATGGATGGGAGATGTGGCGAATATTTGCCGGTCATTGATAAATAGCCTTTACGGCTATTATTTCAGGGAAATTGAAAATGCATTATTATAATGAATGAAATGTAGACGCATTAAAAAATATATATAAATGTTCATTTTCATCATCATTTTTATAGAAAGTATGATGTCTGTATTATTATCAGTTCTTACATTAATATACGAGAAAATTTTCTTATCATAGCTGATGATGTGGGAACATTAGATGATAAATTGCTCACAAAGAAAAAAAATATTTCACGGTGAGCGGTGGGAACCGAACCCACGACCTCATGGTATCCGTCAGTTTCCACAAGGCCGTGTGTTCGGTTCCCACCAGGCACTGTGAAATCGTTCTTTTCTTTGCGACAATTTATCATCTAATATTCCCACCTCATCAGACATGATGAGAAGAATTTCTCGTACATTAATATCACGCTAATCTCGCTTTTCGGACGTTCGCTTATTTGATGTCGATTTGATTTGGTTTAAAAAGGGCATTTCCCCATTTAAAAAAAATAGTCCACAATGAAGCTTTATATGCTCTCGCAGAGGGGAGGATGACAGATTGGCTGTAGCTCACTTGGAAGAACTCTTGGCTGGGTACAAAGAGGGCGTGTTTTCGGTACCCAACATCGCGAAATCATTCTTTTCTTTGCGAACAATTTATCATCTAGTTCTTGCATATTTAAACGTAATTTATTAACTTTCAAAATCAATAGTATGAAAATCCCAAAAGCATGGAAAACACACATGCTTTTGACAGCGACTACATGGAATGAATAAAATTAAGTTATAGCACTATTTTAAAAAATTAGTGTAATTTTACTTTTTGTCAATTTAGTTATTAATTTTCAAAGTTTTTTTTTATACAGTAACACTCTTCTTAACGGACATCCTGCAAACACGGTCCCCCTTTTTACGATCTAATAAAAATTTCCAAACAGGAAACCCAATTTCAAAATGACCTTCTCAATTATGGGCATTTTTTTTCTGTCCGGCGAGTGTCCGCTAATGAAGAGTTTCACCGTATTTGATTTTTAAGCTTTGGGATTTTAGTTGATATTTTTTATGTTTTTATGCGGCATTCTGTATTTTTGTGTGTACTCATTTGGTGCAATAGTTAGGTAGGTTAATTACGTTTGTTATTTTGGTTGTTCGTGTCCGCCACAAAAACAGTTTAATTTGCAATTAAAAAACCTCCCACCCAAGCACCCTCTCTAGGCATGGGGCCCGATTCAGCCAAATCGGATAAATCGGCATGTGGCTGGCCCCGCTCACGTATGTCGATAGGATAAATAGAAAAATCTACACGTTTATTGGGATCAGATTCTCGTCACTATCACATTATAAAAAAAACAATAAAAATAAATAATAATGATAATAAAAAAATTTGCATCATCATATATCAAATTTGACTCCCATATTAGAATTATCCACATTGTGCAATAATAATGTGCAATTAAAATTTTCATCCAGCATTAAATGATGGAAAATATACTGCAAATTCGTTCGGATATGTATGTATCCCCACCATCTTATGCTGAATTTAATTATACGCTATTATTACACAATATGCACAATTTTACTAAGTAAATACAAATTTCATTTATGGTGATATAATTTTTATTATTATTTATGATGTGGCAGTGACGAGAATGGGATTCCAATAACTATCTTCTATTTATTCTATCGGCGCACATGATATGCCATTTCCTAATAACTAGTTGATGGTTAGCAACTTAAAGTTAAAATTTCTCTGTGGCGCCCTTATAGGTCCCCAGTTGGGTAAAATAACTTCTAAATTTCACCACAGAGGATGCTGCCGTCGATCCTGTCTGATTAGGCATGGTCACTTTACTATACCTGGCTTCTGTAGCTCTGAGAGCTTAGGTATTTAGTTATTTATATTTGAAAAGAAAATCCTTAATTTATAGGGTATAAAACATACACTGTGATTTTATTCAGATGGCTATCAGGAATTTCTTTGTTCAATAATGGATCCCAACCTGATACCCGCAAGTTTAGGTGGAACAAGAACTGATCCAGATGGGGATCCTATGTGCAAAACCGTGGTAAGTAAGAGAACAATCAAATATTTGAGACGAAGACATACCAATATCTAAATATATTAGAAATTAATAGCATGTTAAGGCATTAAAACAAATTGTTAACAAATGTGAAAAGTGATTTTGGAATAGGTTTTACTTTTTTCTTTCTAGTTGTTTTCAGCACAAAAATTTAACCGTAATTTAAAATCCAGTTTAAAAGAAAACGAAATAATTTTTTGCCATACAAGAAGAAAATGTAATAATTTAATTAATTTTTAAAGAAAAAGAAATAACTTGAGAAAAAGAGCAATTAACAAACGACACAATTTTCTTTGGTGTAAAAATTTTTACTAGTGTTTTTATAAAGTACAGAAAAACTACATATACCTTGTGATGAAAAAATTACGCACCCAGATCAAACCACCCTATCTATGTTCATGAAAGCTTGCGTATAGCTATGCATAGGGCAGATATGCAAAGAAATACAGTTTGCACATGAATGCATACATGTGACGGTGCAGGGGTTTCAACACTGTGACGTATAAGAAAGGTTTCTAGACAGCTTAAGGCTCCTAGAAAAGAGAGCTGGCATATATTCGCCATTTTCTTACCATCGTGTCACGTGATCCTATTCACTGCTGCGTTAAAGTTGAGTGATTTACAAGTGTGTTATTTTTAATAAAATAAGGTGAAATGGGCGAGTGTTCCACTGGGAATTTTTCTAATCATTCGAGGAATAAACATAGAATGTTTGCAGCGTAAAGTTTGTTTTGATTATTTACATTATAGTTTTGCATTAATCGAAAACTAAGCTAGGGTTGCAAATTGTATTTATTGGCGACATCTTAAAATTTGCGCCAATCTTTACTTTCGTCGGATAATCGCGAAGTGTTCATTATTTTTATGCCAAAATAGCGATCATTGCTCCAAAACTGAAAACCTTTATCGCCAAGGTAAATGAAACCGGAAGTGTACAAGAAAATGGCGGCTGATGCGTCGGCCTTTAAAGGCTGGACTACACTGGAAGATCGGGTCTCGCGATTTTGGTTTCGGAGACCGGGTCTAGCAATTGCCTATAGACATTCAGTAGACCATCATCAGGTAGTCTAGAGGCCGTTCTAAGACCAAAATCGCAGAACATTGGTCTCCCATCCAAAATGGAAGTCCTGAGACAATCGTTATATAGTACTGAGTAACACTGCATAGTTTGCACGCTTGTGATATTGTAAACCTAGAGAAGCTTGCCTCCGAACTCACTGGTAAACGCTTTGTCAACGTGCTCTCGAGTATATTTTTTTTGCCTGAGTTAATAGAAGATTATCATATGTTACCTTGTTTATGAGACATTACTATTCCAAATTACAAAAATCGTTCAAAGAGAAGAGTAACAGTGGAAGACCTAGCTAAAAAACACTATGTGTCCATGACTGATCTTGAAAAAAATTCACAATTTGAAAACGTCTTTCAATCGGGAGCATAAAAAAAGTTAAGAATAAAAAAAAGCGGTGGCTCGCCTTTTGCATCTCATTAGTTCGCATACAATAATTTGCTATTTCTCCTGCAAGGGACTGAATCAACGAAGAATGCTTCAATACTGACTCGAGACATGCATACAGGTGTGGACACGAGACAAAATCCATAAACTGTCTCAAGATATTGTCTACAGAGCGTCTGGAACCGTCTACAGAAAAACGCGAGACCTGGTCACCCAGTGTCGACTTACCTTAATTCTAGGGGCTCTAAAACAGCCGCTTGATGTTATACATTCAACGTGCTGTTAGATGGAGGTCAGGAAGTAATAATGATGTCCAGACGACGCACTATACGTCATTATAAACAACTCACGGATTTTGAGAGAGGTTATATCGTTTCTTGCGAAAGCAGGTTGGTTGGATCATCTAATTGCCAGTCATTTGGATCTCACTGACTTAACTATGAAGAGAATTTGGGAGTAATGGATAGGTGAAGGTACACATACACGACGATAAGGTCATGCACGAGTCTGGTAGGATGGATGGGTCGCGTTGTATGACCCATCCGGTCTACAAGGAGGGAGGATGATGCATGCATGAATAGCTTCAATTGCGACTTTATTCACCATCTAGATACATGTAGAAGCACCGCAAGAGAACCTCGTAATATTCTGTATAATTTCTAGATGATCGGTACAGGACAATTTGCATTCACGGCACCTTAACACCTTCTATTGATTTTTATTTTATTTTTTTTTATTACGGAAATACGACATTCATCTTTTCGCCATAAGTAACAACATTCAAAATATAATTTTTGCCATAAATAATTACATTACCATAGTTTATTTCATGCTCATAATATACTACTTTATACATCATCACATTTTAAATACTTTCTTATGTTTTTATACTATAATTAGCAATTGTTTCTATTGTAGTATAACAATTATCGATTAACACAATATTGTGATTTAGCCAATACTTAATAATTAATATAGAATTATTTCATTAGACACTCCAAAATATTAGCATATAATACACTAAAAACCATAATTATTATGACACTGCACAGAAACATGGATACAAGAGGAATTTAAACATAGTAATATCCACAGAGACAAAAATCCATAGAATAAAAATAATTCGTAGATGCTGGAATTGTACTCTAGCCTGTCATCATCTGTCATAAATGGTTTCTGTCACTATTGAAGAAGCTCTGAGATAAGGTGTATCTATTACAGTATCATTCACACACAAGACAAAATTTGGGCTCGGCAGGACTTTAAATCTATATAAATGTTTGTACATACAATCATAGCCGGTCTGTAAACGAAAAGTTACAACGGTATGCCGTTGAGGGAAATTTGGAATTTTAGCACATGTATTCCACCAAATTTTATTATTGATTTCTTCCGAATGCCTAGATTAAAAAACTGTTGTTTAAACAGTCCTTTATAATTTTCGCAATAGAAGAATATGTGATTGAATCGGTTGAAAATTATAAAATGTTGGCTTCCGTTCTGGCCCATAGGTCGATCATTTCGTTTCCTTGTATACCAAAACTCACTGTAAGATGATATTTTTTGTTTTGACTGAAATAGTTATACTAAACTATATCTACAGCTTTTAATTCTCTTCGACTTCTGTTGATTATGCAAAGTGATGACATGGATAGTAGATATGATGACTGATACAATAAAACCGTATTTCTGAAATGATCCTTTTTTAGAATTAGCCTACTGTAATTTATGGAAGAAACGCCGTACCCGTGATATTGAGCCTGAATCAGAAAGTTGACATCGTAAACGCCGCAT
>QLNU02015360.1:312792395-312845965 GCA_006491805.2 Dysdera silvatica
TACAATTTGCAAAACCGTTGAAAGAACTCTAAAATTCGGGAAAGCGTTGTGGAAATTCGCGCCGCGAAAAATTACTGCCCTTGCTATAATCGCTAATTCGTCAACTATGCTTTAGGTTATTACACGTTTTGCTTTTTATTCCAAGTGGTTTAATTTGCCGTTGCCACAACCAAATTATTTGACGAGAAAGAAAAACAACACGTTCGCATTACCGGAATCAACCTCAGTATCACATTTGGTGACGAAATCTGACTTTCGGCGGTAACTGATAATTCCGCAACTGTTTTTCTGTTATCAAAAGTTTTGCTTCCTTATTATGGCGAATAGTTTCCTTTACTATGCGATTTAAGTGTAAGTGCTGCCCCACCATCCTTGAAGAAGCCAATGTCTGAAATGGCGATTAAGTCAGGTATATTACTCCGGTGGAAACCAGGGCTGTTCCTGGCGGGAGTGCAAAAGGTGCCCCGCACTTGGGCGGCCGAACCGAAGGGCGACCGCAGACAGTTTACTATATTATATTATCTTATTGTATTTGGAACAAAGAAACTATCATAAACCTTTGTTTCATGTTACGAAAATTAAAATTAAAATACATTTCTCGTTCGCATGGTAACTGTTTAAAACTACATATAGGTACAAAAGTAAACACTACGTATATAAAATTTTAATTAAATGATATTAAACTAGTAAGGGCAGCCATATTATTTTTGCACCTGGGCGGTCAACAACTTTGGAACGTTCCTGACGGAAACTACCCTTGTCGCGGCACTGAGTCTATGTATACAGGGTGTCCCAACACCAGGGTTGCAAACATCAAGGAGTGGTAGGGTACACCTAGACGAACAATATTTGTCATAGAATCTAGGGTCGCAAACCACTCACAGTGCCAATTCTAAAACCGTCCAGCATGCACAAATAGTGACAACCAGTGCATGAGAAGCGCAAAATGCGATGTCCTAATCATCTATGCACTTGAGCAGCTGACCTGAGTTTTATCTGGCGCTTTTCACGCACTGGTTGTAAATATTTGTGCATGCTGGACGGTTTTAGAACTAGCGCTGTGAGTGGTTTGCGACCCTAGGTTCTATGACAAATATTGTTCGTCTAAGTGTACCCTACCCCTCCTAGATGTTTATAACCCTGGTGCTGAGACACCCTGTATATGAAAAATTCCGAATTGAAATTTGTTATTTATTAATGTAATAGTTTCTACATTTAACGTATTTTATATGTGAATTTTCAGCTCAAAGAACAGCCCGGGACCCATCGCACCACTACCGGGAGTGTGTCATTGGTTCCGATAAATGTATTCTTTCGATTCAACAAATTCCCCAATTTAACGATTATTTTCACAAGTCCTGTGTAATTCGTTAAATTGAGGGTATATTTATAGTAACATAAAACCATTTAAACTATTGCAGATATGAGTTTTGAAAACTGCGGTAATTCATCCAATGTGAAATTGCTCTTCGGAAATTTGAAGGTAAACATTTATTTTAAGATTATGGATTATATGCTTGACGAGAATATTAGATGTGAATTTTACACGCACACACACACAACGCCAGACTATAAATCTATTGTCTAACTTTCATATATATATTCGCTAATATAGAAGTATGAAGGGCAATCGATACTTAACGTTCTAAATTCGATTGAATATTCTACTGGAGTATTCAATTCTATACGGAACGTCAATATTTCTTTATCTTTTCAAAGAAGCACGCAGTTGAACGCATGAGGAAAAAATTTTCGAAATCTGTCTATCAAACCTTCAAATTTATATATAATAAACCATAAAATTTCAAAGACTCGTGAGTAGAATAAAATGGTTGATTTCAAATAAATATTGACCTTCAAGCGAGAAACTTTTCACCACTGAAAAAAGAATTACCCATAACTTTTATCTATTTATTTTTTTTTTGTTTCTGGTTTCTTTTTACCTTTACGGAAGTTTGTAAGTTAATGAGATGTCCTTTATATATCAACATTCTCAAGATAAGCTTAGTTCCACTAATTACAACCACCGATTTCAAAATACATTAGCTTTTAACATCACGTAATAAAAGCAGGCCTATCCTATAAGTTTTGCATACAACTTCAACAACTGAACGATATGTTGATAACATCCTGACACCGTCTGGGTTACCCTTCATAGCAAGTCATTCTGGGGCTATTTCCCGACATGATAATGCCAGGCCCCATGTGGCTTGCATATCTATGGATTGTCTCCATGCTGTGTAAACTCTTCCTTCGGAAGTAAGGTCACCAGACCTTTCGCCAATCGAACATGTATGGGACATGGTAGGCCACCAGATTCGGGCACCACAAATATCGAAGATGTTGAAAAACAATTGCAGAATGTCTGGCAAAATCTATCGCAGGATGACATTAGGACTCTATGTCATTCCTTATCTAGCCGTATACATGTATGTACCACGACCAGGGGAGGTTTCGCCAATTACTGATTGTAACATTCATTGTGCAATTCCTAGCCGTTGTTGCGTTCTACGGCCTCGAAATTAAAATCATTTCATTATCTATGAATGTGTTCTATGTGCATTTAATGTAAACAGACACTTTCTTATAATAGAAATAAGATACAAAGTACCAGGGAAGAAATTTACATACAAAAGGTTAAATACTGGTAAAATCGCAAGTGAAAAATATTACCCTTTACCATAGGCGTAGAGTTATATGGGCCCGTGGGTCCCGTCCCCTCCCCCAATAATTTTGCGAACTCTACGTTGATGCCCTTTATTCCTGATGAAGGACTGCTGCTGATGCGTCCGAAAGCTTGAGTGATCTTTTTCATTGCTATTTTACCAGTGTTTAACCTTTTGTATGTAAAGGACACTTTTTCATGATGCTTCTTTCGTTCGTTTTTTGTTTTTCAAAAGAATGTATATACACCAGGAATGCTTATACACTCTATAACAAAAAAAATCGACGCACCAAGAAGGAGTTGTCCGATTGCGATAAAAATTGGTGGATGTGAAGAACATACATAGAAAAAGAAACGATTAAAATTTCAGAACAATTGAATGATTTATTGCAGAGTTTGACCGTTACAAAGGGAGGAAGTCAATAAGGTGTTGATACACCTCTGACAAAGATCCCGGATGGTGTCCTGCGAAATTTCTTGCCAAATTGTCTCCAACTGTCGGGCTAAATCGTCAACATCGTCTACGTACCGCTGTGATGTAAATGTGCCAGAAATGACCACCAAAGGGGTCCGGCTATCAAAGGAGATGGCACCCCAGACCATAACGCCCTGTTGTGGGCATGTGTGGCGTGCGATAGTAAGGGCAGGATCCCCACGCTGCCCTGGACGTCTCCAGACACGTCTGCGGTTGTCGTCAGGACACAGTTGGAAACGGGACTCGTCACTAAAGACTATACGTCCCCAGTCAGCGCAGTTCCAAGTTGATCGAGCCCGGCACCACTGTAATCGGACTTGACGGTGTAAAGGCGTGAGAGGTAAGCGGCGTAACGGTCGGCGCGAGCGTAAATTCCGCTCTCTCAGTCGTCTGCAGAGGGTCATGTTGGACACATGTGTGCGGTCCACACTTTTGATAGTTGATAACGACGAATCCGGTGCTGTGACAGCTGCTCTGACAATCGCTCTGTCTTCCCGTTCTGTTGTGGCCCTAGGTCGACCGCTGCCATCCCTACGCTGACATCTGCCGTTGTTGACCCACTCTTGCCAGCACCGTCCAATCGCCGCATCGCTTCGACCCACATGTCCATAGACAGGCCTGCAGCCAGGATGAAGGGGTTACTGAGGCAAGGCAAGGGGCATATGGGGCACAAGGCACACCAGGATTGTTCTATACATATAAATAACTAGATGGGGAAACTGGGGCCGCGCCCCTGCTGGCACCGGCTTGGCTACAGGCCTGTCCAGCGATTCTTCGATTCGTCCAACCAGCCTCTTTCAATCCGATAGCACGACCTCTTTCAAACTCTGACATATGCTCGTAATGAGCACGAATCTTTCGGCGAGGCATTGTTACAGTCGACGTAAGATATCCGCAGTCAAAATGCAACAGAAATTTTGACCACATATTGAGAATCGCTCCTTATATACACCTGCTGAATGCGCAGTTCCGATGCGCTGGAGTTCCCGCTATTCATTCATTGGACACCAAATTTTAATCATTTGCATGTTCGGTCAAAATGTCTTTGCATACGAAATTTCATTACAATCGGACAACTCCTTCTTGGTGAGTGGATTTTTTTGTTATAGAGTGTAATTCAAGCTCCCCTGTTTAGTTCTTCCTCTAGCCCAAACTAAAAAGCGGAAAGACGCCAAATTTTGTACACATATTGTTCAAGGGATAGGGAGAAGGATTCCATAAAAAATTTAGTTCCAAAAATTTTCAATAAGGAGAAAATGTGGCGCATCAAAACAGGAAGTATGTGAGAAAAATGAGAAAAAACTTAATAACTAAGGTAAATGTGAAATTACATTTTCATTTTTTAAATTTACTCGTTACAAGAACTGAAAGAAATTTAAATGAATTTCTCTAAAAAATATTTTAAAATAAAAATAACGCAAGTTAAGATAGTGCCTTTTCATGGAACATTATTAAAAGAGATGACCATTTCCATCTCGACAGAACACACTTTCAATACCCAAAACTTCCGAGTATGGGCTATAGAATCCCAAACACTATTCAGCAAATCCCCCCTGCATTCGCCGAAAATTATTGTATGGTGTGATTTCACATCAATTGAGCCATACGTTTTTGAGGAATTAAAGCCAGCAGATACAGTACTCTGTTCTGTTAAAGGACAACACTCTCTTTAAATGCTAGGTATTTTCCTAATTCTGCAATTGCAAGAAAGACGGTGCTTGACTGAGATAATTTTTGCGTAAGATGAAGCTCCGCATACTGCACGACCAGTGCAGCAGCTGTAACGTCGGCATTTCACTGGTGAAAAAGAAAATAGTCCTTGTTTCCCTATAACATAGCCACCAAGTTTTAAAACTTGTGATTTTTTGCTGTGGGATTATCTCAAGGACAATAATTATAGAGGAAGTGTCTCTAAATTAGCTGTTTTAAAGGACATATAATGCAGCATGTGAGGAATATTTCTTCAGAAACGTTGCATTCTGCAGTTGATCATGCTGTATATCGAATGCACTTTCTGGCCCCAAACTACGGCAATAATATTGATGTTTAACTTTGATGTCGGCAACAAGAATGAATTAGCAATAAAAAACATTACTAACACAGTTAAATTTAATGTAAAAAGCTTAATAATTGTTTCAGAGGCAATGGCCTTCCTTTCTCAAAACTAAGACATGTCCAAGTGGAGTACGGTATGTGCTCACTTAGATGATTCAATCTCGACACGTATAAACGTGGAACCCATGCTGCGATCTATCGTTACCCGACGAAAAGCCTTTTGTAAACGTTAGGAAAAAAACTATTGTCACGTGGGAAGTTAACAACTTTATCACTATTCAGAACATGAATGAATGGTGAACGAGTTGTAGAACCATTTCCCGTGGCAATTTACGTAAGTTTCTTTCAGTTCTTGCAACGAGTAAACTTAACAAATGGAAATACAATTTTAGATTTGTCTTAGTTATTAATTTTTCGCGATTTTTCCACGCATTTCTTATTTTGGAGCGCCATATTTTCGCTATCGCAAAATTTGGAACTAAATTTTTTCACAGCATGTTTTCCCCATCCCTTGAATAGCTCGTATACAAAATTTAGCGCCATTCCGCGTATTATTTCGCGCTACAGAGTGCTTTAAACAAGGAAACTTTAATTACAACCACCATGTATATACACAAAATTCTATGTTTATGATTACACTTCCATTGGGAATTTAAATTTGATGTTTTTAAAGCGAAGAGTCGCTGGAGAATGAATCATGTATGTGTTATTATAAACGTAGAATTTTGTGAATTATTGGGTAAGGGCACCAAACCTATATACAGTCGATTCCACTTAATCGGGACACATCGGGACTAGGATAATTTGGCTAAATTAAGCGGCTGTCCCAAGTAGGCGAATTTCACATAAAATTAAACAATGAACGTTTTTTTAATACTGCGTACATAATATACAATATATATAAGCAAATAATATGTAAAAAAATAATAAATTCTAAAATTAAATATATAGCTGGAACTAACCGTGCCTTCAGTTTTATCCCGCTCGCAAGTGGAGACATATGACGCCGATATGCGTCACGTGCGTGCCAGCACTGCATCACCATATCTACGGTAAATACTGACATATATATGAAGTCCTGTCGTACTGTATATAAGATCACATCATATTAAATTGCTTGCACATATTTTTTGAGATTATGTGTAACATAATATGTATGTACAAATTAATTGTAATCTTAAAATTTTTCCCAATTAAGTGGAATGTTTTCCCAGTTAAGCGATGTAAATTACTATTAATTTCGTAGTTTGGGTTCCGTTCCTGGAGATTTGGCCCAATTAAGTGGAATCGACTGTATATTAAACAGAACTTACATATACTCATGTTTGTAAAAATTGCAACACCATGAAGGACTCGTCCGAATTGAATGAAATTTAATGTACAAACGACCTGTGTTGATACAAATAAACGATTAAAATTACAAAGCAAAAAACAATATTACATGTCGAAAATCAGTATTTGGTGAAGCCACCACGCGCTGCAATAAGTGATGCTATACGACGTGGCATGGAATCAAACAGATGTTGAATGTGTGCCTGAGGAAGAGCATTCCAGATTGCTTGTATGCGACCCCAAAGTTCATCTGTAGTAGCTATGGGACGAGGATCACGAGCGAGACGCCGACCAACGAAATCCCACACATGTTCAATCGGCGACATATCCGGCGAATAGGCAGGCCAAGGAAGAAGCTGTATCTGTTGTGATGAAAAGAAGTCTTGAACATTCCTGGCAATATGTGGGCGGGCATTGTCCTGTTGAAATACAGCTCCGGGAATGCCTTGAAGGAAGGGAACAACTTCGGGCTCCAGAACTTCATTGATGTACCGGTTGCTGTTAAGATTACCCACAATTCGTAGCAGCTGAGATCGTCCATGATACGCAATCGCACCCCAGACCATAACGCTGGGGGTTCGTCCACTATGACGTTGGATAACGCACTCCGGAAGGTGGCGTTCACCGGTATAGCGTCTAACACGGATGCGGCCATCACTGTACCCCAAATTAAAGCGGGATTCATCAGAAAACACCACTTGTTGCCAATCAGCACGCCAGTCTCTATGTCCATGAGCCCATTGTAGCCGCAGGCGCCGATGGTTTTGCGTCAGGAGGATCCTGTATAAAGGAACTCTTGCACGCAGTCCACGGTGCAGTAGACGCCGACGAATTGATGAAGCACACAATGATACACCTGTAGCAGTGCACCAACGTTCTGCCAACTGTCCAGATGAAGCAAAACGGTCCGTCACCGCCATGCGGACCAGGTGTCTATCATCCCGTGCTGACGTCACCTTTCGGCGTCCACTCCCGGATTTCCGAGTTGTCTGGTTCTCTTGAACCCACTGCTTCCACACTCGCATCACTGTGCTGCTGTTACGCCCCATACGAGCTGCTATTGCACGATAAGAAAACCCTCCTTCACGAAGGCCGATCATTCGTCCCCGTTCAAACTCCGTAACTTGCTGAAATGTCGCCCTCTTTCGTCGTAGAGGCATAGTGACGTCTCATGTAACGTTTACCACTAGCAGATAGCCATACACGCCCCGCTACAGCCCTCTATTTATACGGATCCATCAGCAGTTCAGAGGGCGCTGCTCAGCCCACGCATGCGTGATGACTCTGAAATTCTAATCATTTGAATAGCATACCCTAATTTGCATTTCCTGAAAGTTTCAGCTCAATCAAGTGATTCCTTCATGGTGTTGCAATTTTCAAACAAATTATAAAAGACTTTATACGAATTACACCTTATAAAACTCCATAGTATGAAAAGCACTAACTTTTTAAAATGAACCACATCTATTATGACTTCTATCTGGGGTTCAAACTCTTGTTAGAATTCTCTTTTATGTAGCCTTTTAGACAGTTTCTCAGAATGAAGAGTGTCAGACTCATTGGTCGTGTCAAAAAGAAAAAAGCACAAAAAAAAAACAATGCTCCTTTTTCATCTATATAATACCCTTTTTAATCTGTTTAATTACAAGTAAGACATAAAAATATTTGTATACAATATATTTAAAGAGGTATAAATTTTACCTATTTTAAGAAACGATAGGAGTTTGTAATTTAAATTGCGTCTTTTTTAAACTAAAAGTCAATCTAAATATTAAATTAAAAGAAAATTACAGAAACAATAAATTATTCATATATGATTTTAGTGTGTTTAAAAATGAAAAAACTAGTTGACTATTTTGTATTGAAATAAATTGAAAATGAATAAGGTTATCACTTAGGGGTCATTCAAGTATTAGGTAAGCACATTTCTAGCCATTTTATATCCCCTCCCCCTTGTAAGAAAAAATAAGCAAATTCCTTACATACCTTGTAGCACGTATTATTATATCTAATAAACAATAAGGGATAATAATAATATAATATTTTATTATAAAGTATTTTGTTACATTTTTATTGTTAATATTTCTTATGTTGTAAGCAACTAGTGTAATAAATAAGAAGTGGATTTGATAAAATACATTTATTAAAAGTAACATATCCATTATAATTTAAAAATGTCATGGGGCCACGGGGAGTCCCCGATCGAAAGAAGGTTGAGAGCCGCTGATTTAAATAATTAAATATTGAACTGAGATTATGCGTATTTTATATCTCGTACTCGTGGTGTGTCGTACATTCAAGTATTGCAGTTCTGCCAGGGCGGTTGTCACTTTGTGACCATGTGCTAATTTTATTATTTTCTGTTTCTTACATAAGCATTCTTTAGACCTCTCCCTCCTCATTGTCAGAAAAAAATAAGCAAATCTCTCCCCCTCCCCCAAAGATGCTTACGTAATACTTGAACGGCCCCTCTAGGTAAATTACAATAAAGTTCTCCACACAGTTGACATACTTTGCCGAAGAGCAAGCAAGTTTTGTTCGTTTTTTATATTAAGCAGTACTAACGAGGAAAGCGTCACAATCTTTAAAAGACGCAATGAAGGAAATTGTGGCCCTTATACATTTTTGTTACTACGGAAGAAAAATTTTACAACAATGAATACTATTCAGAATGGCTCAGAGGCGGGTTTACAATTTTGCCTCCTATAAGCAGACATATTTTACTGCCTAATCTTACTAAACATAACTAGAGACCAGTGATTTTGGCAGTTTTGTCAAATTCTTAATTTGAAAGTCCTGGCGCGAGCGATTATTTACTTCATCCTTCCGCAAGTATTCGCGAACTAACAGGTCTAATGTAAGTTAGAGCCTCTCTCGAGGCAGCGCTCGCGGAACCTCTGCCTTTTGCAGTGCTCATTTAGGCCTTTCAACATGTGAAAGAGATAGTTTAGAAGCGTCCCAAGGTTGAATTTGCCTGGGACCCGGAAGCGTGTCCTCTCAAGGTACCATAAAATGTAAATTAACAAGAGTGTTTTGAGCAGGAAAAAGGAGATTCGCGTCGTGAGTCTCGGTTAGGAAACCTACCGTGTTCGCGTGATTGCTTTGCCTTTCCCGGTCGTGTGAACGGAATATGAAATGTGACTGACGCTATGCTTATCCAAATAATATAAACGTATTAGTTGCTTTTGAAAGAGGTGGGGGTGGGGAGAGTACAAAATGGCCAGATATGTGCTTACGTGATACTTAAACTGCCCCAAAGATGTTTTCGCAGAGGAAAAGAGGGCTTATTAGCATTTTCATTTGAATAGGGAGTTCTGATTACGAAAAAATCGTGCCGTATTTTGTTATGTAGAAAATACACTCCGTTGCAAAAAAATATATGTACCCAGAAAGACTTGAGCCACAACTGCAAAACTCGACATGTATGTAGCGTTCGAATAGATGAACAAATGATCAAAACATTGAAATTAAATATCGTTTTATTGACGTGTAGCAGTACAAAGAATGTGCTTTTCAATAGGTGGTAAAACCACTCCCAGCCACACAAGCCGATACTCGGTGGGACATGGAGTCAATTAAGTGGCCGATGTTCCACTGCGATAGATCCTACCATAAACGCAGCAACTGCTGAAAGAGTTCGGAGGTATTCTGAGACGACTGAAGTTTCCTACCCAGTATGTCCCAAACATGTTCGATAGGCAAAAGGTCTGGAGACCTGGCAGGCCACTCGAGGACATTAACACCTCGAAGACACTATTGCGACAGCCAAGCAGTATGTGGCCGAGCGTTGTCTTGCTGGTAAACAGAACCTGGTCGGCCAGATACCATAAGCAGTACCACCGGATGCAAGATATCGTTGATGTACCTGCTAGCAGTGAGAGCAATTCGTAGCATGACTAAAGGTGACCGGCTGTCCCAGGAGATCGTTTCCCAGACGGAAAAAAATGTAGCTACGGAAACGAGCTAGATGGAAAAAGTTGTGTCTGTGTTCCCGTATGGTGTGTGTGAAACATTATTATTTTGTGAAAATATCTTCAGGTTGCGAAATTAGTCCAAAATTTCGTGTTTTAGGCCATTTTACGATGAAAACTAAGTATTTTTAATATTAAAGCATTGATCAATTTTTCGATTTTGTTTTGTTTGTTATTTCATATCTTATAGTGTTAAGATCCAGTTTAGACTACACATATGAAAAATAGTACCCTGGGAGGATTGCAGGGTAGGCAGAAAATATTTGAAAAATATGAACTTTTAAGTTTCATACAAGTATTCATTTAGCTAAGGGGACGTCCATAAATGATGCCATGGTCCAGGGATTGTGGGGTGTGTTGCAGGTGTGACACTTCGTTATTAGGGAATGGGTAATCTTGTGACAAGGGGATGGGATGGGGGTCTCGAAAATAACCTCAGAAAGCAGGACATCATTTATGGACGGCCCCTAAGTAAGAAGTATCGAGAGCAATGTACTTTCCATTTTATCGAATTCTGATTGTTGAACGTTGGCCAATAGTCAAGTAAGCACATGCGCTAAGTGCTGTTTTTCTGCTATCAAAGCTTATTTTCAGGGCCTCCGAGAGGGGGCCAGCGGAGCTATTTTCCCCGAGCCTCGCTTTATCGGAGGGTCTTAAATTTTGCCTTAAAAAAAAAGAAATGGACTGTTTCTTTATTCAAAAAAAGTATAGACTTTTTTACATAAAATGAAAATTTAATAAAACCCCTTGTTTATTCGCGAGCAAAACCGTGTCAAAAGAAGATATCACTAACTAATTTTCCTGCCCAAAGCCTATTAGTTGCCTACCACGTGCACATGTTGTTTGCTGTGTAGTCTTCTTTTTAATTTTTACAGTTTATTATTCTGTTGTTTATAGTTTTAATAAAACTGAAATCATTCTTCGTTTTTCCAAAGGTAGGTTTAATTAATAATTTTTTCTCATTTTTGCCTCAAAGGCAGGCCCATGGAAAGGTGGGGGGGAGGTCCCAGTATCATAAGGGGCCCAGCTCAAACCCATTTCGTTTTTCCTTTTTTAAAATTATTATTATATTAAATACACCTAAACGCAACACGAAAAATTATCCTGGGGGGAAATGGACAGGGTTTGGGAATGGGAGGATCCGATCTGCTAAACCTTTCAAGGGTCTATAACTCTTGTCCTCAGTCCTGTCAAAGGTAGGGGGCCTCGCAAAAGAAAGTGGCCCAGGCCTCTCTCATCCTCTCGGAAAGTCTGTTCACATACACTGCTTGCAGCCATTTGTCACAGCCTGCAAGATTGCTGGTGCGGCGTGAGTGACGGCATTGATCGTTGTGCAATTCCACTGCAACAAAACGTATTTTTCAAATTCGGGTTGTAGTGTAGAATAGCATTTAGAAGAAATCAAGCGAAGTCGGCAATTTTTAAAGTTGTTGAGGGAAACTGAGGAGTTAGCAAATTCCATATTACCTACAGTTCGTAGTGTCCTGCATTTATATAATTTGATTTGTTTACAAAAGAAGGTAGAACTTACTGGCAAAGACCCCTCTACCGCTGAAATGAGTGAGATAGTTACTGTTCCTCTCGAAAAGATATGGATGAGAGCATCTATTCCAATAGTTTCCAGGAAGAGAATCAAGGATATGATTGTAAAGGATCTAAAACTTAAAGCATTAAACAAGATATAGAACCTTGTTCCACGTCCTGCTACCTTTCAGAAAAGACTAGACGATTACCTCGTCGAAATCGTGTAGTATCTAATGTTGCACTTTAAATTTGACAAACTAAATTTGTATACTTCTCCTCGAAAATTTTCGGAATACCTCTCTTCTTTTCGAATCAACAGAAACATCTGCCTATGTGACTCTTCATCTCAAATCTTTCACTATATCCTAAATTTCTAAGTTTTCCTGCAATAGTTCAGAGATCAAGAAAGGACCACACAACGGATGCCATGCGGGTCTCGTTCTCGATAACATAAATCGCTAGTCAAGCGCTTCTCTTGACACTACAGAAACCATAAAACTCCTAATTTTGACGGCACGGATGGTCTGGACTAGATACCTGTCAACGCCTTAAGCTCTTTTACTGTCTCTTATCGAGTGATGTTCAGCATGTCCCGTGCAGCTGCAAATTCATCTTAATGCGCTTGCACAGATTTCTTCAACCAATAACAGTTCTACTTTCCGTGTAACTCTTCCCACCAAAATTTGGACAAAACTCTAAAACGTGCAAAATTTTAGTGTGTTCGAGACTTCGCCCTGAAGTAATTAAATCGCACCCTGTTCCACGCTTCGTGAACGGTTACGTATTTCTTAGCTCGCCTATCGACTAAGAACTCATGTACAGAGCGGCGTATTATCCCTGTCTGGTATAGGAGCGGATTGGAATCCCTCCTCTGAATTGTTTCGTATTCCTGTCTTCGGCAAATACCTTCGTATAAGCAACATTTAAATAAGTATATTATATGTATATTATATATGTATATGTGTGTGCATGTACTAATAAACAAGAAAAGGCACCAAAAACGCCTCGTCACTGGATACCTTCGTGCGCTACCAAATTTCGTCGATACGCTATAATCGTGATCTTTTCTATATATGCTCTTTTGAATACGTAGATATTTCGTCATACAGATGTGGACTCAATGTAAAAGTCCCACAAATAGAGCATGAGTTCCTTTCAGACCAACGTAAAAAAGGGAAAAAGTAGCAAGCTGTAGTAATGCCTAAACAACGAAGAACTTCAAAAGGTCTACTAGAAAAAATGAAGATCAGATCGGAAAAGAGAAAAAAAGAAGTAGCAAGTAGTGTGACTCTCGATGTCGAAGATATAAAAGTAGGATCTGATGCGGATTTCTGGGCAGAAACTCCAGATGATGATTTCACTCCGGCACCTTGAGCGGTATCTTAATCACAATCATCCAGCACTCAAACACGTTTGTGGCTACCGGATTTTGCACGAGCTTGCGATCGATACGAAGTATCCAACAGAGTTGCAGCATCTTTGGCGTCATATCTAGTCATTGATGTGGACAACGCCAAACCCGGGTACGATCAGAAACTTGGAACTCTACACGATAAGAGTAAAATACTTTGTGAGTACGAGAAGTCCAGGATAGAAATTACAGATTCACAACTATTTCCAAGTTTAGAAGTTAAGGGTCTGTATTTTGATGAAAGAAAATATCTTATTAAGGACATGGGCCAGGGTGATGATGTAAATATGTATCCAAGGGTCACCAGAGAAGAATACGTTTCCTTAGTTCAGGAGCCAGGATCAAAGTATTTGAACCATGTATCTATATCCCGTAGAACTGCTGAAGGCGTCGCAAAGACTATTTGAAAATGTCACACTAAAAGTGGTGTTCTTTTGTCCGCCCTTACCTGTGTTGAATCAGACAGAGAGCCTAAAAATACCGGAAAGCACAGTGGTGTCATTCGGCGACTGAAGGTGTTGCTCAGTAGACACTTGCAGTGGAAAATATATCAGCTGCATTGCAACAAACTACTCTTGAACCATCCAATGGAAATAACAGACAGGAAGCATCTGGCCCTACTGGTTTCACTGGTCCAATTGAAAAAGTACTGGGAACTTGTGAAAAATTTCTTACCGTCAATTTTGAACCAATCGACTGTGATTTCTGGGCTAGTGACCTAAAATCGGAAGATTTAAGTACGGATCAAAACTTTGTCTTACAAATGTGTCATGCTCAGTGGCTAACGACCACTTGCCGTATTTTACGTCTCTATGTAGCCACAACCAACCACAGTCGTGTTCTCAAAGATTTAGTAACATTTATAATGTGCGTTTATGCGCCAATGTGGTTCCACATAAAGAGTAACTATAGATTAACAGATGCTCCAAGGAATCTCTGGCTAACGACGGTTCGCATTCAGTACCTCAAGGATGACGAAAAGAAATTGATTCACAGCGTTTTTGTAAAGAACACCTTTTGGGCCCACCCAAAGAATCTCTTTGTAGCAATGTTGAAGGACGAAAAAAGCACTGTACGAAAGTTAGCTGCTGAGCGTATAATGGAAGTGAGAACTCAGCAATCATGTCAGGGTAACTTGGAAATCTGGAAGTTAATATTCTCAGTTGAACTTTACCGCAGATGATTGTAGAAATAATTGATTGGCCTGCTTCTAATGTGACTGAACCTCCGATCACAAAATCTTTGCATATGAAAACATTTCAACAGATTGTTAACGGGGACGAAACGTCGCTCTTGACTATTGATGATTTGCTCAACCTTCCCTGCCACAGCTTTAGAAAGGATCGTAAAAGAGATTACTGCTACGTCAGTCAAATCAGGTGTTTGGACATTCAGCTACAGATGGCTTTATAAGAGAAAAGCTTCTTGGCAGGCAGATTATGCCAAATTTTTAAACAAAATTTGATTTCCATTGCTAAACATAAATTGTGAATGCAGGAATAAATATGTACATTGCAGCAGTTCTTCTATACTTTTCTTCACCACTGCATTCTTCCCAAGGTAATATTTTCTTATAAGTAGTCTAAACTATGGGTCCTAAGATATGAAGTATTAATTAAAAGAATCGAAAAATTGAGCCACGCTTTAATATTAGAAATACCTAATTTCAACATAAAATAGCCTAAAATACGAAATTTTGGACTAATTTCGCCACCTAAAGATACTGTTACAGAATGAAAATATTCCACACACATCATACGGCGACACAACCACAACTTTTTCTACATAGCCTGTTTCTGTAGCTACATTTTTATTTTTTTCGATACGCCCTAATATCCATGGCTCACTTCCCAATTTTCCACATGTTAAATTCGAATAAGATTGGAAAAGGTGCATATAATATAAAGTATTTATTTGAACTATCTACATTAAATAGACCTTACAACAATTAATGGTAATGGTTCTACTTCATTAAAATACAATAATTTTGCATTTCCCACATTCAAACTTGCACGCAATTCTTTAACCCTTATCAGAGGCTTAACAATTAATTGTAACTTATGTTATTAATTATCAAGTTATTTAAAGGCACAATCCCTAATTTCCAGAGGCTCTCTGACAGTGAGTGTAAACATAACAGGACTTCCATAAGCGTCTGGGACCTCCTTCAAGATCCTCATATGACGTAAGTATAGAGAAAGGCTCTGATATGTTTTTATAATTCTCTCTCACTAAATACATGCCTTTAGTGAGCCCCATAGGGCCTTCACTTCATACTTCACTTCTTTACATTTTGAATTCGAATTTCAATCCTTATAGTAACAAGACAAGTTCACTCTTTTCAAATCCCCCAAACTTCATCAGAATGATCCCTATTCCTCCTTTTTTCTCTATCTTTCTTAATTTTTACTCCCTGACATTACGACATTTGTTTGGTTAGAACTAAATATCATGTTATCCGAAATAGACCCTCAGAAAAAAGGCCCCTTATTTGCCCCAACTACAATGAAGTACAACGTTAACGATTTAAGGCAGGTTCCTAATTTACGTATATAGGTGAGGATGTCGGCAGATCTCCGTGATAAGCAGAAACATCCTTCTTGCTCTGTAGCTGCATTTTACTACCATACTTTACAATAGTTTTCTGATAACAATCTCCTGCAAAAGAGAAGCATTTCCGTTTCCTAATTGATCATCCTAGGGGTGAACCCAATAGTTAATGACCTATCTTTAAAAAACTGATAAAGTACTGCTTCCAATCTGACCATCAACAGAGATAGCTCTACAACGACATGTCGTTTAGCTTAAGCTAATGGATTTTAAGATTGAACAGACGCAACTTTAACGACAGCAGTATGTACAACTCTTATCCATTTAAATTTCCCCAGCTGTGCTGTTGGTGCACCGTCACATGTATATCATCATGATGACGACAATGATGGTGATATATGTATGAATCGTGACTGTTTTTTATTTGAGGGAGTGATGATGAATACTTGGAGATGGCCTACTTTTGAAGTCGCGATACGCCACTGGTAATCATAATGTGGTGAAAACTAATTTTCAAAAATTAAGATTATCTATTTATTTTTTAATGGACAAGTGGATTACTTTTGCCGACAGTGTATTTTCATTTCCAATACTTCTGCCGAACCATTGCGCTGGCGAATTCGAGAGACGGGGGAGGCGATCTCCTCCCCCTTTCAGGGGTGATTGAAAGTCCAAACCAGATTCCTTGAACATACCAGAAAATTCCCTGAAAAGTTACGTAATATTTTTGATAAAAACAATGATTTCTAAAAGAATATAAAAAAAATTACATGAAAAAATGAAGTTCTTGCAATTTTTAAAAAGAAATCCCGGAAGAGGCAAGTTGAAATTCCCAGAAATCCCTGAACATAATCACCCTTACCTCTTATGTTGGGATTATATTATGGAAAATGAAATCATCACTTCGTGGGCTTTCAGAGACTTGTTACAAACCATTGAAACAGTCTGGAATACACATATTTTATAACTGACTGTTGAATAAGTTATATCGTTGTATTCGATTGTACATTATCCTTTCATTTATATTGTCTCATTTTTGTTCTTGGCATTAGTAATATTTCACTTTATGTATCTGACAACTGTAGCATAAAAATTTTTGGAATTCCACGAGAAAAGAAGCCTTGATTCTGCTACCGAACAGTATGCATGCCTTTTCATGTTCAGACTTTTGCTCCATGTAATATTTTGATTCTTGAAACATTTAAAGTTCATAATAAATGTCACTTTTAATCTTAATGTGTTACTTTTCTCTTTGGAATTTGCTGAATTATTTAATACTATGAAAGTATACTAACTAATTGAGTTTAGACAATTACCAAACTTCTTAAAACGTATCTTGATCTTGTTTTGATAAATTTACATGGGCATGAACTTTACATCCCCTAAAAACTATGTCACAAAAGGGATTCACAGTGGGAGTTGACAAAACAATATCTCCATCAAACGATTTCCAAATTAAGGAAACTTGTCCCTGATAGAACATTAGTTTGCTCAGAAGGTCTAAAAACCTATATTCGTTAAAAATATAACCAAGCAATGGATTTTAAGAAGGGGTGGATAGCTGGCCTTCATGGGTAATCAACTCGATGTATGGGGATACATATTGGTCAAGATAACAATGTAACATATAGATGTGTTAAAAATTACTTGAGAGAAAGTACCCACACTTGTAAACTCGAAACCAGGACATGTAAGGAAATTTGTGAGCGTGATGATTATTAAGACGGTGAACAGACCTAGCTACGGCCAGAGGTTTAGAGAGAGGACGATTTTGGGGGTTGTAACCCCCATCGCAATGAAATTTTGTATATTTAACATAGGAATATATGAGTTGTAGCTCTGTAACCCTCCCCTTATGAGCTTTCTGCCTACGTCACTGGTTATGACGACAACCACTTTACTGGTAGTCTGACAAGTGGTGGTAGCTCATCAATCAACCCATTACCTATTGAACAATTTCCAATTGACTTGTGAAAATACAGTCGCATACAAGTAATTCATTATGAGATTAGTAAATTTAACCAATCGTAAACAGCACTTTAAGACTAGTTTAAAAACGAAATATACACAAATGCAGTTTAATGCGAGTTGGAGTAACATTTAACCAAAACAAACGTCCGCCTGTATCAGAAATTCGTCCAAACTGATTTGTTGCCACTAAATCAAAAACGAAAAAAATATACCCAAACGTGGCAAACATGTGTCAGCATCTATTGTTGGGGGGGTGAAGTAAAAGGAACAAATTTACAATAGATTAAAGAGATGTTTGCAGCAAGTGGGAAAATAATTGTTCTCCCACGGGTCGTTAACTATTGTTACAGAATTACTGAAGATATGAAAGGCCTCGAAAAAATTGAGATCTGAGGGTGAACGGACTTTTTCAATTATTTTTGCATCGGCAAAACAGAAACGATGGCCATGTTTCCATGAGTGTTTTGCAATGGCCGATTTTTCAAAATCTTGTTTGTGAACGTACGATTGGTGCTCTTTGAGTCTGAAATGCAGGGCTCTACGTGTTTGGCCAACATAGGACAATCCGCATTCGCAATCGATTTTATAAATACCAAAATTATTGTGGCAGGGTGTCTCCACCTAAACTGTTTCAAACTTCCCTGACTTTTCCAGACCAAATCTTAATTTAGGTTTCCAGTCGCTAATTACAGCAAATAACACACAACACATTAAAATAAGTTTCAAGACCATAAAATCCATTAATGCAAACCTGTATTAAAAGTGCATTTCTTTACACTAAAAACTTGCATTAATTAAATATTTACAGCAACACTTTCATTCGGCCCTTTTTGAATTTATTATAAAAGAGTTTAACTATATAATCGCAAAGCTGATGCTTCATCTTCTATTCCATTTAAAATGCGTATAACTATATATAAGGAAAAGGAAATTAGTATGTTCCAAATCCCTTCTATGTTAGATAATTTAGCTACAAAAAAAAGATTTTCCCCAAGTTTTAGTTAATATTTGGCAAACATTTTCTCCGAAGAAATATATGGGCTTAATAATTTTATATAAATTATATTAGTTTTGATGCAAAAGGGTAATTTCTGGAAGAAGTTTAGTCAAAAGTATAAGTTTTTCAAAATTTTCAGTATGCAATGTGGTATGAAAAGCACAGTTCAGGAAAATTATTTTAATAAGTTATTTATTATAACAATGAATTTCAAATTTCCCTGACTTTTCCAGGTTTTCCAAATGAGTAGATACCCTGTTATGGTCTGAAATCTGGTCTTTAAGTTGAGAAACACAAAGTTTATTAACTGACTTGAATATAACTCAGAAATAAAATTTTCAGAGAATGGAGAAGATTCTAAGAAAGGTTCGGCACAAAAGGAATGCAGATTAATTTTTTAGTAGAAGCAGTTTCCTTGCACAACGTGGAAGAGAAATTGGAAACTCTGGAGAGTTTCTTTAATGCAAGTTCAATAACCGAGGGAAGATATCCCTGGTTTGTTGCAATACTGTGTAAATGTATGAGGCCCTTAGAGAGCGTTGGCTGAGAAGAAGACAATTTAAGAGCACGGGAAGTAAACCAATAAAAAGAACACATTTTTTGGGATCGTGGGTGTGCATATTTAGTATGCGGTGGTAGACAAACAGCTCCAGGTTCATGATAAACACTGGTTTTCTAACCCGTTTCTGATCGCATAACCATCACACCCAAAAAGTCCAATTTCGAGTTTTTCTCCTCCTCGAAGGTGATCTAGATACAGGTGTCTACTGCGTTCAAAATTCCGACTGTCAGTGCAAGATTTACATTCGGATCAGTCAAGATCGCGAAAACATCGTCAACGTTTCTGATCCAGCAATCGAAGGAGAGAAGGTCCATAATCTTTGTTTCAATATAATGCATGTAGATATCTACAAGAAAGGGACAGAAAGGATTTCCCATAGTGAGGCCATCCGTCTGTTTGAAAAATTTGTTTTGATAAGAAAAAATTGTATACTTTACACACACATTGGTGAGATGTAAGACTTCTTTAATTTCGAAATTCGAGTAGTGGAACTCCCTCATTCGATTGGCCAAAGTGCCAAGAGCTCCTTTAATCAGAACAAAAGTGAATAAACTTTTCACGTCAAAAGAAATGATTTTTGAAGAAAAGGTGGTGCAATTTTTAAGGCGCGTGGTGAATTCAAACGAGTTTTTGACTGTAAAGAAATTGTTTTCAAGTAGATGGGAAAAACAATGCACCAGATGTTTTGAAAGAGCATATGTGGCTGTGCCAATACTTGAAACAATCGGTCGGAAGGGTATGTTGGCTTTGTGATTTTGGCACAGTGTACAGACGTGCGATGTTAACTTTAGATGGGGTAATAACTTTCTTAGTATGAACACTGATAAGGGAATTATTGTGAATGGCTTTCTTGGTTCTTTGTATACAAGCGACCGTCGGATCTTTTTTTAACAGGTGCATAAGGATCATCTTTTAACAATCTGTCTACACCCTCAATGTATTGTTGACGGCCAATTAGCACCAGTTGCCCACTTTTCACTGCTTTGGCAATGATTAAGTCCTTATTGCTATGTAGGTTATGCAATTCAAGTAATTCGTTGGAAGATAAGTTGCCTTTGGTCTTCTTTTTGGTAACCAGTACTTCCGTAATATAAGTCCCAAAACAGTTTTTTGCTCCGGACTGATTTTGCTGAATTTCAGGGATTTTTCAATGGGAGCAATAATTTTTGTAGGGTGAATAATCTTTGATACTGCAAAATTGGAGTTGAGAGAGAGCAGTTGGAGCTGATGGTTGGAAATGGGTGCTTTCGAAAAATTGAATACCGCGAAATGTTTTTGAAGTGGAGAGCTGGTGTTCAGAGGTGTAATTAAATCACAAATTTCCTATCTAAAACAGATTGATATTTTTTGGAAATAAGACGACATCTATCACTCGTTTTTTGGTTCCAAGTTTGGAAATTGAGAGAAAATTTAGCTAATTTTAAATGAAGACCATACAGTTTATTTTCAATCCATGCGATCTTGCGACGAACTTGTTTGATGATAGCCTTGAGAATGACATTTTGCATAACTGCAATGTTTTTCCCAACCGGAATTGGTGCGCAGCGCTGCATTTTAAAGAAATAAACTAAAGAAATAAGACTAGTGTTGCCACCAAGTAATGTGGGATGTAGAATGATGTCATGTTGTCTTCAGTGACGAATCCTGCTTTTCCTTAAGATGATGTTTGATAAGTCATAGCCTTGACGATGTACTATGACATCACTGCAAAATGGAACAAATGCTCACTGTGTCTCTCGCTAGACAGTTTGGATATACAACTGGCGAGAAAACATCGTCAAGTTGCTGTTTTGGATATGTTTCCGGTCACCATGTCATTTTACAACATAGTCTTGACCAGGATGGCTCAACGTACCCGAAGATGCAAATATGCATAGGTATCAACGAAGACTATCAGAATAATATTAATAACGGTGTTAAGGTATTATTACCCTCCGCAGGGATAACACAATTGCCAAATATGGTCAACACAAGAAAGCCTCC
This sequence comes from Dysdera silvatica, assembly GCA_006491805.2. Classification (NCBI taxonomy): domain Eukaryota; kingdom Metazoa; phylum Arthropoda; class Arachnida; order Araneae; family Dysderidae; genus Dysdera; species Dysdera silvatica. The sequence goes on from QLNU02015360.1 coordinate 312,813,892, forward strand.
GGGGCGAGAATTTTGTGAGTTTTCGTGGGGGAATTTATTATACTATAATTTTTGCCACCCACGTATTAATTACAGCTCAAACTAGAGCTTATGTAATTTTGGAGAAAAAGAGACGCTTTCCCCATCCTGGATTCGAACCAGGGTCCCTCCGTTTAGCCCGGAGTGTCTTGGACCGCTAGACGAATGAGGACAGGAAACAACGCTCTCTTTCTCCGTATGTAAAGATGTTAAGGTATTATTACCCTCCGCAGGGATAACACAATTGCCAAATATGGTCAACACAAGAAAGCCTCCGGGGCGAGATTTTTGTGAGTTTTCGTGGGGGAAATTTATTATACTATAATTGCATACGGAGAAAAAGAGCGTTATTACCTGTCCTCATTCGTCTAGCGGTCTAAGACACTCCGGGCTAAACGGAGGGACCCTGGTTCGAATCCAGGATGGGGAAAGTGTCTCTTTTTCTCCAAAATTACATAAGCTCTAGTTTGAGCTGTAATTAACACGTGGGTGGCAAAAATTATAGTATATATTGCAGAAAGAACTTTAATTATAATTTTAAAAAGGAGGAATAGGCATATCATAGTTTATAGAATACAAGCATGAATTTATTCATTAACATTACAAAATCATTAAGGGCAAAGGGAATTGAAAAACAGCTAGCAACATGTTGCTTTTTCTTATAAGTTTTCATTTCTTTGTGTTTTACGGTGAAATGACAGAGAAGATGCTGTTTCAACAGGATCTAGTTTTCTGTGGAATCAGCACCTGTTTTGCTCAACAATTCAACCTGGAAATGAGGATCTTCAGAAAAAAATTGCAAACATCGAGTACTTACAAGAATCAAATCCAGATTATTCACATGATAGCCAAATGAATTAAGACTAAACCTGTGCAGGCATTTTTAATATGGAATATATCATAAGCAGAAATTATGATGTTGCAATAAACTTTACATTAGTATTAGAAGCAGCAAATTGTTTTTATATTATTTTCTTTCATTCAACTTAAGATAAATAATAAAGCAGTGAAAAATTACAGTTGGAAAACAAGTTTCATAATAAAAAATATACTTTTATTTTTGAAAATATGAATACAAATTAAAAGGGCGATGTGTTTTATTTAGTAATACATTGCATACAGTAAATACTCGTTGTATCATAATTTTTTAAAACGTTTTTTTATAAGCACACACATAAAAACGCAATTCAATGATAAATAAAATGTTTCATAGTTGGCGATGTTTATAAATTTTAATACAATGTATATACTTGTAAAAATTCATTTTTCATAAAATATTTATATAGAAAATAAGAAATTTACATTGCATTTAATTACAGATAATGAAAGGTGTGGAAACTAAATATAAATAACTACAATATTATGTACAAAAAATAACTGATGTCAGTAAGATAAAGAAAAAAAAAATATATATCGCTTGCTTTTAAGCCAGCATCTCAAAATTGCACAACAGGTCATTTTAGATGGAACCAATAGTTTAACTTAACTTTCAAACTATTGTACATTTACACATGACAAGGTTAACTGGACTGAAACCAAACTCAGTAATTGTAAGCAACGACTGAAATGTTAAGAAAATTTCGAACTACTTGTTCAACTAACAGATCAACAAAATACACAGGTGTTCAATATTTTAGTCCTCCACTATTTCTAAAAGTTACAGCCACAAAAGTACATGAAAAAAGCTTGCAACAATTAGAATAACTGGAAGTTCAGTAGAAAGCTGGGGCACATGCAAATTTTCGAATTCTGTACACAAGAGTCAAATGAGAAGATAACTTTTAAATAGGTAAAAGGTAAAGGGCATGATAGGCAAATTATTTGAAAGAAGAGCTTGATGTGAAGGGATAAAGTTGTGTATGTGAAATTTTCGTCATGTCTTCAAGACATCATCTAAATTAGGTATGGACAACAGGTTGATTATGGTCAGATTCATTATTTTTATATTTTTATTATATTTTATTATTTTTATATTTATTATATTTGGGAACATTGACAACACTGCACACAACAGCAGGCAAATTTCCAAATTATTTGCTTGTGTAGCAGATATGAAAATCAACATATTATCAATAAAAACCTTTAGTTATTAGTTATCCCCATTTCAATGTTTACTTCAAATACAGTGAAAATCAGTTATAATGATCAACCGCATATAACGATGGAATTTTTGTGAGAAGTTTGGTTTCCTATTCTGTTCTTAACTAAATATATCGGTTATAATGACATCGTGCATAACGATGAAACCTGCTATAACGACAGCGATTTTGTCCCAAGTAGGAAAATCTGTATCGGATATAACGACGCGACTTGACAATCATTTATCGGAACAACGTGGATTCGAAACAATGTTGGGATCACACTGTTTCGTTCAAACGAAAGGAGAAGTCGAGAGCACTGTTCGATCAAGCGACCTGAATTTCATTTTCTTCAAACCGCTAATGCTAAATGCATAGCAAAGAGGGTGTTTGTATCCTTTGCAATGCACGCGCGAGAGCTATTGCTTCCACGGATTATCAATTACAACGCATTCCTTTTCTTTCACATAGCAACCAAAGCAACTAAAAGTTGTAGCGCCAGATTGCTCCTGTTGCAACAGTTAATAAACACATAAACAAAACTATCTACACATGCCAAATAGGCGAATGGTCTCAGATTGGCTGCCCAAGACTATGTTAACAGCATTTGTATATTTAAAAAAAAAAAAAAAAAAGAACCTGCAAATTTTCTTCACACAACCAACAATTTCAAAAGCATTACCCGCAATGGCAATCGTTCGTTCATTATATTTGCACCATGAGATGCCAATATATGTTAAGGCTTCTTTAAATTTTATTGAAAGCAATTTAGACAACCGATTTTTTAAAAAATACGCGAGAAAGCAAATGAAAATTACTGACTTTTTCGAAAGTCATTAACATTATGAAGATAATATTATACTTATTGCTTTGAAAGAAAGAAATTTTACTTAAGATTTTATTGGTCATTTGCTTTTTATAATATATATAATAGTATTTGCTGCAATTTTTTCGTTTAAAAAAATTCATTATATATTTGATGTGGCTATCAATATATTTTATATAATATATACAGTAATAAAATTCATTATATGTATTTTTTTATTCTGTTTTATAACCAAGTTTTTATACTTTTTGCTATCAACAAGATCTATAAAACTATAAAGTATATTATTATTGTACCATGATTTTAAAAAATATCGTTTATAATGACTATCCGTTATAATGACTTAATTTGCATGGTCCCTTGGAGGTCGTTATAACCCATTTTCACTGTATATATACATTTTCAAACATGTATACAGGACCACTTATACGATTGGGTTAATACAACTGCAGCCCTATGCTGCCAACATTTATAATGGGCTTTTATACTTTTATGACTTAAGATCTCTTTACGAATGTTTATAAAGGACTATATTGTGTGATGATATTATGCATCACAACAGCATGAGCCCAATATTCTTAATATAATTTAATGTTTCATATTTCATTTCTGTTCCCCCTACCGCCCAACAAGTCCAAGGGATTTGAATGTATTAATTTTTGTAAATTTGATAGTAGCTAGCGACTAATTTTTTAAAGTAAAAAGTCAATCTCAGCAACAAACAAGTTGGTCACCCCTGACCTAGATAATATTTTATAACAAAAAGAATAAAATGCCTGTAATCTGTGTCCCTCTATCCATAGCTCAACATTGAACATGTTTTCAGTTGTGTATCTACAGAAATGGGAAATTATTGTACAAAAAATGGGACAGTCATCAATGGCCTAATGTATTTTTTACAGATGATAATCATTTCGATTGTTCCTCGGATTCTAGACATCAGTTAATCTGGCATGAAAGTGATACTGTGTACCAATGGTTAGTGTGATTTTAAAAGTGGGCCATCTCCAATCATTCCATGCCCCCCTCCTTGATTTAAAAAGTCACATTCCTTATATATATCATCACCACCATAATGATGATTTATATATGAAATATGACTTTTTTTTTTACTCGAAGCGGGACATAATGAACAATTGGAGATAGCCCACTTTTGAGATCACGCCATGCCACTGCTATGTACCATCGTGAGAATGTGCATGAAAGGGGCAAATACAAACTTACTGAGGTCATTGTATAGGAATCTACCAAGATTAATGTATGTATCAAGCTACAATTGCTGGGAAATGAAACACTGGCAGGTGAATGATATTGCAACGAAGTTCTTCTATGACATGTTTAATTGTTTCGTGATGTCATGTGTGAAAATTTTCTGTCCATAGATAACAATGAAACAGAACATCATACAAAAGCAGTACAGACATTTATGAAACCCAAGGATATTGATCATTTCAACTGGAAGTATGTTCCCCAGACCTTAACTTTATTGCACATACATCTGATGTACTAAGGAAATGCATTGGTGCATCCCCCTTCCCTCAAGAAAACAAGAAAGGCCTCAAATATGCCTTGAAAAAAGAGTTAGCAAATTTTTCCCAGGAACTCCTGGATTACTTATCATGAAATATGCCCTGATGTTGTAAAAACTGTATCACAGTTGAGGATAGACATACTCCATGCTGAAAATTTTCCCCACCTTCCTGTCCTTAAGACAAAATTGGTATGTTTGCAATAAGACACTTATCGTAATTTAATTTGCATTCCATTTATAACTTTTATTTTTTGTCATATCTTGTTCGTTTGCTGGTAATACATTTATATCTACATTTGGCCAAAGCCATAAAATGTTTTTCATATACAAGTAAAAAGTAGTCTGTCCTAAAGGTTTTGGACACCATAGATTAAAACCATTTTTCCACTCACATAAAAAAATCACAGCATGAAAGAAAAACTAATGATTGGGTCTCAATAATTTACTACAAAAGCAATAATACAAAATATTTACAAACAGTAAATTAACCTTTTTGGAGAATGTTTTCAAATTACTTAGAAAATTAATATTTCATTAATATGAATAGAAAATCTACTCTATAATATGCCCTTACAAAAATAAAGTAATTCTGACTATTACTATTTCCTTTCACATGAAAATGTTTGATAATGTAATTTTTAAAATTATCAATTATTAAAAAGTACAAATACACATATTGGAAGAACTAATAGTATCAACAGTTAAATTCTACAGATATTCAAAGAGATTTGTTTCGTTTAAAAGTGGCAAGTTTATTTGAAAAGTAATAATATTTATCAGAATAAAATGATTGCTAAGCTGTTTTTACGACAGATAAAATACTGACATGTATTTATCTCAGTTGTGATAGCCAACTGCAATCAAAACTATTAAAGAAAAAGTATGGAATAATGATCACACATACTAAATATTTCCAGTAAAAATTATATATCATATTTAACATAAAACAATAATAAACATTAACAGTTAGCTTAAACAAAATTGCAGTTTTACTTAGACAAATAAAGCATATATAAAGATAAAATTAAATTTACAAATTGATAAATAATTTAAATACTAAGAGAAATTTAAGTGAATAAATTATGCATTTTTGGACAGAGTATGACGTTATTCTAAATACTAAAAACAATGTTCTTACTTAACATTTTTTTTACATGCAATCAAAATGCTTATAATAATGTGAGACGTTTTCTGTTACCAATTTGGTACCTCATATACTATGCTCTTAGTTTGGATTTCTGTGCATTTGCTTGAAGCCACTTTTCACAAAAATTTTTCACAGCATCTTGCCCACTTCTTTCTGCTGCGATCATGATTCGATGTACATCCAAAGGACGATGCAACTTAATAGCTAACAGGTAGGCATTTTTCAACTTGCTGCTCATCAAGTATGCATTGATCTGTAAAACGAAGTTGAATGCAAAAGTAAAATTTATATCATTAAATATTAATTTGCAATGTTAAATATACTCTGTTGCAATAAAATATATGCACTCACAAAGAATTGAGTCACAACTATGAAACTCAGCGAGTTATGCAAATGATCAAACGTAGACCATGAATGAGCATTATGGAGGCATGCAACGCATGTATAAACTTTGACGCAAGTAGAATTTAAAAGGGCTGGTGCGCTCGGTGATGGGCATTTACAACCGGATTGGTAGCATGGATACATGACATTGACACAAAAAATCCCTTAAAGACATACCCGACGTCATTACAAACAATTGTCCAACTTTGAGAGGGGGTGGATCATAGGCCTCAGAGAGACCGGTTGGTCGAACAGACAGATTGGCCGGCATATTGGTCAAAGAGATATGGTAGTTGCCCGGTGTTGGAACCAGTGGCTCAGAGAAGGTACAGTCAGTCATCATAGTGGCTCTGGATGTCCCCGGGCCACCAATGTGCGAGAGGATCGCACAATCAGGAGAGCAGCCATGTCAGCACCAACACTGACGCTATCAATAATTCGACTCCATTTGCCAACTCGTAGGGGTCCATTGATATCAAGGGAATCATTTGGCGATGATTGGCTGACGCTGGGCTCAGGTCTCGACGACCATTATGGCGCTTACCTCTGACACCCCACCATAGGTGGTGTGGTCTGAAATGGTGCCACTCACTATCAAGCTGGACAGTATACGTTCGGAGGAATGTTATCTTTAGTGTACCACTAACTCGATGCTGATGGCTGCCATACACGTGTGTGGAGACGAGGAGGTCAGCGGTCGAATCCAATATTCGTTACTAAGCGGTACACAGCCATTACACCTGGTGTGACAGTCTGGGGAGCGATCTCCTGGGACAGCCGGTCACCTTTAGTCGTGCTACAAGGTGCTCTCAGCACTCACAGGTACGCCAACGATATTTTGCAGCCGGTGGTACTGCCTATGGTATTTGACCAGCCATGTTCAGTTTACCAGCAGGACAATGCTCGACTACATACTGCTCGACTGTCGCAACAATGTCTTCGAGGTGTTAATGTCCTCGAGAGACCTGCCAGGTTTCCAGACCTTTCGCCTATCGAACTTGTTTGGGACATGTTATGTAGGCAACTTCAGTCGTCTCAGAATACCTCCGAACTCTTTCAGCAGTTGCTGCGTTTATGGTAGGATCTATCGCAGTGGAACATCGGCCACTTAATTGACTCCATGTCCCACCGAGTATCGGCTTGCATGACTGCCAGGGGTGGTTTCACCACCTATTGAAAAGCACATTCTTTGTACTGCTACACGTCAATAAAACGGTGTTTTATTTTGATCATTTGTTCATCTACTTGAACACTATATACATGCTGAGTTTTATAGTTGTGGCTCAATTCTTTCTGGGTGCACATATTTTATTGCAACAGAGTGTATATAAAAAGTTTTTATATATACTCGGTCAACAAAAAGTTCATGTAAACTTTAAAAATTCATATAAAAAAAGAAAAACCATTGCTTTGAAGTGGAGTTTGCAGGATAAATATTATCTGGATGTGTTTTTTTTAAATAGACTAAAAAATTAATGCAGAGGTCACTGATAGGTGGCACTGACACTAACATATCTGCTAGAAGTATGCAAATAAAGCTGTTATAAAAGAGCTAAGTGCTCGGTGAGTCCTTCATTAGATTCATTAGTAAATTCTGTATAAAGAACAAGTTTCTGCAAAAATGTTAATTTTACCAAAAAAAGCTACGTTAGTAAAATTGTTTTACATGAATGGGAAGCTAGGATCAGATGCTTTGCAAAAATGTTGTCCTCAGAAAAATTTAAAATGGGAAAATTATATCATACTTTGTGGTAGAGGTCATGTTGAACATTTTCTAATGTAGCACATAAATTGAACAGTAAATAGTCAGCTTCAAGCATAGTGGTGTTCGGTCCATAGAAGCAATGTAAGCATTACTTGTCTAACATCAATTAAAACAAGAATTTAAAACATTTCCATCTTTTGCCTTAATTATAAAAGTTCAGTAGGATTTTGTGTGTTTATTTGGAGGAGGATATTGATGTGTAACTGAAATTTTGTCAGAGTTTACAAACTAATCTTTGCAATACTTTTGTTGGTAAATGGTGCCACACTCTGAGGACAGGGCTTATGATGCAAGATAAGAAACAATTTGAGAATTGCTTTACATTGAGAAATATTAACTGTGGAGCTCTATGGACACAGCTATGTGAGAATTTTATTGTTGTCATGTTTTCGTTTTCCATACTTAATAATTTTGACACCCACATCTTAGCTCAGACTAGAGCTTTTAAAGGTACAGGAGAAAAAGAGACACCATCCCAGACTATTTCATTTCATCATCAAATTCATTTTCTATATAATCACGTTTTCTGCTTGAAATCTGTGAGCTTGTCAAATTAAACATTAAATTTATAAATAATGATTATTTGAACTTTTTAAGCCGCACAAGCATGAAATAATTGTAATTTGAAAAGCAATTCCATCATTACTTATATCAATGACAATGCTGACATCCAGTCAGAGCCATTTCTAAGAGTTTTGCTGCTCTAATTAAGAATTGAAAAATGCCGCCCTCACCCTTTTACTACCATTACTCTTTCGACTAGATCTCCCTCTCTACCCCAACCAACATCCAGCGGTACAACAATGTAAATCTTCTATTATACTTTTAATCATTAAACCCGTTAATTATATTTATATTTTAAACTTATATTAGTTATTTTGTAATATTAGAATATTGTGAATAGTAAAACAATTGCTACATGTTATAATTGTTTAATTTCAACATTTTATATTTTTGAAAACTGAGATATTAAAGGAGTAATATTTCAAAACACAACGTTGTATTATCAGAGCTAGAAGGCTTAAATGTATTAGATATGAAAGAACTTGTGTGCAAAATTAAACAATGAAACACATCAAACATTTTCACATTCGTCAAAGTAAAGACTTACTAAGTAATTGTCCCGTATGCTTTTGAAAACAATTATATGTTTTAATTTTTCTTCTTTTTCATTTTTTCTCCTCATTTGCTCAGTTTTTTCTTTGTTTGATTTAAAATTAAAATTTTTACGCTATTTTGCCGCCCTAGGCAGTTGCCTACTCTGGCCTAATGGTAGAAACGGCCTTGCATCCAGTAGCATCAGTACGAACTTTCATTACATTTTGCATAGCTTAAGAGCAAGACCTTTTAGCCAATGAAAATTGAACACACAGTGAGCAAAAAAAGCATTTGCATATCTGCTTTATGTTGCATAAATAAGAGTGGAAAGTAACTACTACGATATCTTTTAATCATTAGATTACTTTTACAATGAGCATCCATACATGTATTTACTTTTTTAATAATTGCAAGAAATGAATTCATAAAAAAATAATAACCTATTTTTCATGCCAAAAAAGTATTTGCACACCTAACAAAGTTCTGTTTTAAAGTAGTTAAACATTATAGTATATAAATTTACAACAAATTTAAAGTCCTCTACTTTCCGAAAAACATGTTATAAGAGCTATGGGACAGCCATTTAATTAGTTTCTTCTGTAATGGCTTTATGGAAGTTTTCTATTACAATGTAGGCGAGGATTTTTTTTTTTTCGTGATGGTTATTTTAGCTACCGCATTGTAGGCAAAAAAATAATTTTGAATTTCTTTAGTGTTCAGTACATAATAAAAAATGCAAAATGTCCTAGTATTTTGAAAAATAAATTGAAATCTGGCCACCCAAAGGAGCAAAATGTAAGGCAGGTGAGGAACATCATCAAGCAAGTATCGAAGGGGTTCTCTGTATGTGGTTGATAAGTACAGGTCAGAAAAATTATTTTAATAAGCTATTTATTATAACAATGACTTTCAAATTTCCCTGACTTTTCCAGTCAGAAAAGGCTTCCCTGACATTTCTAGGTTTTCCAGAACCCTGGTTTAATATTATCAGTTTAGATGGAAAAAAATGTGTATGGTAAAAGACAAATACTTCGCTTGAAACAGAGAACTCCAAACCAATTATAAAACACAGAGTTGGCCATGAGCTGATTTGGGGGTGCATGGTCTTTATTGAAGGTAATGTAAACGTTAGGCATTATATTAAGATATTACGATGTAATTTATTAGACAGTATATTTGAAATTGGGATTCATTCTATTTTCAACAGGACAATGATGATGATTATACTATCCACGAAACAAGGTTGTGGTTGTTTTAAAATGTGACAAATTAATTGAATATATCTCTCACAATCTCCAGATGTCAATCCTATTGAGAATTGGTGACATTTTTTGAGATTTTCAAGTAAGGAAAAATGAAACTTTCCAGCAAAACCATACTTAGGTAAACAGTGAAGGATGGATGAAAATCCGTGTAGAAACAACTTAAAAATTAGCAAAATCAATGCCCAGGCAATTACAAGCTTTAATTATTTTTTACTGTTATTTATTTATTTTTTTTTTTCTTTGTGTTTTTACAGCTCAAAGACTATGATAGTCATGCTGTGCCAGGACCTACTATTATCAAAGGAATACAAACCTTTTAAGGCCTAGGGAACCAAACCCCGGACTACAGTGAGCAGTGCGATCTTTATGAGATCTCTGAATAAGTGTTCTTTGCACAGTTGGGAGTCAAACCTGGATTAACGGCGCACTAGGTGAACGCGTTACCACACTGCGCCACCGCAAGGTGCTTTAATTAAAGCAAAAGGCATGTACACTAAGTACTGGTAACATTTTTAATTTTGAAAATGTCTTGGTTTTTGGTTTTTCTGTTAGGTGTGCAAATACTATTTTTGGCCTGAAAAATAGGTTTATTATTTTATATAAATGTATTTCTTGCAATTATTAAAAAAAATGACTTACAACACCAAACACATTATGCTGGCTACCACTCACTTGTGCACATTCTCAGTAGGAATTGCAGTCATGCCAGGCCTAACTGACATGGAATTGTGCTCAGTGGGGGTTGAATTATCTTCAATGCAAATCCCATTTTATACTCAGCTCTGGCAACCAATGCAGTTATGTCTGGAGATAGTCTAGCCACTGTGCAAATCCCCCTTATACTGTTGAATACTAGGCTGTGTGACAACAGGGAGTTACGGTCTGTGGAGCCATTTGCATTGATATCTGAACCCCTTTAGTAATCCTCCACAGTACACTCATTGAATAGTGACAAGTCAGTCAATTTCTGCAACCTGTTTTGTTGCTCCTTTCATAGCAACATATCCAGCCACACATGACAAGCATATCTAGTGACTACTTTCGCGTTTGCAACACACTTCCTTGACCAGCCAGATCTGCCTCCCTTCAAGTACATTTGGGCCTTAACGGGGTGTCACCTGTGTTATTTTATGAAGTTGAAGAACCATAATTTAAAGCATTCAAATGTATAAATACAGGCTGCTACAGAAATTTATATTGAAAATAGTTGCTTTAGTAGCCTAAACACTTATAAATAGTTGCCTCAAGCAAAAATTCAGCTGTGAAAATAGTTGCCTCCAACAAAAATTTAGTCATAAAAATAGTTATCTTATGCAAAAATTTATTCAAATACTGAAATTCCATGCTTTAAAAAAGATCTTACCTAATTACAGTTTAGTCGCAGATATAAGAAAAGGAACAAAACAGAAGAGCAAACCCAATTTTTTAATATTACGCATTATATATATTTCTGCTTTTTAATAATTATAACAAATCTATTTGCCATAATGGCAACCATCCGGATGCAATTTTCATTGTCCTCAGTATCAATCAGGACCCGCTATGGATTCCTGTCTGTATGCCACTGAGCTATTATCGCTTCTGTGAGTGCTAATATGACTACAGGAAAGCTACAAAATTATATTGATAACAACCTGGATCTTATTTTCAATTACATTTGACGGCATTCCACAAGAAAAAAATTTGAAAAAGTATTAGCAACATTCATTTCATAAACTGGTCATAATGGTAGGAGATCCCAGTGGCAACAGCATGGTTGACTTCTGCATAAAAACAGTAGATAACAATTATCATTGTATTCATCATTGCAAGATAGTATTCCGGTTTTAACTTTTCAACGATGTAACAGATTCTAATAATTTTAATAATTTGTTATATCAAAAAGTGTTCTAACTGTTGTGCTCATTATTTATTGCACCCGTAATTAATATGGAATTAAATATTTAGTTACAAAAACTTTTAACTCGGCATATGGTAAATAGACATGCCATATTTGTAACCAGTTGGACATGACCTTAAATTTTTGACAACACTGTTTTTTATAATCCAGTCATGGTGCTTTTGATTTTATTTTATATTTATGGAAAATGATCAAGAAACTTGAATCCAGCCTATATAATTGTTAAGAGTATCATTTAAGCTTTCATTTTGCAAGTCAGACCATGAATTTTGATTTGGTCAAATCTAGTCACAGTTCATTATATCTGAAATGTCAAATGAGGTAATCAAATTCTACTCAGTTTTCACCCCTGTTGATATAAAAACACTCGCCTGTGCTACAGACTTAGTCCATTATCCTTCAAATCAAGAAATATATAATACGTTAAAAAACTGTACAATAGAACAACATATAGTCACAAATTTCAAAGCTAAAGTCTTTATTACAGGACTTCATGATAAATAATTTCAGAGTTACTACTGAATATCAGCAATCAGCCGGTGGATTGTTTGTTTGTGGTTTTACGGCTCAAAGACTACAATGGTCATGCTGCGCCGGGACCTACTGTTTTCCGAGGAATCCGAACCTTGGATCTATGATTTTCCGAGGAATCCGAACTTCTTAAAGCCTAGGGGACCACAGTGCAATCTTTATGAGATCTCTGACTAAGCGTTCTTTGCACTGTTGGGAGTCGAACCCGGATTAACGGCGTACTAGGCGAACGCGTTACCACACTATGCCAACACAGGGCATCTACCGTTAGAAAACGTTTTTAAAAATAATTTTTCCAAAAATGAAATATCAATCCATTTATTTCTTTACTGGACAACTGGATTAATTTTTCTGAAAACATCCCTTTATTTTCAATGATTCCACAGAGTCCTTGGACAAGCACTGCAGAGCCCTTAGTGCTCCGCGAAGCACAGCTTGGGAACCTCTGCCATAAAATCATTGCACTTTTAACACAAGAAAAAGATGATTGTACATCCCTCCCTTGCCTCAGATATTCCTACTCTTCTAAGTTTTATTGATAATTTGTCACACCCAGTAACTAGATAGGTGAGGGGATTGGCTCGTTATTAGAAATACAATTGTGCTTATCAAGTAGAAAGCTTTGCCATCTCATGCGAAATTTCCCTTTCAATTATCAATGATGAGGGATGCTTTTAGAGGACCTGTTTCTGACTCTTACAAAAGACAACGCTTCCACCTTATTGCTATATGTCCGTAACCTAATAGCAAAATAGCAAAACGTACATACATTCACTTTTAATGCATTGGAGATATTGGGAAATTTTAAATTTAACAGTTTTGAAAAGGTTTTTTTATCAGTATCTCTGTCACGCGGCCACCCCTCAGAATGGCTAGTTTTCTAGAAGAACCGATGGTGGTCACCTTAGACAAGTTTCACTGTATATACTATGGTGGAAGGCTAAACATTCCTGTATTAAGGGTATTTCGCAACCTAAATCAGGGTTTGGGAAAAAAGTCTTGTACTGGTCAAAGCCTTTGACTTCAAAGGACTGATAAAACCTTTCCTGCTTCAAAGAATTACTCAAGCAATTATTTCTTAAAGGAGTTTCCCTTTTAGTAAATATTCTAGGAAGTTCTCGGTGTTTGCAAAAGTCACATTACGACCCACATGATTTGAATCCATATTTGTCCTTCACATGAAGAAACTGCTTTGTCCTCACCAAATTTCAACATTCAATTCTGGAAAAGGTACGTTGATGACATAGTTGTTGTACTTAAAACTAATGCACTCCAAAGCTTCTGCCATTACCTAAATAACCTAAACCCACACATAAAATTCACATAAAAATCAGAACAGAACAATAAATTCCCTTTCCTAGATGTTCTTGTACACAGATCTCACGATATCTCTACCTTCACCTCAGTTTACCATAAACCCACCCAATGCAGATATCTCGATTTTAAATCACATCATCCAACATGCCATAAAGCTTCTGTTGTTAAAACGTTAAGTCTTAGAGCCAATGCTCATTGCAGTAATGAAGAACTTTCAAACACAGAAACCAAACATATACACACGGCATTTAAAAATAATGAATACCTTAAATGATTCATTCTCAGAAACTTTAGACCCAATAGCACATATTTAAATGATACACACCACACCCGCATGTCCATTCCATATATTCACGGCATTTTCGAAATAATCTCCTGCATCCTTAAGGAAACAAATATCAAAACATTCTGTTACCTTGTCACAACACTTGGCAAACACCCAGGCGCGGTTTCAGAATTTTTTTATGGGTGGGCCTTCATTGGAGGGTAACTGGGGAAGGGGGTTCTTTTCAATGGCGTGACAAAAGAGGGAGTTGTACACAGTGGGTGCCACGGAAGAGGGAGACGTTATTTTTGTACATTAGCTTTAAAAATATAAAGTAAAACCTCCATTAATGGATAACCTTTGAAGAACGAAAACCTCCGAATAAGGAATCTATCTCTGGGACAATTGAGAAACACTCCGATAGAAAACGTATGTTATTTTGACATGCATAATAGTTTTCGGTATTTATTTTACATAAACAAATACTTAAATACATATTTGAATTACACCATATATCTCATGGTTATACTCCGAAGTCTACTATACAATACCTAATAAAAAAAATAACACGCTTCAGAATCAACTTCTGTTGTGTTTTAATATTTTAGCAAAGCTAATCTGGGCACTGAAATGGTGATAAAATGGATATTTTCAATTAATACTTTCTCATATTTCTTCGCAATTTTATCTCTATTTCTGTTTTTTCTTCAATCTCTACTATCCTCTTATATCTCTGCTCTCCACTATCCTATTATCTTTCTATTCTCTACTATTTATTATCCTCTTTATCTCTATTTTCGCTATTTCTTTCAACATATTCTTTCATTTAATGAATATTTACAACGAAAACTGACGTCGTTATCCCTTTCGAGGTGCAAATTTGTCAATTACTGTGTCAGGATTAATCATGAGGGCATTGCTGAGTTCACGCTCTATGGATATGTTAGGATGGCGATGTTATGAAGGCGTTTCTCACCATGCTTGCTCGTAGGTATGTTTTAATACACTTTATGGTGGAAAAACTCGGTTCAGCTGAGAACAAAATAAATCAATATTACATACTCGTATAACCCTTATATTGATTTACACAGGTTTAACTGCATTCTGAATACATTAACCCAAGCATTCGCACGATCCATGTGAATATTTATGTTCATGTCTGTACCTTTCTCGCTTATTTCTTCATTATAGAAAGAAATAAGTTTAAAAAAAATGGATTTACGGCAATAAAAATAGAACATTTAACAGTTAAATTGTATATCATACAATTTGGATAATCATGGTAAGCGGAAAAAATGGGTTGGATAAAATAGACAATGGCAAAATAGTTATGGAAAAAGAAGTATGGTAATGGTCTTTAATTTCCTAATTGAGGAAATGCATAATTATTAAATGAAATTTCTTAATAAATAGCTATAGAAATTAGTTTGGTACATCAAAGGAAATCATCCTTATCAAACCCTCTCGATTTGCATATTGCTATCATGAAAATATAACTACACAAATCAGTAAGATTTGATACAGAAATGTACATGGAATTTAGTAGACGTGGCTTCAATAGCAGCCGAGATAAATAATAGGGGGATGCGATACCACTCGATATGCCCCTGATAGGTTGTCATGTATAAAGACACTCATGTGTACTATCTGTCTATAAAATTTGGTAGATGTGACTTTAGTAGCATCCGAGATAAAGGCACCCCTCGATGCATCAATGATGATAATCATTTTAAGAGGGTTGCAGCTGTGAACATTGCAGTTATTTCAATTGCAATTAAAATTATGAAATTTGTGATTGTCTCTTTTTTTCAGGCCATTTTTTCCATGCCCTTCTTTCCCTTCTCCCTTTTTTCCTAGATTCGTTTCCAGTCTGAGTACTCCTTATTTATTAATAACTACGTTGTTTTTCTGGTAATGAGAAATGGCGGCCAACAGAACAAAATATTTCTTCGTTCTTAACCGAGTACTCAATCCATGCATGTTTTTCATACCAAGTACTAGTTTTACAGTTCTGTTAAAAAATTTTTTAGAGCAATGACCCTAAAATTTTGAATAAATCAACTAAGAATCGTGGGAATTTAAACGAAATTATAGCTTGGAACACGTATCACAAACTGTGTTCCGCAAATAGAAAAAGCTACAATGCATTGTTTGTTGACACAACGAAGGCAACAAAAGCGAAGAGGCAGTCTTTTGGCTATCTTTTCTAGTTGTTTTCTTTATTTTATTAGCTCACTTTAGAGGTGCATTTCCGGTTAGTTTGGATTCGGCACATGCTTTTATATCACATTATTATTATTATTTTAAGCTTATATCCCCCGAAACTATGTGTTGTAGGCAGTGTCGGATCCAGAGGGGCATTTGAGGAGGGTATCTTGCAATGCAATAACCCATACATAATGATAATTTCTGCCCTTATCAGATTAATGGGCTATTGACTGGTTAGGGATTTCCTGATTCCCCCTATGGATCCACCCTTGATTTCGAAGAGAACTAGGCTACTTGTTTTTAGGACTACACCACTGCTGTACTTATCACCCATTTGTCGGTAGGAAAAATCAAGTTTTGGTTGTGTTGGCCATTTATCACAATTTTTACTTAAATCCAGAGTTATTTTTTTCAACTTAGTCCAGCTTGTATTTGCGTTAAGATGAAATCTGATAGCGTTTCAATCTATATATACCCTTTTAATTGTTCCCACACTTTTGAAATGTCCTCGTGAAGGAATAAACGTTTTACAAATTACATATTCTGATTCTTATACACAATGAATACACACTTACTCACATATAAAAATTGTATCTAAAAACAGCTCTATTGCAATTATATTAAAAAAATGCCTATTTACGCATTGATAAACATTCAAACTTTTACCTTGCACAAAAAAAAAATGGTGGGCCAAGGCCCACCCACTAAAACCGCCACTGCAAATACCTCATCAAAGTTAAAGACCCAGTTCTAACAGAAGATCTCACAGGTGCCATATAGCAAATACTATGCAAAGACTGCAAGAAACATTACATAGGGCAAACAAAAAGAATTATCAAAACAAGAAGACAAGGACACAAACAAGCACTCGCTAAAGAAGACATAGCCTCACATCTAGAAGAACACGCTTTACAATACGGACACGAACCCTACTGATTCAACAAAAATACTACACCGGCATATCACAAACAAAAATTGTTGACTCTTCTTACAATCTTGGAAAACTTACAAACTTCATGGGAAAACCATTAATACATCACAACCACTACCAGAAACTTGCAAAAAACTATTACTCTGAAATGTATGGGAATCCCCCAAAATTAGGTGCCCCACAGTACAAGTTTTTCATTAGTTCCCATTGTGGTTTTCTATTCTGCGGGACTGCTCTGATGAAGGGTTTTTCCAGAAATTTCAAGTGTAAAAAGGGGCGGAAACATAATATTGTCACATTACTTCTGACGAAGGATTACTGTTGATGCATTCGAAAGCTTAGGTTGGCTTTTTCATTGCTATTTTGTCAGTGTTTAATCCTTTGTATGTAAATTTATTTGTATTTCTAAAAATAAATCTTAGTTTTGAGATCAATTCAGTCAAATACTTTACAAGTTGACAGGTACGAACAGGTAAAGTTAGTGATGAATTTTTACAATCTTTAAGGGTGAGCAATAGTGTAGGGACCACAACTATGGGCCTTAGGCTAGCAGTATGTCCCAGTCTAATTAGCCCATTTGAAGCAACAATTATCATAGGGCGAGAGACATATCCAAAATTGAAAAGAAGTTCTGGAATGTTTGTACTGCGCATTTGTTAGCATGGAGAAAAATATTCCCAGAGATGTCACTTGCACAGATTCCCCACATTTTCTTTCCCTTTCTATTGTCTAAACTTGCTGTTCGTCAAATGGAATATTTGAAGATTATTTTTGTTAAAACCATTGTATGTTTACAAACCTTGGTAGAAAAAATAAAAATAAATGAGAAAGGAAAAAATAAGTTGCCAGTACATGAAAAAAAAGTAGCCACTTTAACGAAAATAGTAGCTTTTGGGTTGTTTTCAATGAAAAAAGTTGCCATAGTCGCGTAACGTCAAAAACAATTATTTAAGCACAAAAATAGGTACAAAAAGTTGAATTTTAGTCGCTTATGCCAACTCTGAAATACTTTTTAATCTGCTAGCTATTTATGTGCTACACATGTAATAATTGCCATACCAGGTCACTGATTAACTGTGCTATAAAGATAGGCAAACAACAAAAACAATAAAATTTGTGAATAAGTTGTTTGTGCAAATATCACTATAAAAAAAGTCTTAAATTTCTTATTTATATCTTTCTCAGCAAAAAACATTATTACTGTCAATGAAAGCAGAAGTAAATATTAAAAAGTGATTAAATATCAATTTGTTTACACACAGTCCAAAAATCATTTGCATGAGTAAAAAAAGTTACATTTTAAAAACACTGGATATTGACAAACATATTAAGAAACCTTACTTTATTTGAATCACTTGAAAGAAGTTTAATTAAATATTCCACATCACCATTCTAAAAAACAAATAATAAAATTAAATATTAAAAAATTTCAATACTTAAAATAATCATCATTACAATTATTATAGGCAGCAATTGCAAGATTTGCTATCGAATTGGATTTTTGTTTTGCCCTTAAGGTTTCATTTTAATTTCTGACATTATTAAACATCTGCACAATTACATTAAACATCTGCAAAAGAATGACTGTTGATTAATTTTCCTCTTGTTTCAAGAACAAAAAACCACCTGTTGAACAAATCTCAGAAAAAGAATTAAATTGCTTTAACTACATTTATGATGCATAATATAGTTGACATCAATTGCATAAGTTTTTCTAAGAGTAGGACTGATAGAGAGGATGTGTTACTGTTGCTTTACACTAGGCAGGTAACACTAACTACAACAAATACTTAAAAAACAGACAGTATTGGGATAGCACAAAGTTCCAATTTTATGGATCAGTATAAGAATAAAATATAGAACGATTTATATTACAGAAATGTCGAATAGATAGTTTGATAGCCTTTGATAACGTTAAATCATTTGTTGGCTTTTAGCTAAAACAGTTCTTGAAATAAAAAATTTCCTGTTTATTTTTTTTATTTACAGATTACACACACACAAAGAATGTTTGACTTTATGAACAAAATATGTGAGGATATATTTGTAAATTTTTCATGGGTAACTGAAAAGATTGATTTTTCTGGTAGCTAAAAGCTATCAAAAGATCAAGAAAAGAGCATTAGCAAAGGCATCAGTTCTAGAAGTAGTGACTGCAAACTTATCATTTTTCAAAACATACTTTTCAACAAAAAATTATAACAAACTGTAAATTTAATCATGGAAAACTGAATGTGTAAACAAGAACAGTAGAACCATGCTTAACTGCTCCCCGTTTAACTGGCTCTCTGCTTAAACCGGCTTCAATTTGATCTGTGAAAGTTAAAAATTCTTTTACAAATCGCTCCTTCCAGTAATGGAAGGTATTTTATCACGTTATCTTCAGATGTTCGTTGTTTCTTACGAATCTATTTTTATAAATTTTTCTGTGATAGGAAACTTCACCTTTTTAGGGGTGAGGGGCATACGGTGCTTTATTTGTGACTGGATATTTTAAAATTGGAACACGTGGTTCCATAGTGTAGGTTCTGGGATTACAGAGCCTCTTCTGGTGGCCATCCTTCCCAGTTCCCTCCAGCATAATTTTACTCATTGTGTATGTGGTAAAAGAGCGATATTTTTTGTTTAGTTTTTATTTCATCGCATCATTTAAGGCATGGAAAGATATTCACATGTTGTTTTAGTTACAGTAGTTGTAGAGGAAACGTTGTTGAAGAGGGAAAATGTCTGGTGTAGCAGGTAAGATAAAGCGTGTTGTGGTATCGATGGAGAAAAGACTCAATGCTATAAAAAGAATGAACAGAGGTGAAAATTTAAAGACAATCACTTTAGATTTTGGTGTCAGAGAAAGTACTGCCAGCAAGTGGAAGAGGAAATGGAATGAGATAAGAGGCATTTTGTAGTCAATTAATGTCAAAGAACGCACTGGAGTCACATTTAACATTGAAGTGGTCCAATTTAGAAAATTTGGACGGATCAAGGTGTAATCGAATCTCTTAAACGAAGATACCGTCGGAAGCTACTGGTAGCATTACAAAATTATACTATTAATGTCAACCTAATTGACTCAATAAAGGCTTATGTATATTAAAGATGTGGCGTACATTGTTGCTTCAGCATGGTCAGAAATGCCCACTTCAACTTTAGAAAAATCATGGCGGAAGCTAATGGCTCCTATACAGCAAGAAACAAATGAAAAAGAATCATCTGAAGTGATTGACGAAATGCCATCAACAGAACTCTCCGCATTAACCTTTGCCAAATTTTTTTAAGCTTTTCAAGACTATAGTGATATTACAGAAGTAGGTGTCAAAGAGTGGTTTAAAATTGATAATGACTTGGAGGTCAAAATGTTATCTGACAAAGACATTGAGACTATCATCGATGCACCTCAAGACGTTGCGAGAGATACAGATGATGCAGATTCACCAACAGGCTCACGAGTTTCCCATACTGATGGAATGAATGTTTTAGAAGTGGCTCTTCATTATATTGAACAACAATCAACGTCCACATCAATTTATGCAATGCTAATAATGAAATGGCAGGACTTCACAGCCAAATATCAGGAGTCAAGTTTAAAACAAAAAAAAAAAGTAACTGATTTCTTTAAAGAATAGTAATGCAATTGTATGTTTTTGCTTGTTTGGATTTTTTATGGCATCATTTGTATGTACACCAGTACGGTACGTATTTCTAATTTTTTTGATGTAGTCCATTAAATATAGGTAATTTTTAATAGTAGTATAGTATGCACAGTAATTATTTTTTGCTTTAATTTGTTTAAATACATTTATAATGTGCAGTTTTCCTCATAACGTAGAATATCTAACAGAGCTATAAGAAAAATGACATGGATTTATCGTTTTTTAAATCATTTCTGTTTAACTAGATTTTCTCTTAACTGGCTTACCCTCAATCTCAATTAAGCCGGCTTCTACTGTAAATGTAAGCAGCACCATAAAGAAGCAAATGCATTTAGACCCACGTTTTTGACCCATAGTTCCCTTCACATCTCGTAAATTAAGGACAGCTGCCAAATACAACTTGTATACAAAAATGTAAAAGTCATATTTTAAATATTTTCATATATAAATCAGCAGTGGCCCTTGACAAGGTGTAAGTGAAGCTGTGTGAAGCTAATTCACCAAGACACATTAATTTGTTGTTTATACTCGCCAGGAAACTGGTTTTTACCTCATTCAGTAAATAAGAAATTTACAGTAACTTTTAGTTTGATGAATTGGCTTCATATCGTTTCACTTAAGTCTCGCCACAGGCTGCCACTGATGTAAACGTGTTTTCATATACAATTTGATACATGTTGACTTGAAAATGCCTTTAAATGTTAACAATTTTTAAACAAACAAGGAAAGTATTAATAAAACTATTAAACGAAAACAATGTGTTTTATTAAAAAAAAACTACCTTGGTTAATTTGCACTTTTGTATTAAATCAAAATCAATAGGAAGGAGCTCTAGAGTGGCCATGTGGTAATGTATTCATCTATCATGCCATTAACCCAGGTTTCATTCCAATGGTATGTAGAATACATGTCATTTTTTACCCTACCACACTCCATTGAGAATTTGGCAACAGCGGTTTAGATTCCTTGGAAAACTGTAGGTCCTGGCACAGCATGACCTTTGCTGTCTTGTACCATAAAACAAAAACAAAGATTAATAGGAGAGGTGAGGTGAGCTTGTTTCTTTTGAATTAGATAATTAAAACTTGGCATACGTTTGAAAACTATAATACTCGTAATTTTCCCGACATGTATTCAGTTTTGGTAACTGCTACTGCAAAAAATTCTGTCTCATATAAATGTAAATACAATGCTGTAACTGGAACCAAAATCTGTAAAGCCATATTAACCTACTGTAAGATGTTGAAACATGGGTTTCAATGTGGAGTCCATTGAGATATAAATAAATTGTCCTTTGTTTGCAGATGTGAGGATCAATGGGTGAAGGAGCCTTTGATGCAGTTATGCTGCCAAATCTTTCATGGAAAGTACTTCTCAAAGTAAATAGCATACTGTGAAAAGTGGTCCAGAAACGTAGAAATTCTCGATCTTATTCAACTTTAAATCATTTGCAACGAAAAATGTGTGCAATGTAGGAAAACACTCATTTAAATTCCTTCATCCATTTTTTTCTCCAAAGGGCAAGCTTTTTTTGAAAGTAAAGTTTTGCCTGTTTTTTGCAAGATGTATGAGGTTCATTCAAGTTCCAAGTTCTAATTTTTTACTAGTATTTAATCTTTCGTATGTACATTTAATAAATTGAGTTTTTAAAAAATGTCATACAGGGTTCCCTTTCACATTGGGGAAAAAATTTCTTGACAAAATTCCCTACTTAATTGCAAACAAAACACTGAATTGAACTTCGGTTTTGGGGTAAATAGTTTTGAGTTTGCATAAAGTTTAGCTATTCCAAACAGAAGCTAGGAAGGTTTCCCTGCCTTTTAAATAAAAATGTAAAAGAAAAAAGAGAAAGCGAGTCCGGTGACGGAAGTACCATCCAATGTAAAACAGCGCACTTTGACTCCTGTTGAACAAAATAAAGTAAGCTGACGTATCTTTTCAAATTATCATTTAAAATCACTATGCAAATTGAATATCGGTATTATAATGGTATAACGTTTTTCTGTCGTAACAGCAAGACTTTAACAGCTACATTTTAAACAGTAATTATTGCGAGGAATTAAATAGTGGGTTTTTATGAGGCCTTTTATAATCAAAAGAATGAGCCTAAAATATTTTTCGGGTGAGTGAGTAATGGGAGGAAGGGATGTAGTAAGTAAATGGTATAGAAATATCGATAATTATTACAAATTTCGGCAATCTTACTTTATCTTAAATATGTGGATTATACATGTTGATTCAGGGGCTTAGCTATACCATATAACAAAAGTAGGCAAAGCCTAGGGGCCCTTTTTCATCAAGGTCTATTGACGTAGCAAAGGGTGGGGGGCAAAAAGCTTGAAAGAACTTCTTAATAGTTTTGTACATGGTATAAGGGTAGGCTGTGCTCCCACCCTCTATGATTTAAATTTACATTACACGATGGTACAAATAAAACTTCTCAATTTGATGTTCGGAAGTATTTTTAGGTTTGCCAATTTGGGACGCCATTGTTTTCATTTTGTCTACTTTAAATTTTCAGACCGAATGTCGATTACCAACGACTCATGACCACATGGTACAGCGTGTACACTGCCTCTTTATGGCGTCTACTGTCTTTAAAACGCCAATAGTTCAGTGTTACTGGTGGAAAATACAACATCGTAATTTGTATTATATAACACATTCAGAATAGATTCTAAATTTGAAAATAAACGATAATGTAGAATTAAAAAACAATATGACGAGTTAGCTTCAGATTTTTTGTTTGATAATAGCGATCAATTTTTTAAAATCAGTGTTTTTTACTATGTTTTAGGCAAAATTATAATGCAAATTAAAAGTCGTTTTGAAAGCATGAAATTAGTAAAAAAATATTTTGTAATATTGGAACAGAAAAAATAATATGTCAAATGCCGAATTGCTAAGTGAGTGCGAAAATCTCATAAAAGAGTATTCATCTGTATTCTCGTCCCAACTGCCCATTTACTATTGTAATTTAATCACGCTTGTCAAACAGGATTTAATGGCAGACATGTCTATTAGATAATTTTTTTGTTTGCTAATTACAAAATATAGTGTTCTATTTGTAGAAGGTGACTTTACGGAAATTTTTACTTTATACTATTTTTTACCCTACCCGTGTCAGCTGCCTCTGTCAAAAGATCATTTAGCAAATTATGAATAACAAAAGTTTACAAAAGAAATACTATTGGTCAAAGTAGAACGTGCATTATTGGCTATTGAGACTTAACACATGTCAGTAAAATGGTTTTGAAAGATATTTTCAATAATTTCGCAAAAATAAAGGAGCAAAAAGCAAGGTTTTTTTACATTTATTTGTTTTAAAGTTTCGTTGTATTTACATTTAGTAGTAGTATTATAAATTTATTTTTGTCGAATTGAATCTGATAAATAGTAGTATACACCAAAAGTCATTTATAACGATGCTGGTTATAACGACTAACCGCATATAATGACGGAATTTTTACAAGAAGTTTGGTTTGCTATTCTACTCTATATTAAATATATCGGTTATAACGACATCGTATATAACGACGAAACCTGCTTTAACGACAGCGATTTGGTAGTCTACGTAGATTCTAAGTAGGGAAACTCGTATCGAATATAACGACGTGACTTGACAGTCATAAATCGGAACCAAGTGGATTAGTTATCAAAATTTTAGCGTTATTTTAATCTCGTTTATTTACAAATGTCCGAGAAATTTTTATCAGGGCGAGTTCAAGTATTACGTAAGCTCTTGTTTTTGCGGTGTGTGTGTAGGGGGGAGTTAAAATGGCCAAAATATTGCTTATGTAATACTTGAACTCTCCCTTACTGCTAAACCTGAATATTGAAGATAATAAACCTTAAAAAACACGTGATTTATTAATTGAATAACACGAAGGTCATATTCTTTAGAGGCCTATTTTATTTTTTCAGCATAAAACTCTTAAACCGGCACTGTTCGGAAGTCATTAGTATAATATAATAAATACTATTCATTAGATTTGTTTTCTACATTATATACTTTAGTATTTTCTAGAATTTTTTCAAATTTAAAAAAATAAAAAGTACTATGTATTTAGTGTGGCTATAAATATAATTTAATATAAACGGAAATTAAATTCATTATAATTAAATACATTTTTATTTAATTTTGAAACCAAAAAGTTTAATACTTTTTACTATCAAAATAATTTATAAAACTCTAGAGTGTATTATACTGTAGGCTACTATGATTTTAAAAAGATATCGTTTATAACGACTATCGGTTATAACGACCAAATTTTCGCGGTCCCTTGAAGGTCGTTATAACCGATTTTCACTGTAGTTCGAATTTTTTATCACCCCCTTGTAAAAAAGTTTGATTCACACCCTGGCTATAGTGGTAAAGTATGCATAACGGTCAATAAATTTGAAACTTCCGTATAAAATCTCACTGGATCTTAGCCCGAATCACAGCACAAATGTGATTTGGCATGGATCTTCAAGATGTTGAAACAGGTCTAAGTCCAATGCACATCAAGCATTCAACAAACTTTCATTAAGTTGGTATAAATTTGATGGAAGAAAATTTTACTGATGGATCTCTTGTTGTAATATGTTCTGATCTCAACAATGTTAAGATTCAGGCTTTGTGTGGTATCACAGATAGATGGAGAAAGTCACTGTCACACTTGCTAAACGAGTCTTGTATGATGGATGAATGCATTACCGTAAAGAAGTAATCACTTGCAGAATAAAAACGTAACATTGCAGGATGGACATGATCAGTAAGAATTTATGTAATCCTTGGACAATATCCAACAGAACTTAGACTGTTTCCAGGTACCACCATTGGTTTTTCTGTCAATGTTGCGATACCCTTAACTGAAACCAGTAAAGCTTCAAGGAGCCACGACGAACAGTTTGAAAACACCAGGATTACATTAACATAAATTTTTACACTAGCTAATGAATTTATGGACAAAAATGCACAAAAAATGTAAATATTTTATGACTACAATATTCCAAGCTCATAAAATTATTTTAATCATATGAAATATTGAATAATTTATGGAAACTTATTAACACATATTACAAGTTGTGAGTAAACAAAATCCGGCACATAAAATCAAATGGATATATATTTATTCAAAATACATACCTGCTGTACTAAACATGTAATGCATTCCATTATAACTTCATCAGTATTAACACTATCAACAAAACAGCATTTAATATTGTGTAGAAAATGTTGAATTTGATCATTCCACTGTCGATTAATTAGCTCTTGACCAGCTGCACACACTACTGAAGATACATTCAATCCACATTCCTGCGGAATAGTAAAATATTTCGAATGCAATATATTTGACAGATAAATACCACCCATAATTTTAAAATAGATATCAAGTTCCAGCCTTTTTTTTTTTAATTTGCTTTGTAAATAACACAAGATAAAACAGTATTAAATTAACATTTCATAAAATAAATTAATCAGGTCACTCAACACATAATGGAGTGCATGTTTTTCCAAACGTTTGCAATTTTTAAATTATTGCCAAGTAGGAAATTTGAAAAATGTGACAAAAAATGCATGTATGAGATATTCAGGTAATTCTTACATTCCCATAACTGTCACTTTGAAATTTAATTATGCAATATTAATAGATAGTAAAAGTAATTTGTTGTTAACATGTTTACCAAGTATTTTCTTTTCCGTTCATTTGAAAGGTAGGGTATTTGTATGATTTTAACCAAAATGCAATTTTTTTAGGGGAGTCAGACATTAGATTTTATATAATAATGAAGTACATAAATAACAAATAAACTATTTTAATATATAGTTACCAGGGGAAAAATAATACGCCAGGTAAAATACAAAATCATACCTTAACAATTTTTGCAGCTAAGTCAAAACCTTCATCAATTTTTGTAGCATTTACAAGAACCTATAAATATATGCATATATATAACAAAGTTTCATATCACAACATGAAATTTAGAAGGAAACGTTTTACAAAAATCATGTGAAAATATTAAGAAAAATAAGTTTTAAACATTTCCATCATAACTGATCATATTAAAAAAAAAAAAGAATTTTCGAAAAATTCTTAAATCTAAAAAAACATGCATATAAAAAAAAATAATAAACTTAAAAAAAATGTTTGAGTTTAAAACATCCTTATTAAAATATGGAACTAATTAAAAAAGAAAATGATTTTAAAATAGTTAATTGTTACTTTCACATGGGGATGCACTATGCTTGAACATTCTTACAGTACTCTGTTTTATGTTAAAATGTGAATATAGTATATGTGCAATCTTCATATGAACCCAATAATGCAAGTTTATTCCATACAAGAACCTCTCAAAATTTATTGACAATTTTAATAACTTTAACAATAAAATGATGTATTGAAAATTATGAATTATAAATGAACTTAGAATTGAATGATGAAAATGATTAAATATAATAAATATAACAAAAGTAAGAGTTGAAATGCAAACTAAAAATCCTACAACCTAAATTTGAATTTTAAAAATGACAACAATAAAAACAATTTCAATGAAAATAACCTGAGGGGTGGAATTTCTTTTCTGTTAGGAAAGTTAGCAAAAGCTTAAATGGCCTCCATTTCCCCAACACTGAAGTTTTAATTGAATAATGTAAAGGAATAAATAATTTTTGGAAAGTTACGCAAGAACTTGGGAGTCCCAGCTCATCTTCTCAAACCACTGTATACAGACAAGGAGGTGACTATGAGAACAATGTATGGTGACACAGATTGCTTCAAGGTTGGGAAAGACATGAGGCAAGGATGCATCTTATCGCCATTCCTATTCAATTGCTATGATGAAGTGATCATTTGGAAATTTAACCTAGACACATCTACCATCAGAGTGAAAATAGGAGGCAGGCAAATCAATAACCTACGATAAGCAGATGATACAACCTTATTTGCAGAAAATGAAAAGGATTTAAAACAGTCAATTATGAAAATCAAAGAAGAAAGTGGAAAGATGGGTTTGAACTTAAACATTAAAAAAAAAAAAATGACAACAGCCAAAAATGTGAATGTGACTATCAAAATCGATGATGAAGAAATTCAAGCAATCCAGGACTTCACCTTTATCGGGTCCAAAGTTGACTGCACTGGTGAGTCAACACCAGAAATCAAGTGGTGAATTACACTTGTGCGGTGAATTACACCTCACCATCAAGTGCAGACTTTTCCAGGCCATCATCTTCCCAATCACAACATATGGGTGTGAAAGCTGGACTATGAAAGAGGCTGATAGGTGCAAACTGGACGTTTTTGATCTATGGTGCTGGAGAAAGATCCTTCGGATACTATGGATAGATAGAGTCACAAACATGGAGGTCCTGAAATGCATCAACTCCTAGACATCACTAGAAGGCAAGGTTACCCGGTTATGACTGGCCTTTTTTGGTCATGTCATGCACAAAAACTCACTAGAAAAATCTGCGATGCTGTGAATGGTCTCTGGATTCAGAAGGAGAGGTCGGCAAAGAACATGTTGGCTTAACACCAACCAAGACGACACAAAATTGAATATTGTACAATTGAAGGAGAAAGTTCTGGATAGAAATACATGGAAGTTCGCATATGAAGTTTCCAAAGGTCGGACATGACTGAATGGATAACAACAAAGGAATAGTACAAAAATTATAAAGTGAAAAATTAATTAAAAGTCAATAAACATGAAAACATAAACATATATTCATTTTTATAATAGTTTACTTATTCATTTACTATATATATATCAGTGGCGGCTTGTGGCGAGATTTTAGGGTATGTGCATGAAGCCAATTCACCAAAACCCAAAGTTACCTTAAATTTCTTTCTTATTTACTGAATGAGCTAAAAACCAGTTTCTTGACGAATAGAGGCCATAAATTGATGCGTTTTGATGAATTAGCCTTCATGCACACACTCTAAAATCTCGCTATGAGTACATGAGTAAAATAAAATCAAGTTCCTTTAATTTCTTTCTGTCATTGTTCTCCAAAATAGCTTAAACTATTAGACTTATTTATTTATTTATTAGTTAGATTATTATATTGGCTCATAATGCCGATCAATGTTTGTACATTGCAGGTTCAATTCTTCTAATTCAGACCAACTATGATCTGTCTAAATTTATTGATTCTTCACACACACACACACACACACATATATATATATAAATGGATTATATAAACGTAACATTTTATGAATATAAATAAATTAAATATAATATAGTAAACCCTTTTTTAATGACCATCTGTAAAAAAAACAGCAACCTCTGAAAAGTGTATATTAGTGGAAGTAAATGTGTTCGAGAGGATTATCATTAGAGCTGACCTGTGGGCAACAGCCACCTGTAGGCAATCATGAAAAAATTCTTAATAGCCACCCAAGTATTCTTTTCAAATCTATTTGTAACCCAAAGTGTCAACAATGCAAAATGAAGTTTACCTGACATGTCCAAAATCTGTTGCTAAGCAACACTGCCCACTGAAATATGGCTCTTGCCAGTTCTGATCCTTTGTGTATTGTCATCAACACTACTTATTGAGTAGTGTTGTACCAACCTAACTAAGCTATTTTAACACAAATGTACGATCATGATAAGTTCTAAATAACAATTCTTAATCTATTTATTGGAGACACACTGTACTAATTAAATGGAAACAAAAGCTAATTCTTCAATTTTAAGGAGAAAATCAATTTTTGCTACATTTGATATCATCCAAGAATTGACAGAAAAGTGAGGGAAGAGGCGGTATGTAGATCAGAGAAATGCACACCAAGATCTTTCCTGAAGGTTCATCAGCTATAGATTGTTAATCATTTGTACAGGGCTCACAGCACACTTTTCATAAAGTAAGGAAAATGAGGGTCATTTATTCTTAAAAAAAGGATGAACAAGGACCATTTTTTTCAAAAAGAGATTAATAAGAACCTACGGCAGTGCTTTGTATACATTACATTTTTAAAAAAAATTGCCTCTTGAAATTTAAACAGAGCTTATCAATATCATTATTCAGAATTTTTTAAATGTTACAGTCCTTTTTCATAGGGAGCAATTATAAAAAATTATATTTTATACTACATCTCCCTCTCCCAAAAAGTGGACCTAATAAGCAAAATGTATTCAAGAATAAAGTAAACAGCATTAATTGTGCTCTATATAGAACTTTACATTTTATAATGAAAACTCAATAACTGAGTAAATTCAAGGCAAAAAAAATAATTAAAGTCCTAAAATTATAATACATATTAAAAGTAGCTTTTGATTATTTGCAAAATAGTGTGGTTAATAAAGAACATATATCTAAGAATCATTCATTTAGAGGTTACAAACGCATTGGTACTACTGCAATAATCTAATTGCAGTAACAAACCAACCTCAATATTTTAATTAAAAAAAAATATAATATAAGAACTACGCATGTTCAATAATTTACAAATGAAATGTTCGCAAATAAACATTTGAAAGAATTCATGTAAAAAATTGACTTCAAAAGACATTTGTAGCTTATATTAAATTTATAATTAACAAATCAATACAGTCTCTTCATAAATAAGTAGATAATTGCGAAATACAATCTGTATAATTAATCTTATTGTTGTACCCAATTGCTATTGTAACTTGTGAATTTGAAATTCTGGAGTTGGGGTCTGAGGCAGGGGAAGAGCAAAAAAAAACTATCAGATTTTCTATTTAGCAACAATCAATTGCTTCAGGAAATGCCTTTGTAAACGTATAAATACCAACGATTATTTACGTTTAACTACCCACTTTCCAATTAAGTGTCAATTAACATGAAAATGGAGAAAATAAGGACCATAGGATACAAAAAACAGACTAGCTGGAAGCCCTGTGTGCATGTTTGGCCAAGAAGTATTTGCGTGTTAAAATTTACTGTAGCTGTGTAATTTTTTTCTATGTGCATAGACTTTTTGTTACATAATATATATATGTGT
The DNA here is from genome assembly GCA_006491805.2 of Dysdera silvatica. NCBI lineage: Eukaryota > Metazoa > Arthropoda > Arachnida > Araneae > Dysderidae > Dysdera > Dysdera silvatica. The sequence continues at coordinate 312,844,765 of QLNU02015360.1, forward strand.
CACCATGAAAATACTAAACCAGTGATTCTATAATAATGACTAGGGAATGTCCAGAATAACAGGGCCTGTTAGTGAAAGTAGATAATGAAACGTTGAAGAAGGGGTATTGGTTCTGGCAACCCCTTAAATTCCCCCTTCCAGCAAAAGGGGGGAACACCGACTGTGGAAGAAATGGGATTATGTATGTGTTCACAATATATATTTATAGTTACATTCTTTATTTACATTATACGTTACGAATTAAATGGAATAGTTGATAAAAATAAATTTCTCTCATAATGAATTTTATTTAATTTTATGTTCATAATTTAATTTTTTTTTAACTTTGTAACCTTACAGGGCGTTTAAAAAAGCCCCATTGTGTACGGCCTTGGTGGATTTGTAAATTATCCTTTAAATTTTTTTAGCAACAGAATGTATGTTAACAGTTAATAAGTGTTAACATTTAAATAATTAATTAGTTCAAACAACAATATAAATCAACGTTTATTGGCGTAGTGATACCAGCGCCGATGTTATGGTGTGATTAGATGGTGAAACGTTCGAAAGAAAATAAATATTTCTGCGTTCGGTGGGACTGGAAATAACCAGCATCAGTAAACAGTCTTTATATACGTTCGTAAAGAGATTAAATATTAATAAATACAGGGTACCAGGGAGGAAATTACATAAAAAGGTTAAACACTGGTAAAATAGCAATGAAAAAGATCACTCAAGCTTTCGGACGCATCAGCAGCAGTCCTTCATCAGGAGTAATGACGATGTTATGTTTCTGTCTCTTTTTTATACTTGAAATTTCTGGAAAAGCCCTTCATCAGAGTAGTCCCGCAGAATGGAAAAACCCAGTGGGAACCAATGGGAGGCCTCCAATAGAAATCATGGAAAAACCCAATGGGAACCAATGAGAAACCCATACCGTGGGCTACCCAATAAAAACCAAAAAAATTACTACACTCTTATCTGATACAAATACATACACCCGCATCACAAAAGACCCTACACAAACAATTCAATCCAAAATGAACTCTCTCCTTCTAAAACTCTATAAATCTAAAAAACTTACATTTAATCTCTACGACTCTTTAAAATGCACTTCCGGCCGCTTACCATCCTTCTACGGATTACCTAAAATTCATAAACAAAATATTCCTCTTAAAACTATAGTTAGTTTTTGCAGCTCTCCTACATATAACCTATCAAA
>QLNU02015360.1:312852204-312863186 GCA_006491805.2 Dysdera silvatica
ATGTTCAATAATTTTGTAGAGGAAACAAAAATACAAGTTGACAACATTGAGCTAGAAATTGCTGATTCATATATTTACCTTGGCCAGCTGATTTCAATGGATGGCAACATTATGAAAGAACTCAACAGACGTATTAAACTTGGCTGGAGTGCATTTGGAAGAAACAGTTTTATCCTGAAGGGGAAATTGCCTTTGTGTCTAAAAAGAAAGGTCTTCAACCAGTGTGTATTGCCAGTCCTCTCTTATGGATCAGAGACATGGAGTCTAACAGTTGGAGCAATACGAAAGTTACAGACAACGCAAAGGAGCATGGAGAGGTGCATGCTTGGAATAACTAGGAGAGATCGAAAAAGAAACACTTGGGTGAGAGAGCAAACTAGAGTAGAGGACATCATTGTTAAAGTAAAAGGGCTGAAATGGCGATGGGCTGGGCATATTGCAAGAAGAACTGATCAACGATGGACAACAGAAATTCTGAACTGGATTCCAAGAGACCACCGAAGACCTAGAAAACGTCCTCAAACTAGATGGGTGGATGAAATAAGAAAACAGGTTGGGGTGACGTGGAAGCGAATTGCTCAGGATAGACTTGTGTGGAAAGCATTTGGAGAGACCTTCATCCAGCAGTGGATAGATAATGGTTGAATATGATGATGATGATGATGATGATATATGTGTTATGGAATAATTATAAAACCATCTTTTTAATTAATGGAGCTTTTTTGTGTAACAGAAAGGTTGAACAGACGATTTCCCATGATGATTCTAAAAGCATCACTCTATTGTTTAAATTATGTTGCTTTCTCTATATTACTATTATGGACATTATTGCAATAATAATGGCGGATCTTAGCGACAACGTTTTGTGAACGGTTTAGTCGTAATAAAAAGTCCTGTTGTAAATTAGTAGATTTAAAAAGAAACGAAGTATTAAAAATAATAATACAAATTAGAACACATTTACTACGTAAAAAAACAAAGGAAAAAAAGTTTTTCCTTCGTTTTTTATGCAATAAATATATTCGTTGTAATTTGTATTATTATTTTTAATTTCGATACTGCGTAATACGTCAGTAATCGCATTTTCATGAAATGAAGTATGCTGCTTTAAGGAAATTTTGTTTAAATAAATAACAGAATAAATTTACTAAATAAGGTTAATACACAAGTTTAATAAATAATTTTTATATATTTAATATAAGAGATTTTTATCAATTTAATAAATAAATTTTTTAAATTAAATAAATGAAAAATCTGCTTTCGGTATATAAAATACTTAGTTAGCTCAAATCGGTCATCCTTTTAATCAGTTTTCTTTTCACCGCTCGATTTTCTTTCTAATTTTTAACATTATTTTCACATGGAAACTAGTTTTTGCACATACTATCTATTTCTGTTTAAACCAGTGTTTTTCAAACTTCGGTCGCGCACGGACCTCTTTAAGCATTGCTTTATTTATCACGGACCACCGGGGGGGAATTCTTTTCCCATTAAAAAATATATTGCCTGAAGTTAAGGTTACCAACTATGGTTAATAAAATTAAGTTCTACTTAGCCATCGTCATACTCATCGCCCGCTCCCCCGGCCTCTCCCAAGGAAAGACATAACCGTAAAATAACCCTCGATTTATATGATTTATTAGCAGGCTTATAGCCTATGTATATAAGAGCTCTGGGTAGGGATTTATTTATCCCTTGAAATATAATTTGTATTTAAATGTAACTTTTTGTGGTAAAGTTTAAGCTTTTTGAGCTTTTTCAATAAGCTCATGATCTCTAATCATGGGTTTATTGTCAAACCCACATGAACAAAATAGTTTTAAAGTAACGCTATTTAATATAAAGAGATTGCAAGTTGTAACTTTGACAAAATAAGATTGTAATGAAAACAACATTGTTAATTTAATTAAATAATAATAAGCAATATGCACAGCATGGGTATTTTTAGAGGAGTCAAAACTTTCACGAATCGCCGAAAGGTAAGGTTTATAACAGGTAATATTTATGAGAAATTCCTTAAATCTCGCACGAACCTAAATTCTAGCCGTGCCAACAGTTTATAATCTTTTTTTCTGAAATTTTGTGATGATCCTGTGGACCACACTTTGAGAAACACTGGGTTAAATGCTTAGCCCCTAGCAGTCATTTCCACCCCAGTCATTTGGACCCCACTTCAACAACTCTGGACATGATGGGACGTTCTTAACAAATGCAGGCCCACCCGAAGCATTTAGGATAAAGAAACAGGAACCCTCACCCCTAATTAAGAAGAAGAAACATTCAACGGTGGAAAATAGGACAATGGTGCCTGTCTTAACCACTCTATCAAAAGTAAAAAAATACGCTTTCATATCAATTGCCTACGGTCCAAGACACCCGGTTAAACGGAGGGACCCCTGGTTCGAATCCAGGATGGGAAATCATCTCTTTTCTCCAAAATTACATAAGCTCTAGCTCTGAGCTGTAATAAATAATGCGGTGGCAAAATTATAGTATAATAAATATAAATGTTTGGCCACGCAGTCATGTCCAGGCTCTAAACTAAGTCACGTGAGTTCCATTATAATGAACCATAGGCATAACTAGGGAGGTTAAATATGGCGTAAACTCAGGGGGGGGGGAGCAAAAAAAAACAAAATTGTATGGGAAAAGGTATGATTTTGCCTCTTTTCTAATAAAAACTGCAAGTGCCTCCCTTGCCCCCTCTAGATTACGCCTATGGCCAGGACAGAATTATTTGGAACGCTCTAATAAACGTAATGTTGCACCACGTAGATATGGTCAAATAAAAATTTTAATTTGTTTACGTTTTTTACGGCGCAAGGACCACAAAGCATATGTTATGCCGAAATGTACAGTTTTTTGAAGAATGTTAACCTGTGATGTAAAGGGAAGAAAATCCTGGACTACGGTGGGCAGAAAGGGAACGGACATTCTACGATATTATTAGAAATCGAACCCGGGTTAATTGCACGATATTTGTTGCCACTACTCCACCGTAAGGCAGTGGTCTTAAATTTTTCCGAAAAATCTAAAACTCTTTGGTCAAAGGGAACCAAACTCTGAACTACGATGAGCAGTAAGTCGTTTTATTTTTTTATTTCTGTTTATTCACACCATCTCTTTTTTTTTCACATCAATGGCAATTACCGAAATTAATCAGTCTCTAATTACTTGTCACAGACTTTGAGACCCTTTGTTATTTTTAATGGAGAATCCTTTTTTAATCTACTCAAATCTATCCAAGTTAGTGAAAGGAAAATTTAACTTTATGGCAACAGTAGTGTCTTGCGAAAGAGTTTCTTTGAAGACCTTTCGCCATCTGTCTGTGGATTTAATAATTATAAAATGTAAATTTTTTAGCTTATCTCCGCGTGCTATACATTGGGTAAGCATTCATTTAATTTGTTTTTGATTATATTAATTCTGCCATTTTGAGCAGTTGACCAAACACGAGAATAATGGACCATCACCCGAATGTATATCATCTGATACCAGTGGTTTAGGATAGGGAGAGAGGGCTTACGGGTTCAAGCACCCCCGTTATATATCAAAAGACATTTATTTTTTCTAAGACCATAATCTTCTTCAAAGCCACGTGAGTCCCCCTATAAATTTTCAATTGCTATGACACTGACTGATATTTCCCATGAATTAAAGAAGTTTTACTAGTATACAACTCCCAGTGATCTGCCTTTTTTTCTACTTATAAAGTTCGAAAACACCACCTAAAAATTGCAGGCGAAAAATTCAGCCACAATTTTAATGTCGGCGCAGTATAGCCCAGATGCTCTTGCGCCATAAAACATCCAAACAAACAATTTTAATGTGATTTTGAAGTGACTCTATTTTCGTCCGAAATTTACTTACTCCATTCTAAACACCAGTATCACCTCCATACCACCACCATTCGCTCCATCTTGTTCTGGTATTCAGGGAAATGCCTTTAAACAAGTGCCCTTTTTATCGAAAATAACAAAATATGAAAAAGTTAATGACTCAAAAATAACATATATGCCCTAAAATGACGAAAAAACCTAAAAATTCAATATATCATAAAAATCCCGAAAAATACAAAATCATAAAAATCCTAGCCCTAGTGATACTAATTAAATAATTTTCTTTCATATTTTGTTAATTTATTCTATTGAAATTAAAAATTAAAGGGACAATAAAATATAGTCGGGCCCCCCCCACTTAATGAGTTCATGGATAATAGAATACCCCGCATATAAGAATAAAATATACAGAATCAAATTATTTCCACATATAGGATTAATATGAAATTTTCTCAGGTTATACAATAATCTTCACGGGCTATTCCTGGATAATCATATGAAGACTACATAATGTGTTTATTTTGAAAGTTAACACATAAACGAAGGGGAAAAAATTCTCTTTATGACTGTGTCTTCCCTCCAATGCAACATTTTTGCCTAGAGTACCGTTAACCCAGATTCAACATTCAATGGTGCCAAAATAAAATGCTGACAGAAAACTTGCTCACTGTAGTCTGGGGGTTGATTCCCTAGGCCTTAAGATGTTCATATTCCTTGGAAAAGTGTAGTTCCTGGTACATTATGACCTTTGATTTCCTTGTGCCATGAAAAAAAAATGTATCTTCCCGTCAACATAAATTACTTCATGCAATGGAAAAGGAGTTAGATAAATGTTCAAGAGACCCAGTAACTATTTCGGATGAAAATATTGCAATTGAAACTTTCGTTCATTCTGTCACTCTTAAAAGACTTGAGGAAACGTTACAGCACATTGACAAAAATTAAAATGTTCGAGTCTCAAGATTACAACTTTGAGTAAACTACAAAATTTGCTAATGATTTTAAAGATGTTTATAGTTGTTATTTGGAAATATTTAAAAAAAAACCTCAAGCAAACCACTATTACAGCTTTCCTACAGAAGTCGTGTCAGTACAGCAATTACTTCTGTATTTAACAAATGAAAAGTGATGTGAGCTTCAACAGTTGCTGGATTATATTGAGGGTGAAACATTGAACAAATGACTATATTTAAACAATGTGGATTTTGATTGAATGTGTTTCTAATAGATATTTTTGTATGTGTAATATACATTTCTTTGCTATATTTTAGTTTTGTATTGTGTATGAATCATTGCTTTTACATTAGATATTATTTTACTATCTTTTATTTTTCATTAGTATGATTTTCAATGGGAATAATTGTCAGGGATGGAAAATGTAGTTATTAATTTGCACCTATGGGAAATAAGTTATTTCTATACGAATTCCCACTTTTAAAATGAGGAGTGGGAATGAATTTATTTATAAAGGCGAGAATTACCTGAATATTGTTTTGAAAAAGTTCTTTTTTGGTCGAGTTCCCTTTGTTTTTTCAATTATTGACCATGTGCACTAATGACCACATTATTGCCAAAGAATATAAATATACCGCTATATTCTTTTCTCATACTTTCGAAAACAACATACGTAAAAACAATTCCCCTTTTGCTAATCTATGAACTGATTTATTTTATTTCGTAGGTATCTTTCATCTAATTTTAGGACAAAAAGAAAGATGGATAAAAAGTCGACAGACATCATGGCGATGGACAAAATGGAAAAATTTTCGGTATTTGTGGCCGACAAAATGGCGAAATTTTACTGGGGAACACAAAATAACAAAACAGTGGTAGATACAGACTTTACTGGGGGAGCAGGTTTCATGGGCTACAAAAAAGTAATATGGGTTGCACTCTTCGATATAATACAATAAAGAGGGCACTCTGCACCACAAGAGACAGTTGGGGAGGGGGAGAAAGCTTTAACGAAACGGGCATTGATGGCACGCTGATATTATTAAGGGGTACACAAAGTAACAAAAACATTGGTAGATACAGACTTTATTGGGGGGCATTAGACCACAAAAGGCAGTGGCGGTTACAGTATTTAATATAATTCACTAAAAAGAGCACTGAACCACAGGAGGCAGTGGGAAGGATGAAAATATCTGTATCCGCCACTGTTTTTGCTGCTTTGTTTCCCCTCTTTAATAATATGTCTGCGCACCACTGCTTATTTTTGATCAATGCTCGTTTCGTTTAAAGCTTTCACCCTCCCCACTGTCTCTTGTTCTTCAGTGTTTCCTTTAGTGTATTATATTAAATACTGTAACCGCCACTGCTTTTTGTGGTCCAATGCTCCCCAATAAAATCTGGATCCACTACTGTTGTTTTTTTGCTTTATGCCCCCTCAATAATGTATCTGGGCACCATTGCTTTTTGCCATTTCATCCGCCCCAAATCGTTGCCATTTCGTTCATCCCAAACACCGACACTTTCGCCATTTTGTCCATCACCATTTTATCCTAACCAGAATTTTACCATTTTGTCCATTGCCATTTTATCCAATTACCCATTAACACCTGTTGGATTTGTAATTCTTTTGTTTATTTGTTTAAGTTCATTCTTTTGATCATGAATGATTGTTTTAACCAATCAGTAACGAAATAAATAAATTTTATTTAATTAAATAAGTAAATTCTCACTTTAGAACTTTAAAAAATTCTATTAATGGAACACAACTAGTGAATTAAATAAATTCTTAAAATTTTATTTATGGGAAAGGTTTTTTTAATCTTTTTCTAGGAACAAAAACAAATTCCTTCCACCCTTGCTTTGTTCTTTTACCTCATCTACTTACATTAGCAGATGACACAATCTGAATGTGAAAACACTAACTTACTAAAATGATTCTCAAAATTATTTTTGCAAAAATAAATAAATTAAAAAAAAAAAATCTCTGGTACGCAGAACTGTAACCGATTTCCCTATTTACATAAAATGCATGCATCAACTCAATGTTTCACCCTGCCCAGTATCACTGTTTTCAAATGAGGCCGTAAATCTATTAAACATTGCTGTGTTTTATAGTCTACTGAAAATAAATTTACTGTTCCCTATCCATTAATTCTATGAAAATAATGTAAATCGATGAAACTATGATTTATGAAGGATGTTACGTAACTGGAGGAGAACCTTAAAATAAGCTATTGCTTTCTGCTCTCCTCAATTTCTAATCTAATCATGTCAATATTTTTAAGTCTAATTAAATCAAAATTGCAACATCAGAATAATATCGAAAGAGATATACTGACAACAACTGTATATAAGCTGAATAAAGTTTATTTCTTCTGCTTCTTTCTTAGGAAAAAAAACTCACATCGTTCATTCATTTATTCGCTCGCTCACTCACTCATTGAGAACATGATAGATACTCGAATCGACAGATAATAGAATATCTGCATTGAAAACTGTTCAATTGTTAACAGTTATTAACTGTTCAATTATTAACTGTTTAATTGTTAAAAGTTATTAAGTATTTATATAAATCGAACACTACGCAGATTAAATCAAACAACAATGTCAATCAATCAACGTTTATTGGCGTAGTGATACCAACGCCGATGGTATGGCGTGATTAGATGGTGAAACGTTCGAAAGAAAATAAATATTTCTGCCTTCGGTGGGACCTGAACCCACGACCTTCCACTTGCCGGGCGGAGGCTCTACCTATTCGGCTATGAACGATAATGTTTAATCTACATAAAAAGGTTAAACACTGGTAAAATAGCAATGAAAAAGATCACTCAAGCTTTCGGACGCATCAGCAGCAGTCCTTCATCAGGAGTAATGACGATGTTATGTTTCTGTCTCTTTTTTATACTTGAAATTTCTGGAAAACCCTTCATCAGAGTAGTCCCGCAGAATGGGAAAACCCAATGAGAACCAATGGGAGGCCTCCAATAGAATCATGGAAGAACCCCAATAGGGACCAATGAGAAACCCACACTGCGGGTTACCTAATTTGGGGATGTCTCATACATTTCAGAGTAAGAGTTGTTTATAAGTTTCTGGAAGTGGTTGTGATGTATTAATGGCTTTCCCGTGTAGTTTGTAAGTTTCCCAAGATTCTAAGAAGAGTCTACTATTCTTGTTTGTGATGTGACGGTGTAGTATTTTTGTTGAGTCCCAGTCGGGTTCGTGTCCGTGTTGTAAAGCGTGTTCTGCCAGACGTGAGGCTATGTCTCCTTTCGCGAGTGCTTGTTTGTGTTCTTTTTTTCTTGTTTTGATCATTCTTTTTGTTTGTCCTATGTAATGTTTGTTGCAGTCTTTGCATGGTATTTGGTATATGGCGCCTGTGAGATCTTCTGGTGGAACTGGGTCTTTAACTTTTGTAAGTTGTTTGCGAAGTGTTGTGACAGGGGAATAGAATGTTTTGATATTTGCCTCTTTAAGGATGCGAGAGATTGTTTCGGAAATGCCGTGAATATATGGAATAGATATGCGGGTGTGAGATGTATTGTTTAAAGATGTACTATTGGGTCTACAGTTTCTGAGAATGAATCGTTTAGGGTATCCATTATTTTTAAGTGCCGTGTGTATGTGTTTTGTTTCTGTGTTTGAAAGTGTTTCATTACTGCAGTGAGAATTCGCTCTAAGACTTAATGTTTTAACAACGGAAGCTTTGTGGCATGTTGGATGATGCGATTTAAAATCGAGATATCTGTCTGTATGTGTGGGTTTACGGTAAACTGAGGTGAAGATTGAGTTATCGTGAGATCTGTGTACAAGAACGTCTAGGAAAGGGAGTTTATTGTTCTGTTCTGTTTCGTATGTGAATTTTATATGTGAGTTTAAGTTATTAAGGTAATGGAAGAAGCTTTGGAGTGTATTAGTTTTAAGTACAACAAACGTGTCGTCGACGTATCTTTTCCAGAATTTAATGTTAAAATTCAGTGAAGATAAAGCAGTTTCCTCAAATGACTCCATAACCAAGTTAGCTACAACACTTGAGACCGGAGATCCCATGGCAGTGCCAAAAACTTGTCTATAGATAGAACCATTTGAGGAGAACACAGCAGAGTCCAGACAAAATTTCAACAATGTGCAGATGTCGTGAGGTGTTAGTGAAGTGCGTTCATGTAGTGTTGTGTCATTTTGGAGGCGTGTAAGTGTGGTGTCGATTGCAAGTGATGTGGGAATGCAAGTGAAGAGAGAAATTACATCGAATGAGACCATGAGGTGGAGTAGATCTCATCAAGTTATGGGTTGTTAAAGGTGCAGAAGGATTGGCTAGTAGAAACAGTGTAGTCGTTATTACCGATTATAGGAGAGAGTAGGCGATTGCAGGTATTTTGATAGGTTATATAGGAGAGCTGAAACTGTACTATTGGTCTGAGAGGAATATTTTGTTTATGAATTTTAGGTAATCCGTGGGGGCCGGAGTGGCGGCGGAGGTGCATTTGAGTAAATTAGAGATTAAATGTAAGTTTTTTTTAGATTTATAAGAGTTTAAGAAGGAGAGAGTTCATTTTGGATTGAATTGTTTGTGTAGGGTCTTTTGTGATGCGGGTGTATGTATTTGTATCAGATAAGAGTGTGGTAATTTTTTGGTTTTTATTGAGTAGCCCGCGGTACGGGTTTCTCATTGGTCCCTATTGGGGTTCTTCCATGATTCTATTGGAGGCCTCCCATTGGTTCTCATTGGGTTTTCCCATTCTGCGGGACTACTCTGATGAAGGGTTTTCCAGAAATTTCAAGTATAAAAAAGAGACAGAAACATAACATCGTCATTACTCCTGATGAAGGACTGCTGCTGATGCGTCCGAAAGCTTGAGTGGTTTTTTCATTGCTATTTTACCAGTGTTTAACCTTTTTATGTAATTTCCTCCCTGGTACTCTGTATTTATTAATATTTAATCTCTTTACGAACGTATATAAAGACTATTTACTGATGCTGGTTATTTCCAGTCCCACCGAACGCAGAAATATTTATTTTCTTTCGAACGTTTCACCATCTAATCATACCATAACATCGGCGCTGGTATCACTACGCCAATAAACGTTGATTTATATTGTTGTTTGAACTAATTAATTATTTAAATGTTAACACTTATTAACTGTTAACATACATTCTGTTGCTAAAAAAATTTAAAGGATAATTTACAAATCCACCAAGGCCGTACACAATGGGGCTTTTTTAAACGCCCTGTAAGGTTACAAAGTTAAAAAAAAATTAAATTATGAACATAAAATTAAATAAAATTCATTATGAGAGAAATTTATTTTTATCAACTATTCCATTTAATTCGTAACGTATAATGTAAATAAAGAATGTAACTATAAATATATATTGTGAACACATACATAATCCCATTTCTTCCACAGTCGGTGTTCCCCCCTTTTGCTGGAAGGGGGAATTTAAGGGGTTGCCAGAACCAATACCCCTTCTTCAACGTTTCATTATCTACTTTCACTAACAGGCCCTGTTATTCTGGACATTCCCTAGTCATTATTATAGAATCACTGGTTTAGTATTTTCATGGTGACACATATATATATTATGTAACAAAAAGTCTATGCACATAGAAAAAAATTACACAGCTACAGTAAATTTTAACACGCAAATACTTCTTGGCCAAACATGCACACAGGGCTTCCAGCTAGTCTGTTTTTTGTATCCTATGGTCCTTATTTTCTCCATTTTCATGTTAATTGACACTTAATTGGAAAGTGGGTAGTTAAACGTAAATAATCGTTGGTATTTATACGTTTACAAAGGCATTTCCTGAAGCAATTGATTGTTGCTAAATAGAAAATCTGATAGTTTTTTTTTGCTCTTCCCCTGCCTCAGACCCCAACTCCAGAATTTCAAATTCACAAGTTACAATAGCAATTGGGTACAACAATAAGATTAATTATACAGATTGTATTTCGCAATTATCTACTTATTTATGAAGAGACTGTATTGATTTGTTAATTATAAATTTAATATAAGCTACAAATGTCTTTTGAAGTCAATTTTTTACATGAATTCTTTCAAATGTTTATTTGCGAACATTTCATTTGTAAATTATTGAACATGCGTAGTTCTTATATTATATTTTTTTTTAATTAAAATATTGAGGTTGGTTTGTTACTGCAATTAGATTATTGCAGTAGTAC
>QLNU02015360.1:312863657-312876280 GCA_006491805.2 Dysdera silvatica
TAATTGATCTATTTGCTTAATTTTAGTAGTTTGCTTTTATTATATTTAAATCTATTCTATTCCTGTAAAGATTTATTTGCTGTATCAGTTTTTATGCATAAAGTTGATTTTGATATTTTAAATCATAAATATGCTAGCTCTCCACTAGGATAAAAATATTAGTATTTAATACATTATTAAACATGGTTCTTAATTCAGTGTGTATTTCAAACTTATTTCTGTTTTTCTTTTACTCATTTCAAGAAAATTAATATATTAAATTTACTGTTAATTCAGTTAGGTTTTGACAGTGTTCATTTGAGTCATGCAGTGGTAATGTGTTTGCCTTGTGCCCCACTATCCTGAGTTTGACTCCCAGTGGTGTTAACAAGTGCATATCAACTAACTGCTCAATTCAGTCCAGATGATAATCCACTATGTCCTAAGAGGTTCAAATTTTTTGGATAACTGTAAATCCCATCATAGCATTTCCCATCTGCCCTTATGCTGTAAAGCTCACAAATAAACATCATTCATTTTTCATAATTTTCAAACCAAAAACTAATTGAATTGCATATATTTATATATTGTTTGTAATATACATATCAGTTTTTTATTCTTATAACATTTTATGCTATTCAAAGATATGCTGAAGAGAACCAAGTTTATCTTTTTATATAGTATCATTTTTTGTATTTTACAAGTATTAATGATCATATGTGTGTGAAAGTATATGAGTATGTATGTGAGTGTTAGAATTAATTTTTTAAATCTCAGTTACCCACTGGTAATAGTCATTGCCCTTTGAGATCAGTGGGCTGTCTATATTTGATTTCCAATAATCTTAGTTGTGAGATGTGTTCTAACATGTTATGGTCCAGAGTTAATTTTAAGCTGTTATCCATATTTTATGTGACTAGCACAATCTTGGATTGTAAAAATATAGAAAGTGAAAATTTTTATTGTATTTATGTCATATCTAACTGGCCTGGGTAAATTTATCAAATAAACCAATTTCTGCTGTATGTGATGTATAATTTTCATACTTCATTACTTACATAATTTGAAATAAGAAATGTGAAGTATGGAGACACACACATAAAATATATTGCTGGCAAAAAAAATTTTACTGTGTCAACTTTGTTTATATTCATTAGAAACTTCCTTTCATTTCAGTATTCAGATTTATATATCGTTAGTATCTATTTAATCTGTTTATTTTGCTAATTTCTAAACTATTTGAGATTAAAACAGATTTGATTCATAAAATAAAGGTTTTAAAATTAGATTGAATTTCTATTATTCAGTATAAAAGCAATTTATTCATCAAAATTTTGCAGTATAACTTCTTATATTATATACTCAATAATGCATGTTTTACTTTTGTATTGAAATAAACTTATGTAGACTAGTACTAAATTCAATTTTTATGATTCTATTTAATAGGCATCAGCAGTATTTAAAGACATATCTGTCTTAGAGCAAATTCAGAATGGGAAAATAGAGGTAAAATATATCTTACTTATTTGTTTTAAATATTTATTTCTACGTTAGTTTTGTTGTAGCCTTGGCCCTTAGGCCATCACAGTTAATTGAACCTACATAAAGATTTGACTGCTTCAAAAAGCTCAACAGCAATAATATGTGAAAAAAGCAACTGCATTTTTTGCTTTATTAAAAAAAATAACAATAACGAATTTTAAAAGACTAAAACTAAACTTTACTAACTTGGCTACATAACATAAAAAAGAAATGATCATGAACTTTACCAACCAACTTAATACAAATACATAACTTTCCTTGCATGTTGAACAAATGTAGCTCTCACAATGGCAAAACTCATAACTTTATACCCAGGTAGCCATGCACCACCAAGATACACTACGTTATACAAAACCAAAAACACGTCATTTTCAATACAGTTCCGCACTCCTCACAATTCAGCAGTGGCGTAACATGATTTACAGCATTGGTTAATCTCTAATTGTTCATCTATTCTCACCCCCACCCTGAATTAAAAAAAATCACAATCTACACATACACACACATACAACAGACACCCACAGGATAAGAAAAATTGAATATATTTTTAGTTTTATGTTAAATTATATATTTAATTTATATTATTAATTTTATATTTTCTTTGTATATTTAAAAAAGAGGTGCCTATTAAGATGGGTTTAAAGTGAGGCAGATGTTTTATAAAAAAAAATCATGAAATAAAAATAGATGAATTCATAAAATAGCAGAGTTATCAACATGTCATCCTTATCCAACCCAGTAACATGGTTCATGCAAACTCCAATTTTGTGAGGATAATCCCACTTATGATAAATTTGCTCCAATTATATTATCGAAAGAGGCAAATGAATTTTCGATATGACTATTCTAAAACTATTAACTTATTACTTTGCATGGTGTCAGATAATCAAAATAACATTGATGGTATATTTTCAGCAAAACATCTTGGTATTTATATTTTTGCGCTAATAATGATGGAAGTATACCTTTAATGTATGGGCAATTTAAAAATTTTGGTATCATGTAATTTCAAATCAAACTTCATTCAGGCAGATTCAAATTTTTTACATAATGGGGTAATGATTTATAATTTATTGGGTTAATCCATCAAGGCAGCAAACGGTAAAGACTTTTTGGTTTAACAAAACCCCCACTGCCCAGAATTGGATATAATTAGTGGAAGTAATAAATAAGTAAATAAAATAAGATAATAGAGCTGATTGGTTAGTAAAGTTATGGAAGATATAAATTGAGAAAAACATAACGATATCATAATTCTCTGTCTGTCCAATAGATGTCTGCGGATGAGTTTTTTATATTGAGCAAAGGAATGAACAGATTTAAGTGAGTTAGGAAGAAGATCCCACACCCTAGGGCCAAAGCAACAGATGAGCGAGAGTCCAAGTTTCGTTCATAAATACTTTGGTATTAGACTGTTAAGATTTCTTGTAAAGAGGGTATGATCAGGAGAGTGTAATGAAATTAGATCAGAATGAGTACCATTTCATATAGTGTTAAAGATGAAGATAGAAGTTTTGTACATAAATAATTTTTCGATTCATAACATGTGATGGTTGTAAGCTATTTCAGTAATTCTGGAAAAACGAGTTTGATAATTTAGGAAGTGGTGGTATCTTTTTTGAATATGCAATATTAAAAAAAAAAAGAAAAAATCATAGAGTAGTAAAATTCAAGAAGAATTGAGTCGGATAAATAGTAGCCAACGTTTGAAATCAATCCAATATTTCTACTAATTATTTTACAGATATTGTTAATATGGATATCTCATTTAAGGTTGGATTGAAGAGTTACACAAAGAAAGTTTATATTTTGTGAGATTGAAATCATTATATTATTTATACTGAGATTAAATTGGTTAGGGTCTATTTTTTTGTTGGTAAAAAGAAGGCGTTTAGTCTTTGAGGTATTGAGTATTAGACAGTTACTTTTAAAGAATTTATCAAAGTATTTAATATTAGTATTAACCAAAAAGATTAGTGCGTTGATTTCAGTGCTTTTAAAGAAGATACTGGTATTGTCAGCTAAACAGACAGGTTTTTGAGGAGTCAGTAGGTTGAAGATATTATTAATGCAGAAGTTGAATTGTAGCAGAGTTTAAGCTGTGTACGTTTTTTGCGCATTTTGCAAAAAAAATTAATACTACTTGTGCTAATGAGCAAAAGCCCTGAAAATTAAAAATTTTCACAATTTTACGTTGGCAGCCACGCCTGCCATACGATGAACTTGAAGACCTTCTGTGACATCATGAATCGAAATCAGTTTGATTTTGAAAATATCTATAAACTACGATGTGTAGCAAAGCTAAGGAAAATTGTACAAATATATCACTGATTGCATAATTTTGTGCAAAATAAAAAGTGTTATTTGTAGTTCTAAATTTTAATTATGTTATTTTGTTTAACATTCTCCCAAAGTACAAAATGTTGAAGACATCGGAACTATTTACAGTAGAAAGAGAAAGCTAAAAGAAATTTAAAAAGGCTAAAATCTGTTTTTACATTTTAGTTAAAATGCCAAAGAAAAAGAAAAATCTAGCTTAAACCCTGAATAGTAGGGCCCCCAAGATGAATTCCTGTGGAACACTGCAGAGTGGTGTTTCTCAAAACTTTGGTTGCTTATGGACCACTTAAAGCAGGGGTCTTTAACCCACAGGCCACATGCACCCTGCCGACATGCGTTTTGCGGTCTGCTGGCTCATGAAAAACACAAATTGTTTCACACAAAAATACACTCTTGCTCCCTGTGAATCTTAAGTCTATGTATTTTATTCTGTGCACATTTTCACACCACATTTTTGAGAACTCAGTTTTTTTTTTACATTACCTGCGCAGAATATCTTCTTAAATCTTTACCACTTGAAAATAAATTTTTAATACGTCTAACCTGTTTGCATCCGTTATTTCAGTATGTCAACCTTCTCCAACTTGTATTAGATACTTGGCAACAGTTGTTCCCACTGTTGTACCATCTTTTAATGTGTCTAGCCTAGTGGATAAGTGAATATCATACCAGTTAAATTTTGTAAACGTAGATAGAGTGGTATAGATAGATGAAACTATTAACTTCTGCTGAGGAAATTGATGAATACTGAACCAAAGCATTCATTCAGAGATTTATCTGGAAATTTAAAATACCATTATTTGCCAATTCCTACTACAGCATTGTTGGCTTTAGCACATGGCAATGCTGATTGTGGGTGAGGGTTCAGCATGAATAACAACACCTTAAAATCGAGAAGCAGTCTTTGTACCCAAAGTATAAATGGTATAAGAAAAATTAAATCTGAGATAAAAAAAACAAAAACTGTGGCAGTATTAAAAATTTTTGACAGAAGTCCTAAATTTTTTACATCTGTTAAATAATCAATGTGGCATTATGAGGGCAGCATCAAAGCTAAATAGGTCATAGAAGAGAACCGAAAAAAAGAAAGCTGCACCTGATGTTAATTTAGATAATCACAAAAAAGAAGCAGTAGTACTTCAGAAAAAAAGCTACCCAGCTTATACTAAAAAAGGCTGAATATTCTATCGATGATGGAGTAAAAGGAAAGTCTTTTGCAGATGTTAAATGTAGTAAAGCAATGTAGCATGCAAGTTTATTTCCCAAACAATTTTGGATGAAAAATATTATTTTCACATTACAGTCCAACAAATGACTTATTTTTGGTACTTAACAGAAGATTGGACTTGCCTGAATACATTGAATTTTGCATGACTTGTGAGATGTTAAAGAAAAGAGTTTACTACTGTCCTGGAATGTCAAACAGTTTTGGTAATAACTACAGCTCTCATTCTGCACTACTTCAGTTCGAGAATTCTGTCCTCCTTCACTATGGTCAACTACCTCTTTTCCCAGACATTGTTATAAGTGCCATTAACAAACATATAAGAAGTGGTTCATGTTTTACTACTCTAATTACTTATCTCAAGGCTTGACAAGTCCGGACGAATACAATTTTCCACGTCATACTTATGCTAATGCATGTACTGATTGATATAATTTACATATGGCTAAGATAATGTTTACAACCTTATAATGTTTCCTAACACACAAACTGAAGAGAATTAAACTTTTCTGATTTTTCTCCTATGAAATATTTCTAAGAAAATGCATGGTATAATAAGTTACCACTTTATATTAGAAAGGAGCCATACCAAAAGGAATACCAAAAATGACATATGGGCGTTCCACAACAAATCAAATGCCATTCGACGCGCCTCACTGAATAGATAAAAAATGTCAATGGACACAAAGCTGTCAGATCATGCAGTCATGAGTTAGAGGTCATAAAAGGTCACCCTGTGAGGAGGATCTCCAGCTGAGCCTCCACTGCTCGTCCGCGGGTAAATTCAGTCCCGTCACAGGAAGTACTTCATTTACGTTTTAGTAGATAAGGAAAAATCCCATGGCGAATCAATTATCGGGTACTATTGTCAGTGCAAAAATGGCCAGAGGACTGTTGGGTGCTGTGCACATATTATGACTACTTGTTTATTATGGTTTTTACCACAAATTCACGAGTGGAGATTATGCCAACAGTGTAACACGGTGTACTCTAAAGAAGTCATCCTCTGTCTATATGACCGTGCAGAGTGGTGCTTAACTTCGGCGTTCATAATGGGAACCAGTGTATTTTATTCACTCAGCTGCTGTTGGCTGAACGCTAATAGACAAAATCCCAATAACATTGGAGATGGCCTGTAACTCGTGACTGCATGATCTGACAGCTTTGCTCCCATTGACATTTTTTATCTACTCTGTGAGACGTGTCGAATGGCATCTGATTTGTTGTGGAACACTGATAGACGAAATCTTAATAACATTGGAGATCTCCTCACAGGATGATCTATAACTCGTTACTTCATGATCTGACAGCTTTGCGCCCATTGCATTGACACATTTTATCTACTCAGTGAGACGCGTCGAATGGCGTCTGATTTGTTGTGGAACGCCGTAGGCAAAATCCCATAGACATCTGGCATCGTCCTTTTTCATATTCACTTAATTTATTTATAATTGGATGAGCCAAAAAACGTAAATTGTTGAAAATGAGAATGTAATTTTTGTTCGTTTGTGGTTTTACGGCTCAAAGACTACAGTGGTCATGCTGCGCCGGGACCTACTGTTTTCCGAGGAATCCGAACCTCTTAAGGCCTAGGGAACCAAACCCCGGACTACAGTGAGCAGTGCGATCTTTATGAGATCTCTGAGTAAGCGTTCTTTGCACTGCTGGGAGTCGAACCCGGGTTAGCGGCGCACTAGGAGAACGCGTTACCACACTGCGCCACTGCAGGGCCAGAAAATGCAATAGTGAGGAAAAGTTGTTCAATACTGTCCTAAGTAAGTGTCCAAAATTTGAGAAAAATCAGAAAATATCTTCAGTCTGTGCAAACGGATCAAAGTTGTGCAATTTCGGTAAATTATAAGTATAGATTAGCATATAATGAATAGATGAAAATTTTTAAATTTCAAAATGTCATAAAGTGGAAAAATTATATTTTGCTATCTTTCGTAAATAATTATTTAAAATTTAATACAAAAATTTATTTTTTTAAAATTTCAGAAAATTTAAAAACATCTTTCATCGGTGCAGAAGGTCCAGGTTTTTAACATCTATATTCTATAGAGCAAAGCAATTTTCAGTGTACACAAATAATTTGTGTATCGGAAATTTTTGATAGCAGACTCCTTGGAATTCCTCAAGATAAAGAAATCGACGGAGAACAACATCAATATAGATAATTTGATGGCTGTCGGTTGTGAGAGAACCAATGTAAACATCGGTCATGTTGGCAGTGTGGTTAGACCTTTAGAATATCACTTAGAAAGAAGGCCTTTGCAATGGTTTGTGTGTCAACTGCACACAAACAGATTATTACTTAGACATTTGCTTGAACACCTAGATGGGCAAACAACTGGACCTTATACATATTCTGGTCCCATTGGAAACCAACTGGAAAAGTATCAGTTACTCCTTGTCATTCAATTTGAAAAAAATAATATCGAGATTCCCAACATTGACATCAATTATCTAAGAATCGATCAGAAATATTTAATTGAAATATGCCATGCCATTAACTGCAGTTCTGCTCAGAAGATTTGTCGAAAAGAGTTTCAGGAAAAATAACTCATTCTGGATGGCTCATGATGGCAAACTGCGTTCTCCACCTGTATGTCAGTACAGAAAAACTGCCATCAGAACTAAAGGCGTTGATGATCTTTATATTGAAGGGGTACACACAAGCCTGGTTTTGCATCAAATCGAAACCCTTTTGTGAAAATGGTAGTACTGGATGAAGTTTTAAAGAAAATCGTAGATCCTGTTATTCAATGAAATGCTTACTTTGCCCATCCAGAGAATTTACTGTTGTGTATGATAAGTGATGGTCATTCCCACATCAGAGTCTGGGGTTTAGAAGAATCATGTGGGCAAGAAAAGAAAGACTACAAGAAATTAGGCACATTGTCATTCCTTCATTAAATTTTGAAGCTTTGGATTACGTCGATTGGATCGATTGAAAGAACTGCTAGGTCAACGAACCTCCAATCTTTTCACATTTATCTGTGATGACTTGCAGTCTTTGGTTATTGGTGCAAGTTCTGCTGCAACCGAAATCCCAAAATTTCTTGCCATACCCAAAGTGTATAAATAACTGTTAAAATCGCCACAGAATCTACATCTGTGGTGTGTGTATATAGAAAAACAGAGATAATTATATAAGAGCTAAAATACAGTCCGGAGCTATTATGCCCAAGTTCAGCTCTAAAGCAAGTTATTTTGTTTCTGAATAAACGATAAAATAAGTGCTCCCACAATAATCTGGTGGAACTTGTGTGCAGTCACCTCCTCATGGTGAGTTCTTGATTGTTTCAGAAAACATGCCCAGTTGGAGATTTCTAGAACAGACGAAGAATTGCACTTGAAAATTTTGTAATGATGTAGTAAAATAGGGCTAAATATTGCTGAAATGTCAATTTTTTGGAACCTTCGCACTGGTGGAAGATATTTTAAAATTTTTCTTAAATTTTGGATCCTCACTACAGATTGTAAAACATAATTTTTCCGTGCTATGACATTTTGTAATTTATAAATTTTCATTTATTCATTATACACTATTCTATGCCTATAATTTACCGAAACTGCAAAACCCTTTACGCTGATGGAAGATATTTTCCAATTCTTCTCAAATTTCAGATTCTTACTCAGAACATTAATGAACAACTTTTCCACAATATTACATTTTCATTTTCAAAATTTTACTTTTTTTGACACACCCTATTATATAATCTGTATTTCCAGTGATTCTTCGTTCTTCCTTAAACCTTTTTCCATGCCCTTATAACATATACAATATTCATTACCTGTATATTTAACTTTTCTATTTTTTCACAGATTTCAAGTGATACTGGATTTTTTGATGAGAAAATTAAAGAAGAATGTTTGTATTATCTTAATGTTTATGGGAGTCATTTTTCAACAGTATCATTTTATCAACGCCATGGTTTATTAAATGAAGCTCTGGCTTATATTTTGAACCAGGTAGTTTTTGAGAATTTTAGTTACATTAACATTTAGTCAGTGTTACAATTTTCTAAAATTATTCTTCTGTGATCATTAAAATTTTTGTTTTGTTTATTAAAAAATACCAAGATGTGGCATGTTTTAATGTTTTGTTCAATGATATATTCAGCTGAGTGGAATGTGGGGATATGCAGTCTAACCTCAATTTAATGATTTTTAAGGGACTAGTGAAAATAATCATTAAATCGGGGAACACATTTATCAAAACCAATGAGGCACCCATGGGTGGGGGGTCGCCTTTATTAATCCGATTGATTGAATAGATTTCTAAAACATTGTGCAGTTCGTGACCTTCCTGAAGTTCTGTTCATGCGAGTTACCATCATGGTATGAGTCAACATGTCACGAACTGAAAAGTTGCCCCTATTAATGATAGACACAATTAAAAAGCCAAGGTGTTTTGCAAATATAAAATGTTTACCTATAAAGTACGAGAACAATGAAAAGACTTGAATGACATCTGAGTTGTATGAATCTTGGATTATGAAATTGGGCAAAAAAATTATAAAAAAAGGAAGAAAAGTTATAATGGTTGTTGACAATTGTCCCACTCACTCAAATGTTTTTAATGAAGAATTAAAGACAAAGTGATTTTTCACCTCCAAATGCAACATAAAATCTTCAGCTCATGGATCAAGCTATCAAAAAAATTTGAAACACTTCTACAGGAAACTCATTATTTTAAAACTTAGCTCTTCTCTAGATGAACAGAGTAACCCAAAGTAATCCTTTTGGACTGTGTATGAAATATTCATTATACATGGGAAAGTGTAAAAGTGCAAAACTATCAACTGTTGTGCATAACTACAAAAAAAGCTGGTTTTAACCATGGAAAAATTTTCGAAGAGCACAAAATTTCATCAAACGCTGATTGCAATATTTCAACTCCACATAAGGGGAATTTTTTAGCATGTGAATTGAAAATGCCAGATGAAGTAACTTAGAAATCTACATTCATATCGATGCCAATTTGGCAATTTTAACGCATCCTGCGAATGACGATATTATTCAGTTCAGGAGACACCTATTGATGATGACGAAGTACAGAGTTCACATCCTGTTCCTTCTTTTAAGGATACGTTTTTTGCAATCGAAACATTAAGATCCTTTGCTGAATCTTGCGAATCAATGCCTGAAAACATTTTTAAGACCATTGCTGATTTAGAAACTCATGTTCTAAATGAAAATTTTGCATCAAAATGACAAGGAAAAATTGCAGATTTTTTAATAAAATATAAATTTTAAAGGCATATGTATGTTAAACTTCCTTTTAATCACAGTTTATAGCAATTACAGTGTGTTGTGTGGTTTTAAAACATATTTTTGAATATATGTGTATCAGTTAATTATTCTATAACTCGAAATTTTGCCCAACTTCCATGGAGGTTCGACTTATAGAAGTTTAACTATATTTTATAAAAGATGAATGCTTATGTTAGCATGACTAAAACCATTGCAATAAAAAGAAAGTGATATAGAAAGAAAAATAGATTAGAAAATTTCTGACTTTTGGTAAAACGAATGTATTTTGTGTGAAGCTGTAATTGCTGTGAATGTAAATAATATAATTTATGTATTCTACTTTGATCTTATCCGAGGGTAATGAATAAAAGTAAGTAAGTAAAAAATCTTCAATCTTTCTTCATTAAGATAAGTTTTCTAATTCCTAAGTTTGTTCAAGATGAATTCACAATCATCTCCTAACCAACACCAATATTTATCCCAAATATGTCTTTGTTTTGTTAAGAAATGAAGTTGTAAAGTTAATTTATGGATGTCCTGTGTATTTAATTTTTCTCATGTGCCAGAAAAAATGAGATATGTGTAGTAGCACAAAGGTCTACCTTTCTAATAAATTACCGCAGGAGCATGACAAAACAAAGTGTGATTGCCTCAAGCACTCTTTCTTAAGTACTGTGCATACCATGCTTCATAAATGATGGTCTACGGTTCCCTAATATTTCCCAGTAGTTTAATCCTGGAATTAGCAGCATGTTGACAGCATGTTACCTGTGACTCATGTACTCTATTGGGTTCAAATCCAACTAATGACTGAGCCAATTCACTATGCTGAACTTCAAGAAATACTACACCTGCCGTAATTTTACGACTGTAGACCTACGACATATCGCATTATCATTTTTAAGAGCCTCCTCCTCTGGCTGAGTAAATTCATGAGCAAAGTCACTTATATCATGGTATACTGCCATCTTCAATGCGACTTCTATGATGATGGATTGTAGAAATATCTGCCACTTTTATATATAATTAAATTATGGAAGATTGCATTTAATGCAGGAGAGTGCGCATGACGATGTGTTCTAGAAATGGAAGTGATTATTCCAGTTTTTCTGATACCTAAGTGTATATGGCATGTCTTTATATATGCAGAAAATAGAGTAGGTGAAAATGACATCACAGAATAATTCAAATACCGAACTCGAGTGTTGCTGCTTCTCTTTTTTGATACACAATAAATTAGCATCATCAAGGGGCAAGACCACAGTGTGGTACCAGTATTCTTTAGTTTTGCGTTAACATGGCCAAGTGCGTGTGAAGTATTCTTTTAACTTGATCTTATTTATATTTTTGTTAAGCAGTGGCAAGCAGTGATTGCATTGCGTGATGTATTAATTTTGTGTCTAACCATTTGTTTGCATTTTTCACTGTGCCTTCACTCTGGGTGACTCATCGATTTGAGAAATGACCCTTCCATCAAAAGTTAATACAGAGTTAACTTTTTTCATTGCTTATCTTGGATGTACATTTTGAATGAAACAGAAATTAAAGACAATATACACTTATCACTTTGGATGAGTCTTCCATGATAAACATCGAAAATGACAAGTGTAAATGAGCCTTTAGACTGATTATGGTTCCTCAGTGCGATGAACATCGAGCTAGTGGAAACAAACAATGGTACGATATTATGACATGCTTCATGTATTGGTCATTAATGTTCAGTGGATTGTTGGATTGCAGTGAGACATGATGGCACCAACTAATTCGTTGAAAACTGTTTGTTATAGACTCTTTGCAATAAATGTTGTTAGAGTTTATATGATTTCAGTACTGAAGGTATTACCAGAATACAGACAGTGAAATAGCTGCCAGGAGATAACTTTAGTGGGGTCAAGCACATAAAATGCACATTAAATTTTAGTTATGTGTTTTGATTCCTCACTCTCCATCATTCCTCTTTTTAGAAATGTAATCCAGAAGTTTTCACCACAGCTTTATTAATGCCAACTTTGAAGTGTGCTCAGCTATCAACTCTCCAACATTTGCTAACTTTTAATGATTGTACTTTAGCAAAGTGGTGGCCTTACCTTATCCACTCATGTAGGCATCTACAGCATCTGGGATATATGAATGTTCTATACCACATGCAATTATTTATGGAGGTATTCTTAGTTATTTTTTATTCATTAAAGTTCAATAGAACAAGCATTCCGACATATAAGTTACCATTTATTATAGAATATTTTACATTATATATATATATACACACACACACACA
>QLNU02015360.1:312884196-312897844 GCA_006491805.2 Dysdera silvatica
ATATCTTTCAATTCAATTTAATTTACTCCATAGATATTTAGGCAGCTCTTCGCTAGTTTTAATTCAAAAATACCCAGAGCTCACCACGTGGAGGTGACTACCAGCCAAGCTCCACCCGCCCATCCTTCCAACCTTAATCAATTCAATAATCATTAATGATGATTTTTAAGTACCTTTGCTTGCAAAAAGTTGTAAATTTTCTTTTGTTTCAACCATCAGTATCATTTTTCTCTCCTTTAACCTACATCTCATTAACCCATCCCTTGCCTCTTCTCCACAAACTAACTTTGATGCTTCTGATACCACTTTTACACAGCGTCCTACTGCCTAGGTGTGTTAAGGTAAATTATACAATGCAGAAGAGCCATCGATTTTCCGAATTTCATGCAGAGCAATCAATTCTTCTTTTGGTAGGTGATGTGTTAATGGTGGCTCATACACTGTTAATTTAATGCCATGCTACCATGTCGTAGTACTCTTCGACCTCAAAGTTTACTGTGTGAATGTCGAATTTCCTTTTTCCATTCTTTGGGATATCTCTAGTTTCCATTATACGGTGAACAGAAAATTCTCTAATATATTTTCTATTGTCGAATAACACTGTGAATAGGATATTTTCAGGGTGAGAATAATATGCGTTCCTTTGTATCATTGTATGCACAATATTCTTAAGATCTTCAGTTAAGAAGCTGCTGAGCTGAATCGATCGCCAGAGATTTTTTGGACCTTCTATGTAAGTAGAATCACTCCTTATTAAAAACTACACTGGACTATACACTTTCATTACAAAATTAGCTAAATGCACAAGATTTTCTGTGGGAGTATGGGTGGATGCATAAAGACGTAAAATGAGATTTGCCAGTGTTATCCACCTAGCATGTGAAAGTTGTCCAGGACTTTTAACAGCCAACCTTGTAAGAAACTCTCCATCAGAGATAGCTTTGCAAATTTTAAACAAATACACTTGATCAGTAGAAAGTCCTTCCACATTTATTGTCGCTAATTCCACTTCTATTTGATGAAAATTCATGATCGGTAGTAAATGGCATGAAATTAGCCGTGAACCAATATCGCCTGTGTATTTTCGGGGACCAGTCATTGGACCATCTAAATGTGTCATCAAACGTCTTAACGGTAACTTGTTACAATGCAGTTGACAAATCAACCAAAAGAGAGGTCTCTTTAACTCTCATTTTAAAAGTCTAATTACTCCTCCTTTCCTTCCAGTGTCCGTTACCGTTCCATCGCATCCAATGGCTATCGATTTGTTTGTACTCATTTTGTTTTTTTAATATAAAATCCCATATAGCCTTTTTAATCGATAATGCTGTACTAGAAGGTGAGACACATGCTATGTAATGTGACCCAGGTTCTTCGATAATAGATACATGTTCTTGTAATACAACATTCCGATGATATTTTCCACGTGAATCAGTCTGCATAGTGATGGTTTTATCTTTTCAACCATCGAAATATGACATCAGCTGCGATGTAACAAGCTGTTCTTCAATTTTCAGAGCCACACGAGCTTTCATACACTCTCTTCGAACTTTGTTTCTGTCAATAATAACGTCTGGAAGTCATAAATCCTTTTTTTTTTTACACATCTTTGAGAATAGCAGGCAAGTACAGATGCCAGCCTATCACTGATGCCATATCGATCATGAGTCCATGAAAAGTGAGATAAGTTTATCCTAACTTGTGAAGCTTTTTCACTTTCTTCGGTAGAATGCTCTTCGGATGGAAAGGATTCTTCAGAACTATTTTCACAATCAGAAACTATAATATTTTCAGAAATGTCTATCGTAGAGTGCCGAAAGCTGCATCCTGGTTTGCTCTCTTCAGTACAGGTTCCTGCATCTTTTTTTGAATTTTTTGAGCCTTTATCTTTTTCGTATACTTTAAAAATCTACCCTTAGATTGACGATTGCACATGTGGGGTTTTTTTTTAAAGCTTTTTAGTGATAATACTATCCACAGAGCCAATAAACATTCTGCTTTCTCCTCTTTGATCTAAAAGAAACTCTTGCTCAGCAGCAGGAACTTTGAGATTTTTCACATACGCATGAAGTAAAATCGGAACATTTGCATGCTGCGACGTCAAATAAAACTTTTAAATTGTATTAAAGTTCTGTAGCCTTCTTCCGAAAAGTTTCAACGTTTCCACTACTTTTATGTGATTTTTTCAAATGCTTAAATTCTTTATGCTTTTTCTTTAAAATTTGCAATATTCTTTCTCTATGAACTATGGGAATGGACAATTTTTTCCAAATTTGCTCTACTTTATTAATTACAGTATCCGCTATTACTGTAAATGCCGATTCCTGTTTCCTGTGAATTTTTTTATTTCATTCCTCACAAACTGATAGAACTTAAATACCTGAAGATATGTAGGTAACACTCTTTCATTTAAATCTTCTGCATCCCCAATAAAAAGGCACTCTGCTTTTTCTTTGTTTGAATTATACCCTTAGACAAAGACATCTCAAATGAAGTACCAACGGTAATAAACTAATAACTTTTCTCTCTTAGTAATTCGAAGGGTATGAAATGTAAGCTAAAATTATCTGAGAAAGGCCATGTGTTGATGGGCCATATGTTTCTATGTGCCCCATCCCATATCCAGCATTCGCTTGCACAATGTGATTCAGAGAAATGTGTTTCACTTTGTGTTATACACCTTTCGATAGTAGTTGGGGGGTGGGGGTACTCATGTTTGTATTAGGTTTACCGGAAAGTTCTGTCTGTTTGGGAAGTGAAAGAAAATAATGAATTTTTCATACCTTTAATAATAATTATTGTACAATATAATTTCCGACGTTACTTATGACCTCTTGCCAACTTGATGGTGATTTGTAAATACCATTTTTTTTAAATGTCTTTTTCTTACAGGCGACGAATTCAAGTAGTGCTTGACTGACACCTGCTTCAGTTTTGAATTTTTTCCCCTTCAAAAAATTTTGGAAGGAGAGAAACAAGTGATAATCGGGGGGTGCTAGGCCTGTGGAGTATAAATGGTGTATGTGGCAGAATTTCCCAGCCTAGCTCTGTAAGTTTCTGACGAGTCACCAAAGCAGCATGTGGTCTAGCATTATCATGGCGCAGTATGATGTGCTTCTTATTGAATATCGCCGGCCTCTTTTCTTTGACTTCTTTGTTTAAATCATCCATTTGCTGACAGTGTCTCTCTGAATTGAGCTTCTTGTTAGGTTTTGAAAGCTTATACTATATGGGTCCTTAGATGTCCCACCATATACACAGCATTCTCTTATTCAGGCTCAAGCTTGGTTTAAAGGTGGAGAGGGAAGGTTGTCCGGGCTCACAATATGCTCTTTTCCTAACAATGTTTTCTTAGTTAATCCACTTTTCATCACCAGTTATCATCTGGTCCAAGAAGGGTTTGTTTTTGTTCCGAGCAGGCAGAGATGTGCATATGGCGACTCGATCATGCACATTTTTCTCACTTAACTCATGAGGCACCCATCTGGAATATTTATAGACCAATCCTAGTTTCCAAATATGGTCTGAAATGGTTTGTTGGGCTGAGTTAAGCTTTTCTGCAATCTCCGATGTTGTCGAAAAAGGATCTTGCGCTATCATGGTCTTGACAATATCGTCATCGATGGCCACCCAAAGTGTAGCTTATCATTAAGGTCAAAATCATCTGATTCAAATTTTTTTGAATCATCTCCTGCATGATTTATCCGAAACTGCATCTCCACCAAAAACTTCCACTAAATTTCGACACGCTTCTGTAGCATTTCTGTCTTGTTGGAATTCGTACAAAATACAGTGTCGTAAATGAACTTCATTGGCAGTCATGTTTACACGATCGTGTCTCACTTGATAATGAAATGAGACACTTTTGTTCCAGTTAATTTAGAAGAGCAGATGTGTGTAAATGCAAGATAAAGAGTGACAGGCATGTGTCTCTCAAATAAACATGTGCATCGTGCATAGGCTCTGGCAAAACACCCATGGGAATTCAGACATCAGTTTTTATTCTCCAATGCACGTATTATTAAAAAAGTCAACTCAACAATTGATCTCAGTTTCTTTGAGGTATTTCACATTCTATCAAACATCAACGTTTCAGTTAATGATGAACTCCTTAGTAACTCTATCTCACCCACTTGGAAAAATCTTTTGTGTCTCACGGCTAAAGGCGTCTCCACAAATAAGCTTAACTCCTCCCTCTAATTAAGTTTCTAATCGACATGATGGCAACACCGACCAACAGTATGGACATAAACAGAAGCCGCCATTTGCTCTGACGACGATAGCTGTTTAACGCTATCGAAATAGCTATCAGCGATGTTATCGTTTTAACGATTCTAAATAACTACACCATAAAAATTGAATTTTATGTTTCCACGTGTATGCGTGTTGAAACTTGAGATAACAGTGTGAGACAGACCTTTCTGGTAGACCTAATACTTGAAAATAGGCGTTTAATAAAAATATTCTAAATGTCCGAGGGAGAGAACAACGATAAAATTAAAATGATGTTAAAGGAAAAAAGAAAACATGAAAAAAATCATAAACTATATCTTAAAGCTCATAAAATGACAAATTTTCCCCAAAATTCAATATTCTTGCTTGATTTATAAAAAAAACTTCAAATGTGTTCAGTTTATTTTATGATCAAATTTAATATTAGATGCTTATTTTTTCACCAAATTTTATTACTTAAAATAAAATATTGCCTTCAAAATTTGAAAAATGCAATTTTTCCATTTTTTTTTTCAAATTTTAATGGCTTTGTGCAGGTGAAAGAACACTGATTTACCAAATGAGTATACGGCCTATTTTGTATATCATATCTAAATGCAACTTTTCTGCCCTATTCCCAAAAGTGTGTAAAAAAAAAAGTTTTTTTCAATCCACCCTACTGTGGGTGTATGACATTTTTTTAAAATAACTTCATAAAAAGAAGTTGAGGGGGTTAAGCCTGGTGAGCAGGATGGTCAGGAGACAGAATCTCCTCTTCCAATCTACTTTTCTGAGAAGTGTTTATCCATCCATTCCCTCACTGTCAAAACATAATGTGCTGAGCAGTCATCATGCACAAAAAATGGTTCTTTGATGAAGTCAGATGCATGGATGATGTCCTGAACTGCTGGCCAAATTCTATCTTCCAAAAGTTTGCAATAACTTTTGCTATTTGAATTGCCTTCAATAAAAAACAGCCAAATTATTTTGCTGATCCATATCCTAGTCCATACACTTAGATTTTGGACATACTGGCTGTGCACATGATAGAGCTTTGCGGGATATTCCGTCACGTCTGTTTATTAAAAACACTTAACGTTTCACTCCATGCTATGCGGAACATCCTCAGAAATAATACCGACCAAGTTTCCCTCTGCAAAATGCACGACTTTCGCTTAGTTGCTCAGCAGAATTTTTTTTATTAAAATTTTACTTAAATTACTTCACGTGGACTGCTCTCACTTCAGTGATATGACCAGCTACTGCAAGGGTGTCAGTGTTTTACGAATGTTGACTTGTCTGTAAATATTATTCTCATTAGAAAGTTAGTTGGTTGTATTTTTATGGTGCGAAGACCCCATTTAGAAGTTCTTATCAGTTATTATTGTTTTCTCTTATCATGTGACGAAACGTTAATCAGTGCTGATAGATTTGTATTTGATTTGTTTGCTGATTTGTATGGGTAGTATTTCTCTTTTGTCAAAACTTGATGTACAAACATCCCACTCAGTGCAACTTCCCTTGCGCTCTCTCAAACTAACATTTTTGGTTGTATGCGAGTGTGTGGAATTAGGTTGATGGTTTATTGTCAGATGTAACAGTTTTCTTCATGCCTAATGGCTTAGGTGTAACAATACTATCTCAGTCCATGTAAATCTTTTTATGGCTCTCCTTGAACGTAACAGAAACTAACAAATAGAAAAAAGTTTGTAAACATAAAAACATTGCTACACAGAATAAATAACACAGAGAATAACAAATACAAGGACAATGTCTTCAGCTTAAAAACATTGTTTGTCTATTTATTATTTATTCTGCATAGTGCTTTGTCATCAGATTAATAGAAACTTCTATAATAAGATGTGTTTTCCTCGAACAAAAAATTTTATTTGCAGATTTTATTTTTTTATTGTAAATTTTATTACAGATATTAGTTTTATTTTTTAATGCCCACCTAAACGTTTTTTATTAAAAATACTCCAGTTAATGAGGATTCATAATCAGAGGGATAGGATGTCAATTCAATCCAGGACTTGGGGGGGAAAAAACAATTCTTTTCAGTAAAACATGCACTCCCCTTTTACCAATTCACTTTCATTAATATCCAAATTTAACTGTCAATGAAAAGGTATTTAAACTTACCAACAATTTGATGACAGATAGCAGACCAGTGTGGATGTTGCTCATTGAATAATCGGGCTGCTGACCATTGTTGCTCACCATTTCAAAAATAAATTTGTACTATTTCTCGCATACTGTCCTTTCATAAATACCAATGTTAAAAAAATTACAATAATGAAAGATTGAGAGGGAAACATAAATTTTAATATTTTATAATGATGTAAGTTATTTTAGCTCTCAATAAACAAAGGAAAATGCTAATCCCATTCAGGTTAACATTAAACATTTTCGTAAATACAAAAGTTCAATATTAGTCCAGTTCTGTTCTCAGCATAAAATCCATTTTGGTCTTGTTACAACTACTATTAGATCAGCTCTTTTTAAATATATATAGGATGCAATTTCAAATAAGAAAGAAAGTTTTTTTTTTTTAACACATACTCTTCATATTTCTGTGAGATTTTTCAATGTACATATAGGCAGTGCATTCAAAAACATATAAAACGATATAACAACTAACTTTTTCCATTGAGAACTACTCAGGTTATTAAGGGTGGTACAGCCATTATGGGACAACCTGTATTTAAGTGTGTGTATATATATATTTATTTATTATGTAAAAAAAAGCATGACAACACCTAAATATAGAACAACAAAAAACTACAATAGAACAACCCCAAAAAACACCAAACAAATAACAAAAAACTAAGATCAAATTTAAGAACGAATATGAAAAATTGAAAAATAGGTATTTAAATTTCTAGGAATTCGAAGTTAGATGACTTTGAATGTTTATGTAACAAATTAGAATACAAGGATTTTGTGGATGTTAGTCATAAACATATTATTACAGGTAATTTGAATATTGTTAAGAATTCAAAACTTAAAGATTTGCTTAAAAAAGGAGCAAATTTTAGACCTAGAAGAAAATTTGATTTTGAACTATATATTAAACAATTTTATAAGGAAATTAGAAAATTTACTATGAAGATTGCATTTAAATATGGAATTCCTATTGAGAGTTTTACTGAATGGATATACAGTACTATTAAAGAGGTTAAAGTTAAGTTTTCCAAATTTAGTAAATAAGTTTTGTAACAGGAATGATATAGATTTTAAAATGTGAAAAGAAATTAAAGACCTGAAAGAAAAATTTGTCATTTCAACAGTTGGTAAGGCAAATGATAATTTTAGTATTACTTGTAAAAAATATTATAGAGACTTACTTATTAAAGAATATGATACGAATTATACATATAAAAGTCTTGAAGAAAACTATGATATTAATATATTTAAGAAAAAAATTATTGCAAAGCATAAGAGACTTAAAATTCCTATTGTTTAATTTAGGTTTCTATATTTGTTTATTACAATTAAATTCCATAAATCTCCTGTGGGATTTAGATTTATTACATGCGTTTCTATTGCATATAATGAAAAAGCATCCATGGAATTTCAAAATATTTTAAGTAAAATTTTACGGGAAATATATCATAAAGAAAAATCATTTATTATTTTTAATAATCTGAAGGTGTTGAAATATTTGAATGAAAACCAAAATAGTATTGAAAAATTAACACTTATGATTTTGAAAATTTGCTTACAAATATACCCTTAGATGATATTAGAGTTATTAGGGGTTATTTATTTGAAAGTTACAGTAGCATTATTTGAATTGCTAAAATCATTTGAAATCAATTATTTGAATTTTGTGTCTTTAATAATTTGCTTTTTAATGGTATAAAATATTATTTTCAAGTCAAAGGCATTCCAATGGGTTGTTGTTTTTCAAATTCGTTGGCAAACATATTTTTACATTACTATGAAAAAGAAAACAATTCTTTGAAATTAAAGCGTTTAGATATATAGGCGATCTTATTGTTTTTAATTGTTCAGAATTTTTAAATGTTTATCAATGTATTTATCCTGAATATCCCAAAATTAAAGAAACGGGTACATTAACTGATACTAATTTTTTGAATATATATATTAATTTCGAAGATACCTATAATATTATTACTGATTTATTTGATAAGAGAAAAGAATAGTTTAATAGCGACACACTGCACTGATCAATAGAAATAAATGCAAAACAATTTTTATGGTGCAGTTCGATAAAATCATTAACACGATAACACTGCTGATAGCTATTTCGATAGCGTTAACCAGCTACCGTCGTCAGAGCGAATGGCGGCTTCTGTTTATGTCCGTGCTGTTGGTCGGTGTTGCCATCACGTCGGTTGGAAACTTGATTGGGCGGGGGAGTAAAGCGTATTTGTGGAGACGTCTTCAGCCGTGAGACCCAAAAGGTTTTTCCAAGTGGATGATATAGAGTTACTAGGGAGTTGATCATTAACTGTAATATTGATGTTTGCTAGGATGTGAAATGCTTCGAAGAAACTGAGATCGAGTGTTGAGTTGACTTTTTTATTAATACGTGCATTGGAGAATAGAAACTGATGTCCGAATTCCCATGAATGTTTTGCCAGAGCCGATTTATGTAATTCTTGCTTTCTGATATAAGATTCGTGTTATTTTAATCTGTGGCGCAGTGCTATTCGTATTTGACCGATATAAATTTGGCCACACTGGCACGGAATGGAATATATGCCGCAGCTGTCAGAATCGGGGATGGTGTCTTTAAATTGGGAAAAGCCAATTTTGTTGATTGGAATGAAGGTAACGCGAAAGTTGAATTTGTGCAAGGCGGCAGCAATTTTGGTAGAAATTTTTGGAACATAAGGAATGCATACAATGTCCCTAGGACCTGAAGAATCACTGGAGAGAGAAGAGGCCTGTTTAAGTTTAGTGAGTTTCTTAAAAATGTGATCAATAATTGTTGGATTGTAACCACGGTATGAGGCAATTTTTCGAATGTAGCTGATTTTCTTAGTCAATGCGTCACTTGTAGACGAGAATTTGATGGCACGAGACACCAACCAATAAAACGAGCTCATTTTCTGGCTTTGTGGATGAGCCGATAGAGCGTGAGGAAGAAGACTAACTGAATTGGGTTTTCGGTAGACACTGGTTTGGACGCTAGTAGGTGTTCTATGAACTAAAACGTCGAGGAAAGGCAGTGTACAGTCCTTTTCTTCTTCGAAAGTAAATTGGATGGTATGGTTAATGGTGTTTAGGAGGTTGATGATCTGTGAAGGATTCATATTGCTAGAAATTAGAGTGAAAGTATCATCCACATATCTTATCCAGAATTTGAATGGGATGAGCGACAGTATTTTATCTTCTATATAGTGCATGAATATATCACATAGGATTGGCGAAAGTGGATTTCCCATTGCAAGATCACTGGTTTGTTTGTATAAGTTATTTTCAAACAAGAAACAAGTTTGGTTGATACATAGTTTGGTAAGGAGAATCAGTTCGTTAATTTCATGATCTGTATAATGGAACTCCTTCAATCTCCGAGTAAGTGAATCAAGTGAGCTTTGGATGGGTACGTTTGTAAATAGATTCTTCACATCAAATGAGACCATTTTGAAGGAATTAGGATCGAGTAGCTTCAATTTTTCAATGAAATTGGAAGAGTTTTTGACTGTAAAAATATTATTAGTTAGTAGAGGTGAAAATTTCCGGACAAGATATTTGGACAGTGGATGGGTGGCTGTACCAATATTTGAAACAATTGGTCGGAATGGCATTCCCGGTTTATGGACCTTTGGCAGGGCATAAAGTCGGGCAACATTAGCAATTGACGGTACAATTAACTTTTTAATTTTCTCATCTATGAAGAAACAGTCCCGAACCGTTTTCTTGACATTGGAAAGGTGAGCAGTGGAAGGGTTTTTCTTTACCATTGCATATGGGCCATCCTGTATAAGTTGATTCACCCCATCCGAATATTGCTTCTTATCTATTACGACGACTTGATCACCTGAAGTTTTCACCTCTACTAACAAATAATATTTTTACAGTTAAAAACTCTTCCAATTTCATTGAAAAATTAAAGCTACTCGATCCTAGTTCCTTCAAAATGGTCTCATTTGATGCGAAGAGTTTATTTACAAACGTACCCATCCAAGGCTCACTTGATTCACTTACTCGGAGATTGAAGGAGTTCCATTATACAGATCATGAAATTAACGAACTGATTCTCCTTACTAAACTATGCATCAACCAAACTTGTTTCTTGTTTGAAAATAACTTATACAAACAAACCAGTGGTCTTGCAATGGGAAATCCACTTTCGCCAATCCTATGTGATATATTCATGCACTATATAGAAGATAAAATTCTGTCTCTCATCCCATTCAAATTCTGGACAAGATATGTCGACGATACTGTCACTCTAGTACCTAACGATATGAATCCTTCACAGATCATCAACCTCCTAAACACCATTAACCATAACATCCAATTTACTTTCGAAGAAGAAAGGACTGTACACTGCCTTTCCTCGACGTTTTAGTTCATAGAACATCTACTGGTTTCCAAATCAGTGTCTACCGAAAACTTAATTCCGTTAGCCTTCTTCCTCACGCTCTGTCGGCTCATCCACGAAGCCACAAAATGAGCACATTTTATTAGCTGGTGTTTCATGTCATCAAATTCTCTTCTACAAGTGACGCATTGACTAAGGAAATCAGCTACATTCGACAAATTGCCTCATACCGTGGCTACAATCCAACAATTATTGATCATATTTTTAAAGAACTCACTAAACCTAAACCGGCCTCTTCTCTCTCCAGTGATTCTTCAGCTCCTAGGGACATTGTCTGCATTCCTTATGTTCCGAAAATTTCTACTAGGATCGCTGCTGTCCTGCACAAATTCAACTTTCGCGTTACCTTCACTCCGATCAACAAAATAGGCTTTTCTCATCTTAAGGATAACATCCCGGATTCTGACAGCTGCGGCATATATTCCATTCCGTGCCAGTGTGGCCAAATTTATATCGGTCAAACACGGAGAGCACTGCGCCTCAGACTAAATGAACACGAAGCTTATGTCAGAAAGCAAGAATTTCATAAATCGGCTCTGGCAAAACACTCGCGGGAATTCGGACATCAATTTCTATTCTCCAAGGCACATATTATTAAAAAAGTCAACTCAACACTTGATCTCAGTTTCTTTGAGGCATTTCACATTCTAGCAAACATCAATGTTGCAGTTAATGATCAACTCCTTAGTAACTCTATATCATCCACTTGGAAAAACCTTTTGGGTCTCACGGCTGAAGACGTCTCCACAAATACGCTTTACTCCTCCGCCCAATCAAGTTTCCAACCGACGTGATGGCAACACCGACCAACAGCACGGACATAAACAGAAGCCGCCATTTCGCTCTGACGACGGTAGCTGGTTAACGCTATCGAAATAGCTATCAGCAGTATTATCGTATTGATAATGTTATCTAACTGCACCACTAAAATTGTGTTGCATTTATTTCTATTGATTAGTGCAGTGTGTCGCTATTAAACTATTTATGAGCATTTAGTCTGGAGTTTTGACCTATCTTTGAATGTTTACATAACTGCTTGTATCGATTTCTTCTGGAGTGAAGGTTAGCTAACCTCCAGCTTAGAGGACCGAGATTTAAGCCAGGCATGTTGATTAAAATGATTGCACGTTGCTCGGTCTATTTCACAGCGGGAGCCGGAGCCTGGATTCCAGAGCAGCAACTAGTCTTCCAGAGTCCTACAGTCATGGGCGGATTTACCATTTTGCCGCCCCTAGGCTATTTTTGCCACCCCTTCCTACCTGTCCACCTCCCTCCAATCAGTGGTAGGAACATAAAAATTGCTACATTCAATATACGCCAAAAACTTTTGTATTGACAGTAAAAATATTGAAAAGCGAATTCATAAATTGAAACATAAATATTAAACAATATTAACTTATATTGAAGTATTATTCCTTTTTGGTATATAATAAATCAAATTCAATTTTATTGAAATAAATTTTAATTTTAGCAAAAAATAAAAGCCCATCGAACACTGGTATTTAAATGGAAAGCATGACGTCTAGCTTTCTTCTCGGCAAAACATCTGATTATATCATCGTATGGTATTAATTTTGTTATATCAGGGCCGATACACAAAATTTTGCGGACCTAGCCTAGTATAGCCTGTTGGGAAACACGGCACCGCCTACGTTGCATCGTGAACAGGGTTTAAGCTAGCTCAAAAAATGCTAAAATGGGAAAAAAAAGTTGTAGCAAAATGCTAAAACGGGAAAAAAAAGCTGCAGCAAAATACTAAAAAATATTAGTTGCTTTCGTTTTTCGAAAAATAATATCATTAAAATTATTTACATCAGCAATGCATTGAAATGTAAAAAATTAGTTATTTTAGAAAATATTAACATATTTACAAAAAAAATATATACAGTATGAGTTGAGACGTCATCAGCGTTCTTCTTCTTCTTTTTGCAAGGGTTTCATTGGGAAGGGTGGCCGCCGGGGGCGGCGCTGTAATCCCAGATCATCAGCGTTATTCCAGTTCAAGTGTGCTGCCGCAGCCAATCAACGTTCATTTCTGTGACAAAGAGCTGACCAACGAATGGAGATTGAATGTGGTGTATTCACATGAATATTTGTCATTGCGTGTCCTAATGTATATGGGAAAAGAAAGGGGGATTACTGCAAGAAACATATTTTAAGGTTAAAAAAATAACAATGAAGCTTTTGTAAAAGTTATTAAAAAAAAAAAAGATAAAGTTTTTTGATAGGATATTAAAAACTGACTCTATTTTGCAATGGACACAATTTTTTTTTTGCCTGGCATGATCAACCTGTTCTCCTTATTTCCCTCCACTGCAGTTCCCCCCCTTGAGTAAAAAGTGAGGGGACGGGGTGTTCAAACAGGTGCTGTTAAGAATTTTGAAGAGGAAACAAAAAGGAACAAGAAAAGATCGCTGAAGTGCATAACGGATCTTCTGGAATCGAGAAATCCTGCTTTCAGAGAATAAACTGTGGTTAAAAATGCCTGTCGCATTTTCGCGATGGGCAATAATTTTTTCTTCGCATTTTCGAGCAACTCGTCGCATTTTGCGAAAAATGCGACTGCAGCTTAAACCCTGATCGTGAATTAAATCTCGATTATTTTACTAACCAGGAAAAATACGTATTGAGATATTGTGTATGTGTATTTGAAAATGCTAAAACCTATTTCATCTACGCCGCGTGATATGATGACGATGTATCGATGATCGATTTTCACTATGATTATCAGATCCAATCATCATAATTATCTCTCTTAAAGGATAGATCCTAAGGCTTTTATCAGAACTTTAAGAGAACATGATTGTGAAATGTGAAAGCGAGAATGAAACTGAAACGTGCATTTTAACAATGACA
>QLNU02015360.1:312897944-312913260 GCA_006491805.2 Dysdera silvatica
TGCAGGGGTCAGAGCCCCCTTTTTTCAAAAATAGTTGATTTAATGATCAATTTGACAAAAAAAAAGTGACCATATACACAAGCTTAAACTAGGAAATAAAAATACTTTTGAGCAATCCTTTTCTTATTTTGCCTAGAATGGACTTAGGGTTCATATACACTTAGGCAGAATGAATTCAAGGACTTTTCAAGGAAAATATAATAATTTTCAAGGACTCAAAACAAACAGTGATAAAGCAGAGTGAAAGTTTTTTCATTAAAGAGAGATTCTACAATTTATTTTAACTTACTTATAACTTGTTTGGTCATGCATATCTTGAATTTTTACCTCATGCTTTGTATAAAAAACAAGAGAGAGATTTTTTCCCAGGTCATTTTCATGGGGAAAATGCCCTCACTCAAACACAAAACTACCAGTGTCGACAAGTTATAAAAGAAAGGCACTTAAATTTTTATATTTTTTGTCCAAGATCATTTTTTCCCCGTTTCTAACAAATAATATTGGTTTTGTTTTGCTGTTATCCTCGAACTGTTAGGCTTAGATATGAAAAATATATTGTTCTGTTTCTTTGCTGCTTGAGCAAAACCATCAGCAAACTAGATGCTTAACACAGGTACTGAAGTTCTTCAGTACCTGTTTTACGCATTGGCTTCTGTTTTTTAAATTCGTTTTTTGAAAGATACTATTATTCTTCACAAGGAAAACACAATTGCCAAATGGAATTACCACAGCTGTAAGTGGTCACCACAACAACAGACTTTTTTTTTTGTAATTTTTTTAAATTATAATTTTAAAAAAAAAAAATCTGCCCCAGTGGTTTTAGACTTTTCTAAATCGAATATCTCAAACTGGGCGATCCCAGTTCCAGAATTTTGGAGATGGACTAGTTTTAAAAAAATTTTATGAAATACCACTAGGGTCATTATTATCGCTTTTTGATTCCTCCCATTGAATATACGACAACCGGTTGAAAGCATTGCACACTCATCAAGCAACCATGCAAAATTCAAAAGTGCCACCAGGGGCAGCATCACCACCAAATCGAATCCGCCAAGATACAAAATCAAATGTCGTAGACTGTGCGGTTTCAGCTCCAGAACTTTTGAAGCCATGCCCTTTTTTTTTTTTTTTTAAGGAGTTCAGACAAATGCGTCCAGGGACACTTACGTCTCTTTCGTTCTTCTCATTCATGAGTCCTGCCTTCCTTCTCCCACGCTCCTCTATGTCGGGGGTCTTCAACTCACGGCCTGCAGGCCACTTGTGACACGTCAAACATGTTTTATGTGGCTGACTGACTCATCAAAAAATACAAATTATTTTGTACAAAAATAATGCTCCTTGCTCCCTCTGGGTCAAAAACTACGTATTTTATTTCTTTCACATTTTGTAATAAATATTTTAAAATGCTAGAGATCTCTCAATAGTGTTTTACTTTAGTTTTCTAGCGTATATGGGCATCAGGTGTAGTTTTGTTGATTTGCAGTGTGGATGAGACATGAGTGTTAAGATCTCGAAATGAGATTGTCATACACTCAGGTTTTGCAGTTGCTCCGTTTTGCAGCAACGTCAGCTGTTCACTGCCGGCGATATCAACATGGCCTGGAACCCAACAGAATTTCGCAATATACTGTGCGTTTTTTATATCCACGAGATGTTTGTAAACTCTGTGGATTCCAGTGTGATGCGAGACGTTGAATGAAGTCAGGCTTTGCAGAACGCTGAGTGAATCTGTACAGATAACAGTTGGAGATACGGCATTATTCAAGATGTATTGTAAAGCTAACTCGATGGCATGGATTTCTGTTGTGAAAATTGAGCAGAATTTGGGAGTCGTTGACTCTGTATGACATTTCCACAGACAAATGCCCCACCGACATATTCATACGCTTTTGATCCATCTGCGTACATGAAGGAATAGCCTTCGTACATACTAGACAGATCAGCGAATGCCTGCCGGTAGGCTATGTCTAGGGTACTGTCTTTTGGATAGATTCAAACAGATGTCTGTGCCAATATCAAACCATGGAGGAATGATGTTTGGCATCAATTCAGCTATCATAGTTTTAGAAATGCCCAATTCACTAGCAACAGAATAACCAAGTCACACCTTGAAAACACCCTTAGGATTGCAACATCAAAAATAAGACCCGATATTGACAAGCCTGTTACAAATTAATTAATGCCAAAAATCTCACTAAAAGGTTTGATTTCGCTTTATATATTAACAACTAAAAGTATTGTAAATGTTTTTTGCTTCCATAGGTTTTTTCATTGTAATATATATACTCAGTCCCAGAGGCATAAGGGTAATATCTTACAACCTCATTAAATTATGATACATATTAAAAATAACTTTTGTTTATTTGTAAAATAGTGTTGTTAATAATAAATAACATGTATTAAAGAATTATTCATTCAGAGACTGCAAAAGTGTTGGCTGCACTGCAATAGCCTAATCACAGCAAAATTGATTTCGATATTTTAACTTAAATATATGTTTGCAGCAAATTATGCATATCCAACAATTTACAAATAAAATTGTATGTTTGAAAATAAACATTTGAAAGAATTCATATAAAAATTCATTTCAAAAGCCCTTTGTAGTTTGTATTAAATTCATAATTAACAAACTAAGTCTCTTTAAATATAATTGGATAATTTAGAAATATAACCCACATAATTATTTTTTTTTTTTTTACCTAATTGCTCTTTTAATGTGAGAATTTTATTTTATTATAGAGCATGAAATGACAAATAAGAACTAAAAACTTTTCATTCCTACTACAAAAGTCTCGCATCACACTTGCAACTTTCAGAAATGCGCATCAATAAAACTATGAAAGACTCTATAATATACCAATAAAACCAAAAAATTAGATTATTTATTCACCAATATTTTTAAAACGACAGCTGAAATACTAAAAATTTTAACTTTAGATTTAACTTTAGATTTTAAACTTTAGATTTTAATGTAATGATTTTATCATATCGCCAGTGGTATAAAGAAAGGGGCTCAAGCCCCCCATCCAACATTGGATATTAAAATTCATTATTATCTCTAACACCACATCACACGATCTTCTTTAAAGCTACTTCAACCCCCATAATTCTTTAATTGCTATACCACTGCTTTTCCCCTTCCTTCCTAAAAAATCACCAAACATTACATTTAGACACGTATCAACTGTGGCGTATCTCCACGAAATTATTGCAGTAATGAGAAATAACCAGCAAATTTATTTGTTGGTATACTGGAAATGTAATGAAATACAGCTAATGAAAAAACAATCATTCATGAACAGGATGCAAACAGATTGAATATGAAGTTTGGAGTGTGGCCCGGTTTCAAATTTTAAGGTAGACTTATCGCCAGATACATTTTAAAAAAATAGTTCATAAATAATGAATATTTATCTTTTTCCATGCAAGAATATGAGATTTATAAAATAAATGTGTAACTTTTATGTGTCAGTAAAATACATTGTATCATATCTATAGCAAGGAAGAACTGATACACATGGGACAGAGTGAATGCATTATGTAAAGCCGTTTTTCTTATCACAAAGTTTATAAACTCTGAAGCATGGATATTTAGTAGAGATATTTAATACATTTAGAAGTATTATCTTTAAAAAATTCAGAAAAATAAGAATGTGGAATCAAAGTGTAGGCTTCAAAATTCTGGAGTTGGAGCCAGCGTGAATTTTTTTTTTCAAATGTTGCTACTGCATAATATGCAGTAACACCAATTCTACCTTTTTTTCAGTCTCTATAAACAGCTCCAAAAACAGTTTCGCTTCTTCTCTGACGTCATATCATACAACTTCCAACATCGTATCATCTGACCAATACAGCTAATGCCGAATAGGCAAGGTTTTTATTTTTTACAATTGCAAGGTTTGAGGATTCAAGAGATGGCGGTGCTAGGATTATCTGCATATGTTCTGTATGGGGGTGTGCACCCACAAAGCATGTACTAATGAAAACTACTGTGTCACAAAAACAACATTCCATCATGGGAGATAGACGTTGGAGTACTTTTTGGTGATGTCAAACAAACCTGGTGACCAACGTATATTCTGCATTAACCCCTTTTAAATTATCATTAAACACGTCTATAATAAAAACAAGGTAATAACCCTTACGATTTCCCATTTTGCACCGCAACTGATTGCTTCTAGAAATACCGCTGTAAACATGTGAATATCACTGATTATTTATATTTAACCACACAATTTCCAATTAAACATTAGTTAAATATGAAAGAAAGGAAAAATAAGGACCAAATGATAAAAGAACTTTACTAATATTGCCTTTTTATGTAAAAAATGGACCCTTTGGGGACCCTGGAACAGTTGGCTACAGTAAAACTATCCAGGATTAAATAATATTAAAAACTGTTCAACATAACACAAAAATAAATACACCTACTCAACTGAAGTGTGGAAAAAACAAAACCAGTTACACCCATCAATGTCGAGAAGAGTAATAATTAAAAAATTGTGGGGGTGCTCAAGTAGTTTTACAGAGGGTTGTAATAAAATAGGAGAAAACAATGTATTTTATATACAAAAGGTTAAACACTGGTAAAATAGCAAATGAAAAAGATCACCCAAGCTTTCGGACGCGTCAGCAGCAGTCCTTCATCAGGAGTAATGTATTTTGATAGCCGATTGGGGGGGGGGATTGAATACTGTCGATATACAAACCATTGATAAGTTTTAATAAATAGGATAATCCATCCGATAGCAATGCCAATCATCCTTAGAAACCCTGAACGAACCAAACGACAAGGGCTTTCCAAAGATTTCAAGAAATAACTATTAAAACAAGATATCGCCAAATAAACACTACCATCAACCGCAGGAAAGGGGAAGAACAGACTTTATTCCATACAGTATGGTAAATAATTACAACACTTTGGGGTAAAGTGATTCCATGGTATTTCCTCCTCACAGTTATAGATTCTCAGCCATGGCAATTAGAAACTGACGTTTGTAAATAAAAATAGTACATAACTATCATGAACGAAGATGATCAAAATTAGTGACTTTTTACTAAAAATAGTGACTTCAGAGTCATTCCGTGGAAATGTAAACCTCAGTGACAAAAAATAAAGTTAAAAAAACTTTAAGTGAAACCTGTTATTTTATTTTACATATATTGTAGTATGAGAATCTAGCAACAATTTGGAAATCACTTGAATATGGCAACAGTTGGAACACAAAAGGCACATAGTTGTGTAAGTAAGCCAAACTGAAGATTAAATGTAATGCAGAAGACTTTGCTATTTATGCATATGTTGTTAAAAAAATTTGCCTGAAGCTTGATTAATTTGACAGATTAGACCTTTAGCTAATTTATTTATTTGCTACTTCTGGAAAATATCATAGGTATATTATCGATTGTTGTTGTTTATTGTTTAATTTTGTGTGTGTATGTGTGTTATGTTGATCACAAAAATTAACATTTTTCTTTATAAACAAATAAATTTTATTACTTAAAAGCTATATCTTTTAAATCTCTTTACTTAGTTTCTACTCTATTTATAACATTTTCAAGATCTATTTTAGCATCATTAATTTAGCTCATATGGCTGTCACCAACATAACAAATAATATATGTTGTCACATTTGTTCTTATTTCATTTAAAAAATTTTAATTATTATTAACACTTGGA
Organism: Dysdera silvatica; assembly: GCA_006491805.2. NCBI lineage: Eukaryota > Metazoa > Arthropoda > Arachnida > Araneae > Dysderidae > Dysdera > Dysdera silvatica. The sequence goes on from QLNU02015360.1 coordinate 312,903,625, forward strand.
CAGCGGTTACAACTGAAAGTAGGTAACAATCTGTTTCTCAAACATTTACATAACTAAAAATAGTAAAAAAAAAAATATTATTCAAAGGTAACAAAATGGTGCCAACAACTGCTGCATAACGAAAACAACATGCTAAACAGAACTGAAGAACAAACACTTTGAGATAAGGAAAAAGCAAAAAATCATATGAAAAAAGAAAGTGATGTAAAGTGTAAAAAAGAAAAAGAAAATGAAGCATCAAAAGTTAGAATGTGCGAAATGTGTTCAAAGAAAAAAAATGGGTTCATCATCTTTCTTTGTGTCCAATCCTCAGAGTTTTGGAAAAGTTTTGAAAGATGTAGAGTGTCTTTACCGCAGAGTCCAAGAAAAAAAATTGCTAAAATGGCTACAGAATTGGGTCTTCCACTTACTGATAAAAATAAAAAGACTCATAAAAATAATGGAATTTCTGATAAATTAGAAAAAAAACATGGTAAAAGATTTTTAACGTAGAGATGAAATTTCTCGTCTACTTCTAGGGAATAAAAATGTGAAATCATTTAAAGATCCAACTACCAACTTTTAAAAATCGTTTCTCAATAGCTTCCATGTCCTCTTTGAATACCTTCTGTGAATGGAATTTTTGGGAGTCCTACCATGGAAAAGGACCTCATGATGAAGTTGGGGCCGTCCTCAAACACTATATATGGAAAAAATTGCTACAAGAACAGATCATAGCTAAGAATGCATATGATTTTTTTACTGAAGTGAATTCTGATGAATTAAAAATTAAGTACCTTTGCATAAAGTGATCGAAACTCAGAGTCCTGAAATGAAAAAAAATTTTATAATGTGAAACCACTGAATGGAATTTCTACAGCTCACCGCATTAGTAAAGTGAGCTTTATGTGTATAAATATGTTTACTTACACCAAAGGCACAATTCCTTTTGCTCAAAACATAAATTTATTTTATAATGAAACAAACGAAATATCTGAGGTAGATGTTGATTCACTAGAAAATATAACAAATGATTTATCAATTGAACTAGAAAAATATTATAGTATGTACTATGATGACAAGTGGTATTTAAGCTGTGTTGTCTTATATGATGAAACATTAAACGTTTGTAAAATGGAATTTTTGCAAGAGACCCCTGAAGGGTTTAAGTGGCTAAATCATGATGATACTCAGATGGTTGAAGTTAAGCTCATTTTAAGTGGTCTTGTTCAGTCAAGTGGAAATCTACCATTTAATGTAAGTAAAGGTGAAAGAGAGAAAATAACTACATTGTACAAAAAAATGTAAAAAAAGTAAACCATTAATGAAGTATATAATATTATGTACATCTTTTATTTGCATTCTTGCATGCTACGTTGGTCCCATCAGTTTTAATTTAAAACTGTTTTTAACTGATTATTTGGGAGGATATAAATTCCTATTACATATACTATATTAAACCTGACATTTAAGGTTTAAAAATACATAAATATGGGATTCTAGAACTGTTAAGTTTCAGAGAAATAACTTTAATAATTAAGGTACCATTTAATGAGGTTAAAAAAATGTTACGTTAGTCACATATCTTAATTTTGAAAAAATAATTAGTATTTAATTAAAAATTCAACATCAAACATATATGTTATAATTGCTTAACATAATAAATTATTATAAAAGTGAAAAGAACCTTTACTATGCAGCTTTTATAGCAATAATAAGTAAAATTATAACCTTCAACAAGTGTAAATGTTATGTTGGTCACAATGGAATGACCCTTCAAGTGGCCTTTTTTATAAAAATAGTGACGTTTGTGACTTTGCTGGAAAAAAAGCAACTTTCAGTGACCCGCTTTGACACCAGAGTATATTAGTTTCACTATCAACATTATCTAGAATTGCTCATAGTTCTGGAAAATTTAATTGCATTACACAAAAAACAGCAAACAACAACAAAAGTATATATATTAAATAGGCTGAGTTGGGTAGAGTATTATATATGTGTTGAAAATCACAATATGATAGAGTTGTATTTTCAGACAAAAAAAAAATAATAATTTAGATAGTCCACATGGCTGTAGTTTCAATTGGCATATGTTGAGAAATGAAGAAAAAATGCTCTCCAAAAGACAAGGTGGTCAGTCTCACTTACGGTATGAACAAGATTCAGAAACAATGGCAAAAAAAAAACAAAACAAAAAACACAACCTTCCCATTTGATCATGTGAATGCTTTGAGCTATCAAAGTATGTAGGAAGATCATTAATTGCAGTTTTCAGAGAATATTGAAGGAGAATATTTTGTTTTTCAATAAGACAATGCTCCCATACATGCTGCAAATAGAACTTGGAAGTGATTTTTGGACAATGGTGTGTATGTGTGTGCGTAATGAACTGGTAAGCAGTTTATCAAAATGAGAAGCAGTATTCTTCATGAAACCGTAAAATTAATTTTTTAAAAAAATTTCCCAAAATTTGTGTTGTTAGCTGACTTTTCTTTACTATTTTATTTGTAAGCCTTTAGAAAGCGCATTGTATTTTCATATCATTTTTCATTGTTTTATTTCTAAAAAATACAGTGGTCATATCATTACGAAACACAGCATATATCACACATATATAAACACAGCATATATAACACAGCTAATAAATTAACATAAAATATATATATATGAAAAGAATACATATAAATAAAAACATACCCAACTATTTCTATGCTCAGCAAATTTTCTCTTGGTATTTGATGTAGACAATTGGCATTGACAAGCATTTTGATTACATCTAACTGTCGAAAATATGCATCAATTACCTCTTCACCACTAAAGTCTTGACGTTCATGATATTTAACTCTTGAATTAACCAAAAGCGATTTAATCATACTAAAATAGAGAAGAAAAAAAAATATTTTCAAAACAGATGTAAATTAATTTTGATCTTTACATGTCTGACAGAAAATAAACTCCACATAAATAACTCTTAATGGTTTTAAATCATGTGCACTGAAGTTTGTATATGAGACCCAAGAACAGTTCTACATTAAGCAGATATGACCAGTTGTGGTATGATTGGATACTGGCTCTTGCCACCAAAAGCCGTAACATTGTCATCTTTGTTCCATTATAAAATGGCTCTTGGAGGCAACATTTATATGGTGCATCTCTTTTTTCATTGTTGACCATAGGTTGAAGGTTGCTGACCACTACACATGCCTCTACAATGCAGTCGAAGACATTTTGGCCAGTTCACAGACTTTGAAAGGAGGCACATTATCGGACTGAAAAAAGCAGGATGTGTGTTTTAAAGAATTGCCTACCATGTAAGCTGTTCTAACCTAGCTGTTAGCAGGTGTTGGGAGGGCAGTGGCCTCGTGAGAACATGCATACATGGAAAAAAGTCTCTTAGCTTACAAGGGAAGGTCAGAGAGAGAGTGGACGACGCAGATTTTAATGACATTAGGCTCATTTGAAAGCTCTCAAAAAATTATTAGACACGTATTCGGGCATTTTTCAGAATGGCCATAAATATAGGTGTTATAGGGCCGGAGAGAGCAAAAATGGGACTATTTTCAGAGATTTTATAATATCATATTTTCAAAAGTATTGAATATTTATTTTTTTTTTTGCTTCATTATGTTCCTTGCAGAAATCCATCGGATACGCGTTTCATGGTTTTTGGAGACGTAACTTATTAATAATGTTTTTAAAGGGTTATAAAATGCATTCGGAAACGAGTAGCCCAGCGCAAAAATTCGCCAACTTGTTGGCTGCTTGGCGAATATAATATGTTGCATTTCTTTTTCCTGTATACTTATGGTATGATAATGACATAAAAATAACAAAAATTGTGATGGTTGAAGGAGTTAAAGTAATAAAGGAAAATCGAGATTTATATCATTAGAAGGAAGGAACATAAATGAAATTGAACTTTCTTCATTTTTATTTAAGAAAGGAGAAATGTATTTATTACAATTTTTATCGAATATTAAGTTTTTCACAATCAATTGTATGAAAATCACAAAGGCATGAAAAACAAATTTTTCCTGCAGTGGCTGGCTGCATCGAATAAAAGGAGAATTTTTACAATTAGGTATTTTATCACAAACATTTCCTGTGAATGTGAAACACATTTAGCGGACATTTAAAAAATCAGGATTTTCGTCTTCTGATAACCCAGATGTAATCCATGCTATTGATCATGGGTTGAAAAATATCGGAACACATTTGGAAGTGTATCAAGGACTGTAATTGGATAATATTATTTCGAATTTTTAATTCAGAACCAACAGCAGATATTTTAAAGTATCGACATATTTCTCGCGCTATGTACTTTATTTCTCTAAAAAAAAGCGATCTAAAAGTTGGCAAATGGGAATTGTCTGTTCAGAAATAATTTTAACTACCCCATCTGGCTTCCCCCAATGCTACACCTCTTTTCAAAAATCTACAGATTTTTATGAACACTACAAGAATTGTACAAAAGGACACAATTTTCAGTCATATTTCTGAAAAAATGCTCGTCCGAAATTTGCTGGAATAGGTTTGTCGTTAATTTTCCTAATGAACTGCAAGTTATAGTTACATTTGGCAATTTAAACAGAGAAGATTGGACTCTTTTTCCAAATTGGCTTGTGCTTTCGTGTAAACATAAAAATGCATCACCAACAACTTCGCCATCAGCATTTATTAAATATTGAACGGTGTACGAGTGAGTACACTGATTAGTTGGAGATGATGCACAACCCAATGTTATTTTTTCCCCTCGGAAACAAAGCGTTCGACTATCTGTTAATTCGTCATTAAATCCGAATTGATCGGTATTAAATATACAATGGGGAGGATATGTTTTAAATAGTTTTATCACTTCTACCTGAAATTTTGTTGCTGCATTTCAGATCATTTCCAGCGAAGTCACCAGTTTTTTCGTTATAAGTTTTGTAACCTTCCTAGACATTATGCCATGACGTTTACAAAAGTCCTTTATCCATGTGCTTGAGCCAAGAAACTTTAATTTAGGGAAACATAAAGAAGTTTAAATTGCACATTTCTGAATATCGGAACCATGTATAATTCATATTTTTTTGCCCCTAATTTCCATAAATTTTTCCCCAACTTCCATGTCAATTGCTTTATATATATCGATTAGTGACCCTCTGTTTACTATATCCTTTTAAAATGCAGATCCTTTTTAAAACGCAGATATGTTTTCTGATTAGGCATTTTTTTACAGCCCTTTTTGATTAAAGTGTCCCATTTCCAGGTTGGATGAGTTTCTTTAATAGCGACCATACGCTCCTTATCGTTTATACTTATATAACCAGGCTCACATTTTATTTATACCCCATTATCATCATGTATAGAATAATGTTCTGGATCTTTTTCGGAAATCTCGATGACTACTTCATCATCTCCAAGTTGCGGTTTTGTCAAATAATTTTCCAACACACTAAATAAAAAGTTCCACAGCAATAGCTTTTTCACAATCGGTGATATTACTGGACATGTTCAAGAAATTTGAATATGTGGTTTCAGTTATTTTTTGCAAATGATGAGTAACATTAATTGCATTTATGACCAATAAATCCATTTTAAAGTATAAAGCGAAAATTCGTAAACAGGAAAAAAAAAGTTAATTTGCCAAAAATTAAATTTTCTGTGGTTTTCTGCAGAAGCTAAACTTTAGCTTAATATTAAAAGAACAAGATATATCACAAAGATTTAAATTATAAACTAATAAATTTTAAACAAGTATACAAATATATGTTGAATGCGAAGTCAAATTTTTTTAAATACGAAACTAACAATTTATTATGCGTACGATATATAAGAACAGTTTAAATGAACTGTCATGCAACACTCCCGAATGTGTCACTTTCTAATACTACCTTTGAAAATAACTGATTATACTACACCAGCAAATGTGCCAAGCAGCCAATAAGTTGGCGAATTCTTGCCCTTGGCTACTTGTTTCCGCATGCATTTTATAACCTTTAAAAACAATATTAGTAAGTTACTTCTCCAAAACCGTGAAACACGATTGATGGATTTCTGCAAGGTACATAATTCAGCAAAAAAAAAAAAAAAAGTATTCAATACTTTTGAAAATATGACATTATAAAATCTTTGAAAATAGTCCCATTTTTTATACAATAATTTTTGCCACCCACGTATTAATTACAGCTCAAACTAGAGCTTATTAATTTTGGAGAAAAAGAGACGCTTTCCCCATCCTGGATTCGAACCAGGGTCCCTGCGGAGGGTAATAATACCTTAACAGTCCCATGTTTGCTCTCTCCGGCACTATAATACTTACATTTATGGTCAGTCTGAAAAATGCCCGAATACGTGCTTAATAATTTTTTGAGAGCTTTAAAATGAGTCTAATCTCATTAAAATCCTCATCGTCCACCCTCCGACCTTCCCTTGTTAGACAGGCCACCAATAGAGAGGATCATTTGGTCCACTGACAAGCACGAGCAGCTCCAATAGTGTTGTTGTCCACCATCCAGAAACGGGTGGCACTTGCATCACAGAATCCTGTATCTTCTCAAACCATTTCCAGGTACTGAGTAGGACGTTTGGTGTCATGACACCCATTATGTGTCCTGCAATTGCAAGTCACATTCGTTTTTATTTACAGTGGTGTTATAAAGAGAAACTTGAAATACTACAAATCGTAATCATACAGTTTTTAGCGATGAATCCAGGTTCTCCTTGGGAGCTGATGATGGCCATGTTCAAGTACGGAGGGCACATGGCGGATATTTTAATCCTGCCTTTGTCTGAAGCAACATACTGCCCCTACTGCTGGAGTGATGATCCAGGAAGCCATCATATAGGACAGTTGGCCACTCCTAACATTGACCCCTACGCAATATGTACAGAACATCCTGCAGCCATATGTGTTTCTTCTTATGACATGGCTATCAACAAGCATTTTTCTGCTCAGTTGCACACAACAAGGATTTCCCAGGAATGCCTCAGGTCACCAGATTTACTATCAACCTAACATTTATAAGAAAAACCAGCTGCAACACAAGCCTGGGTATCCTATAAGTGTGTAAGATCTACAAGCATAATTACAACATCTATGGACAATTGTGCTGTAGGATACCATACATAACCTGTAAGCTTCCATACTTCTGCTATATCTCATCTTGTATACAGGTTATAGGCAGCCCAACTGGGTACTATAGCTTAGTATGAATTGTACACTTTTATCTAATAAACTAATCCTTTCATTCTAATACAAGGTGGTGACGAAATCTTGAATAAAAAATTTGTTGACATTTTTTTGATTTCCAGAAAATATGTTTAAAATTTCCCCAATTTTTCTATACTCGCTCTTTACATTAATTTAATGATCCAAATTAACAAAGTTAACATTTTCTTGATTAATTAGAATAATTATATATAAAAATGATGTGCGATTTTCTTTTCTGCAAAATATATTAACTATTTAAAAACAAATTACACACAAACGCAGTTTAATTTGAGCAGGAGAGACATTTTACAATTGTTTCGGTGGAAAATCAAGCGTCCACCATCGTCAGAAAATTCGTCCAAACTGATTTGTTGCCACTAAATCAAAAACGAAAAAGTGAAAAAGGCGAAACAGATAACATAACAAAAAGCCTGATTTGTGTCGCCATCTATTGTGCAGAATGCTAAGTAAAAGGAAAAGGAACAATTATTGTTGGAAGAAGAAATTATGTTGATTGAAAGAGAGGTTTGTAACAAGAGGGGAAAAATTGTTCTCAGATGGCTCGTTGACTATTGTACAGGAATTACTGAAGATATGAAAGGCCTCGAAAAAATTGAGATCTGAGGGTGAACGGACTTTTTCAATTATTTTTGCATCGGCAAAACAGAAACGATGGCCATGTTTCCATGAGTGTTTTGCAATGGCCGATTTTTCAAAATCTTGTTTGTGAACGTACGATTGGTGCTCTTTGAGTCTGAAACGCAGGGCTCTACGTGTTTGGCCAACGTAGGACAATCCGCATTCACAGTCTATTTTATAAATGCCAAAATTATTGTGGTCAGGAATCTGGTCTTTTAGTTGGGTAACACCAAGTTTGTTACCTGGCTTGAAAATAACATGGAAATTAAATTTGCGGAGGATGGAGGAGATTCTAGATGAAAGATTTGGCACAAACGGAATGCAGATTGTTTCTTTGGTGGGAGCCGTTTCATGGCACAAAGTGAATGTGAACTTGGGAACTCTGGATAGTTTCTTTACTGCGAGGTTGATCACCGACAGACGATATCACTGGTTTGATACGATGTTACATAAATGTGTAAGCTCTTTGGAGAGCGCTTGTTCAGAAGAAAACAATTTCAGAGCACGGGAGGTAAGCCAATAGAAAGAACACATTTTTGGGATTGTGGGTGTGCGGATTTGGCATGTGGTGGTAGGCAAATAGCACCCGGTTTGTGATGGATGCTGGTTTTGTAACCGGTCTCCGTTCGCGTAACCATCACATCCAAAAAGGCCAATTTCGAGTTTTTCTCCTCCTCGAAGGTGAACCAGATACAGTTGTCAACCGAGTTCAAAATTCCGACTGTCAGCACAAGGTTTGTGTTCGGATCACTCAAGATCATAAAAACATCATCAACATACCAGATCCAACAATCGAAGGGGAGAAGGTCCAAAATCTTTGTTTCGATATGGTGCATATATATATATTCGCAAGTAAGGGAGAGAGGGGGTTTCCCATGGCAAGGCCATCCATCTGTTTAAAAAACTTATTTTGGTATGAAAAAACTGTATTATTAACACACAGATCGGTGAGATGTAAAAGTTCATGAAGTTCGAAATCCGAGTAATGGAACTCCCTCATATGGTTGGCCGAAGAGTCCAGAGTTCCCTTTATTGGTACAGAAGTGAATAAACTTTTCACGTCAAAAGAAATGATTTTTGAAGAAAAGGTGGTGCAGTTTTTAAGGCGCGTGGTAAATTCAAACGAGTTTTTGACTGTAAAGAAATTATTTTCAAGTAGATGGGAAAAACAATGCACCAGATGTTTTGAAAGAGCATATGTGGCTGTGCCAATACTTGAAACAATCGGTCGGAAGGGTATGTTGGCTTTATGTATTTTTGGCAGAGCGTACAATCGGGCGACATTAGCTATGGATGGTGTAATGACTTTCATAGTACGAACATCAATAACGGAACTATTGTGAATGGCTTTCTTGGTTCTTTGCATCTGAACGGTCGATGGAACTTTTTTAACGATTGTGTAAGGGCCATCTTTTAACGATTTGTCTACACCCTTAGTTTGTTGTTGACGGTCAATTAGTACCAGTTGTCCACCTTTATCTGCTTTGGTAATAATTAAGTCCTTGTTACTATGAAGATTCTGCAAGTCACGTAAATCGTTGGAGGATAAGTTGCCTGTAGGCTTGTTGTTGGCAGACAGCGCTTCCGTAATGCAATGTCGAAAAACAGTTTTTTGCTCCGGACTGATTTTGCTGAATTTCAGGGATTTTTCAATGGGAGCAATAATTTTAGTACAGCGAATTGGCTTTGATACCGCAAAATTGGAGTTAAGAGAAAGCAGTTAAAGCTGATGGTCAGAAATGGGTGCTTTAAAAAAAATGAGTACCCCAAAACGCTCTTGAAGTGGAGAGCTGGTGTTCGGAAATGTGATTAAATTCAAAAAT
>QLNU02015360.1:312914260-312927567 GCA_006491805.2 Dysdera silvatica
TTTTCATATAACTCGAAATTCAGAATCAAACTTAGTGGCAAATGCAATGTATAAAGCATTGCTAAATAGATTCCAACCCAATTTCGTGTTTTGAGCTGTGGTCTGTAACTGCTTAAAAGTTTATTCCAAATGTCAACGCCCCATATCTTCTCCTTGTATTTCCTGATGACCTAAAGTTGACAAATATCTATTTTACATTTGTTTGCATTTGATTATCTCTTAACGGTTTATATGAGCTCATGCATGTAGAAATTTAATGTTACTATGAATATATGAATCATTTCTGGCACTGATACGTCAGAGCGATGGTCAGGGGAAATTTACTCCTGATGAAGGATGGCTACTAATGCATCCGAAAATTTGGAGGAACTTTTTCATTTGCTAATCCATTGTTTAAATTATTGTTTGAAAATAGGCTCTAGGCATTTATATATTTTCATATTTTGAAATGCAAGTACTTACTGATTATTATTCTGTTTGGTACTTTATTTATATATCCAAGTCAATATTGCAGCATGGCTTTTGCTGTCCTTGCATAATTGCAAAACCCAGTAAACTAACTATTCGTTCATTCTTGTCTTCCTGACATATCAATATTTACTGTATCATTATTTGTATATCATGAATGTTTTCAGACTTGCCAAAGGGAATGGAAAAAATTTTACATTATTATTATTTATCTAGTGTTATTATTTCCTATGAGTTTTATGGCCTTATTGTAGCAATTATTCTTTATTATTTTTGGTGGTACATTATTTATGTATCCAAATCAATATATTCATGTCATGTTCTATTCTTCGATCTCACCTTGTTTGGCGCAGATCCTTGCTATCCTTGCGCCAGCTAACCAACCAACTGACCACCCATTCTTCGATTTGCTAGACTTTTCTTTTGAGATATTCGTCCTCAAAATTACTTGTTCAAATTTACTAATATATGAAATATTGCTTATTTGGGATTGCGATTTAACCTAAATGTTGCGTTTCAACAAGTTATTCTCATTCCCTTTTATGACTTAACCTAATTGTTATGTTTGAATAGGTTATTCTCATTTACTTATGTTGGCATCTTGTTTCAATGCCTGATTAATTTAATCTTTCAACAGTTGGTAATTTATTTGAAAATCTCATACTTTACGCCTTTTATTACATTATATTGCTTGTATTATATTTCAATACTTTTGATAAGATAATTTATTCCTCTACTAATTTTCATTTTGAGTTTTGTGTACTTTCTTCTACTTTTTACAGATTTATTTATACCTTTTGCTATCTATTCCTTACACTATGAAACATCTGTTTCATAGTATACCCTGTATAATGTACCCATACACATGCACTGACTAATTCTTTATTTATCGTTGTGTTACCTTTTGGTTCCTGATTAATTTTTATTTTTTGCATTTTTATTTTATTTATTTACTTAATTTTATTTATTTTTTGTCAAGGTTTTGTTTTTCTGATTGATATACTGTAGTTATTCTATTTTTTTTTAATTATTATGATACGTTCCACATCTGTAAATAGCACCAGCAACCTATGTGGTCAATATTTTCAACCTTCAAAAGTAATTTTCACTCAATCCTCCAAAAAGAACTTATTCTCACTACATATAAATGCCTGCAGCCTTTTGGAATAAAATTCATTTTCTTAATGATTTATTGAATGAACTAAAAAATATTACTCATTTTATCTATATTACTGAAACGTGGTTTTAACCTAACTATTCTTTGCATATAGCTCAATACAGCTTAGTTATTGAATGCCGCCAGAATGGTTGTGCAGGTGGAGTGGTAATTTATGTACATCAATCAATCTCATATTCAAATTATAATCATTGGAGTGGAATATTTCTATACATTGAAATCATAGTCATAAAATCTTTTTAGAATCCTTATTTCTACAATATATAGACCACCGAATGATGACATTGCGGAATTTTTAACTTTCTTAAAGACTTTATGGATTTCGCTAACACTGAAAAATTTAAATTAATTATACATGGTGATCTAAATGTTGACATGAGTTTAAACCAAAACGTCAATGCTAAAAATTTAGAAGATATGGTTCACACTTGCGGTTTTCATATTACAATCAATGTCCCTAGTAGAATAACATATCACTCCCGAACTATGATTGACCTCTTTATAACCAATACTTTTAAACACCTTTCAGGAGTACTCACATACCATATAAGTGATCACCTACCTATTTTTATAACTAATAATATTCAAGATTTTCATCATAATAAATTTGAAAGCTATTTTTCGATAAGGGATATTTCAGAAAGTAACCTAAGCTTATTTAAATCAGAATTAACAAAAATCAATTGGACCACTTTAAATAATTCGAATGATATTCAACGAGATTATAATCTATTTATTCAAACTTTTACTAATATATGCAACAAATGTTTCATTTTTAAAAATATTGCAAGAAGTAAGCGGATCAGAAAACCATGGATCAATAATTTTTTTCTAAAAGAAATAAAAAAAAGAATAAACTTTTCTCAAATTTCGTACAACACAATCAACTAACTGTGTTTCGTAAATTTCGAAATAACTTAAACGAAAAACTAAAACTGGCAAAAAGAAACTATCTCGAAAAATTCTTTAAAGGCTTCGATTAAAAAAAAATTTGGTTGCGATTAAATGAATTCCTTGGTATAGCTAAAGCTTCTAAAAACCCAATTAGTAGCCTTGTTATTGGGAATCAAACCATTACCAACCAAAATATAATACTTACAGCCTTCAATAACTACTTTATCGACTTTCCGTTTGGATTGGCACAGGCCCATAATAATACAATGTCCCATTTGAATAGTGGATGCTACAACTATGACATTAAGATTCACTATTTCTTTCACTATCTACACCAGCTGAAATTGCTAAACTAATAAAGGAAATTAACCCTAATAAGGGCCCTGGACATGATCAGATTCACCCGGCTGCTATTAAATATGTTTCAGATATTATACTGCAGCCTCTCACCCACATTTATAATCTATTTCCACAAGTGTTATTCTACAAGATCTTAAAATTTCAGCAGTTACACCTGTATTTAAAAAAGAAAATAGATATGAGATTGCCAATTACAGACCAATATCAATATTGACAGTTTTTGCCAAGATTTTTGAAAAGATACTCTATAATAGATTATATAGCTTTTTCTCATTAAACAAAATCATTCATCTAAATCAATTTGGATTTATGGAGGGTAGATCAGTGGAACAGGCTTTAATTGCAGTTACAGATTTTATTTACTCTTCTCTGGATTCTAAACAAGCAGCAGTTGGTGTGTTTTTTGATCTGTCGAAGGCCTTTGATACAATTAACCATGAACGTTTACTATATAAGCTTAGTCTAGCTGGTATCCGTGGCCCTTGCAATACCCTTTTTAAAAACAACTTAACTAACAGACAACAATATGTTCATGTGAATGGCTGCCTCTTTACACTCCACGATTCATTATGTGGTGTGCCCCAAGGATCTATTCTTGGACCATTATTATTTAACTTTTATGTCAATGATATTTTTCATCTACCAACATCCTTCGAACCAATTTGCTTCGCTGATGACACAAGTATCTTCTCTAAACATACTGATATTAACAACCTAATCACAATAGTTAATGAAGATATTAAACACATTATTAACTTCTTTAACATTAACTACTTAACCCTTAACAGAACAAAGACTAAGAGCTTTTTATTCACAAATAAAAGAAATATTAATCTAAATAATTTTCATCTTAATATTAATAATGAATCAATTTCATTCTCAAAAGAAATTAATTTTCTTGTTATAACATTTCAATCTAATTTAAAACGGGACACCCATATTCACACCATATGTACGAAAATTAGTAGAAATTTGGGAATAATAAGAAATATTGCATATTATTTACCCACTCCAATTCTTATAAATCTTTACTTTTCTTTGATTTTCTCTAACATATATTATTGCTCACTGATTTGGGGCTGTACCACAAAATACAATCTCTCACGGATTACTGCTCTTCAGAAGCATTTTATTTCACTTTTGTCTTACAATAGTCATGTGTCTCACTCCTTTTATTCATCTTCCAATAATACTCAAATATTACTAATTGACAAATTACTAATTTACAAGATCTATATTTTTATGTTTAATGCCATATGAATCGTTTTATATCTTAATCTTATGTCCTTAATCCCACCTGGACATAATCACTTCACAAGAAATCTAAATAATCTAATACCAGAATTCTCCAAAACAAATCTTGGATTGGTATGCACGGGTTGTATGGGCCCTAGGGTGTGGAACCCTCTTCCTGACAGAATTAAAATTTTGAGTTCACTCCCACTTTTTAAAAAATATCTACATAAATATCTTTTGTAAAACTGATTTTTTGCATAACTTTATTGATTTATGCTTGTTATAATTATTTTAATTTATTTAGTTATTTTGCCTCGGGCAGCTGGGACTCTGTCAGACCTTATAGTCTCTACCCATAGCTGCCCGAGCAGATCGATTATTTGTATGTTTTTTTTATTCCATAATCGTTTCTGCCCGAAAATAAATTTGAATTGAATTGAAAAATTCTAATTAGGTAAAAACTCAATATTGGGAAAAAGTGGTCATTAAGAGAGGTAGTCGTATAATGTAGGTGGGAACTCGCCTACTAACACAATACCTAATATATATATGTTCATTTATTTGAGAAATAATAAAAAAAGAAAACTGTCATATGCCATATTCGTCAGGGAAATGTGGAGTTCATGTAACCTAACAGACTAGAAACTCTGCCACATAAAATTGATAGTTCTAAGAAGTTTCATGACAGAAATGATGGAAAACACACACAGATAAATTTCCTTATTAAAAGAACATTTATTTCCTACTTTTGGCACTTAAATTGTGGCAATTTCATGTTAACATCAATTCAATTAAAAATAAATAACAAATATTGTTTTTTGTACATTGCCTATTTTATTGAAATACAGCTAATAAAAATAGAGTTATTTAAAAACAAAGGGAAATCTTTCTGTATCCTTTGGATACAGAAAGATTGAATATGCTATTACGACCTTGTTTCAAATTTTGATGACTTAAAAACGTAAGAACTTTATTCTTAAAACTAATAAGTTGATATCTCAGATTTATACGTTGATATCTCAGACATTATAGAAGTAACATTATGATATATTACAAATTGATCTCTCAGACCTTAATGTCGATGACTTCATGACTTTTTTTGTTTCTATTATGTTTCTACAGACTGGACAATGATCAAAGGGAATTTAGAAATTCCAAACTCCGGAAAAAACTCTGATTTTTAAAACAAGACAAAATCGGTAACCACCATTTCTGGATTGATGATTTACAAACATTAAGCAATTTTGGTTTTAAATATATTAAGTCATTTAAAAAACTACATAAATAATAAACATAATAATACCTAAAATGAATATAATGAGATTAAAAAAAAATTACAGCAATTCTGAACCATGCACATTAGACATAAGAAATGTTTCCAAGTTTTGTTCTTTTGTATCTACACGGTGCTAAATACATACACGGTTGTGAACGCTGAACACACGTAGCACTAAATACTGAATGCATATATCCACCTTTAAATAAGCATTTATAGACCAATAAGGTAACTTTGAACTGAACATTTCCAATTCACAGAGCACAACCTTTGTTTTCATTGATGCTTTATACTCAAAGAAAGCAATCTTGTTTCTTCCGTTGGTTCAGTTAGAACTTCCTTGAAATCTAGAAGGCAGTAAAAGAAGGAAGGTGGAGGGGGGGGACTTCTAATGTACGTGGATGTGGTATCTTAAACTTGATGAAATTAGTGTGATGTTGATATATCACATACAAATTATGGGAAATGTGACAGCAGAAATTTCTCCGATTCTGGAGTAATTTTAGCAGAATTCCCTAACATTTCCAGAACGGTAAAATTCTCTGACTTCTCAGTTCTATCGCCACCCTGTAAGTTTATAATCACTTACATATATCAACGTAATACTTTCACATGCGAAGTTCCATTCAATTACAACAAGTCTTTCTTGACTTTTTTTTTTTTTTGTCTTCAATGAGTGTATATTAACATACAGATATATGAGTGTATACAAAGTGTATATGAGTGTACAGATATATGAGTGTGAGATATATGAGTATATATTAACATACATATATTAATATTATGTTAATAAACATTGAGATTCAAATAACATGGTGAAACATGCCCATAAAATGATTTACAGTACAGTGGATAAAACGAAGAAATTCACCTGATGATGAGATAAAAATCGACTTCCTTGTTTAGTTTGCCGGATGGTTTTGGCTTTATTTTATTAATCAACTGATCACACAACGTTAACATGAACTTTGCACACTGAGCAGGGTTACTATGCAACTTTAATATTGAAAGGCACAAAGACACACTGGGAGCCTGAAATTAAGTATAAGTATTAAGGAGCAAAGAAATAAATGTTATTCTATTCTAAATTTGATGACGTAACTGACTTTTTCCAACAATCATTAATATCACCAGTCATTACATACTCAGCTAAACAATAATTATATACTACATATACTGGAAGTACATGTAGTACATAAGTATTGTTCATATAATAGTAAAAAAAGCAGCGAAGTGCTATGTGTGGTTGGTTCGCTGTCCGAAAACAAGGATGTACTTAACGTCTATAAAGAAGTGGTCAAATCATATAGTAAAAAATGTGCTGTTGAGGAATGTGCAATAATAGAAGCAATTTTCTAAAGGTTATTACAAGTTTAAAGGTTAATTCCAGTGATCAACTATACTCATCTCACATAATCTAAACAGTCTTCAGTACTAATACATTAAAGACTTGCATCAACGTAATAAAGCATATATTTTTTTAATGTTGGGTTGAATGTATGAGTAAGTTTTGGATAGACACTGCTGTCCCTTATGAGGAACCAACTACAGCAAACTCTTACTGAACACTGAGTGTTGCCATTCATACTAGGAGCACTCAAAAAGTTTCTGGATTAAAAAAAAAGTATAACATTCAAAATGAAAGAAACTATTACATTTTTTTCAAAGTATTCACCATTAAGTTCTTCACAACGTTTCATCCTTTGAAAGCAATTATCGAAGTATTTTTTCCACTCATCTTTGTGCATACTATTTACAATATCTATATACTGTGCAATGGCATCTTCACTCAAGGGGAAAACCTTTGCATGCATTCTGCCCTTTAAAGTAGGAAATAAAAAAAAGTCGCATGGTGCCCAGTCGGGAGAATATGGTGGATGGGATAATATATGGACACCTTTTTCATTTAAAAAGTTCACGGTTTTAAAGGCTGTGTGTGGTTTAGCATTATCGTGGTGCCACATTAGGCCTTTCAGTCCTGTCCTTGGGCATCTAACTTCCCAGTTTTGCAGAACTTCGGGCACACATTCACTAATATACCAGTTAGCAGTAAATGTTCTTTGAGAAACAAGAGCAACTGTTGCAATATGGCCATGTTTTGAAATAAAACTGACAACCATTTTCTTTTTGGCAGTTAGACTGGTCCTCACTTTTTTTGGCAGGGGTTCACCTTTTCTGGTCCACACCATAGACTGCTGCTTTTAATCAGGATGAAAGTTATATAACCAAGTTTCATTACCTGTCAATACTTTGAATGTGTTTCTTCCTTTTCCTTCTTTGAATTTTAGAAGCATAAATTTGCACCATTACACACGTTGTGCCTTTTGCTTGTCCGTTAAAAAATGGGGAATCCAATGGGAACGTCTTTTCATTAGCTGTAAATGTTCGTGAAGCATGGATTTCATACTGCCCGAGGAAATGCCAATTATTTGCCGAATTTCATCATATGTGATTTGTCTGTTTTCCATAACAAGTTTTTGCATAGCATCAACTGTTTCTTCATTCATTGAAGTTGAAAACCTGCCTGAGCGGGCGTCGTCTTTCAGGCTGGTTCCTCCTCTTCGAAATTCATTATACCAATTAAAAATAGTTGTTTGTCTACCAGCAGAGTCAGGAAAACATTCAAAAATGCTTTTCAAACAAGCATCGGCACTTAAACCTTTTTTAAAACCATAGAGAATCATAGCTCTGAAATTACGTTTTTCGAGCGCCATTGTTTGCGATGAAATGAGGCATTACGATGCTTAATTCAAGGTCAGATTTATAAAAGTAGGTTTGTATGAGCTTTTAGCACCGTCTATGGATAAGGTTTGAAAGTATGTAGAATTCATAGGAGAAAACGAAAATTCCCTATCTTTAACCATTTCTGAGTGTCCAGAAACTTTTGAATGCCCTATATACTACAGATCTTTTTCTAGTAGCAGCACCTCCTACTGGAATAAAATATTGAAAGTGAAGAAATGGAAAGAGATGACGAGGTAGGTAGTGTAAGAATTTTAATAGGGCCTTCAACGAATTACTAAAAGAGGATGTAGATTTTTGATCATTGACAAGATCGTTTTAATTGTTCATAGCTATTGAAGGCTCCAAGAAAGTCTTAACTACAAAAGCAATCTAGGTTAACAAATAACAAAAGGAGTCAGAGAATTTAAAAGTATATTTTCCACCCACAAATGAACAAAAAATTGAAGATTTCTGAAATTTAGCTTCACGTTTTTTACCCATTAAGCTGGAATTTAAGGGAATGATTAATCTGGCCAACATATGAACAATTACATTGAAAAAAAATTTAGTATACATCGAAGTGGTGAAAAATAGGAATATTGTCTTTAAACTTTGAAGAATGAATTTTATTACGAGAAGAGAAGGTAAGCTAAACGTTTTTTGGTTGGTTGGTTGTATTTTTATGGCACAAGGACAACACTGGTCATTGTGCACACCTAATCTATTACTGATTAATTATAAAGCGAATGACTACTTTGAATAGTTTTGTTGTAATGCTTTGAGTTTAAATTTAAATACAGCTAAAGCTATGTTATTTTTCAGAAAAGAATTGGTAAGAAAATTTCAAATAATAATATACTTATTAATGGTAACGTTGTGGAGACTGTCAACAGATACAATTATCTTTTTTTTGGAGGGGGGGGAGGAGATTATTCAGAGTGATCGATCTGTGATAGAATGATAAGATGTGTAATAAAATTATATGAAAAAGTTTTGTTCTAAAATTGGTAAAAGCATAGGAAAGAGTAATAAATTACCTGAATACTTAACAACAAAGGTTAAAATTGGAATGTATTGTGCACTCTAATTTGGTTCTATTGTGTTACTATTTGAGGAGCAACAGCAAATTATAATATTAATAAAATTGCGATTTTAATGAGGTTTATTCTGGGATCATGTGTTAAATCAGTTTTTGTCATAGATAAAAAGAATTGAACTAATTTATAAATAATGTCAATTTGTAATGCTTATTTACAATGATTGCGATTGGTGAATTTGTATGTTCATTTCTTAAAAATTAAAAGTTTATGATTTACATTTTTGTTATGCTGGTATATTTAAAGAAGAAAAATTAAAAAAAGGATTATCACTATTCTATTGAATTCCTGCATATTACTCTTTTTGTTCTGTACAGAACACCTATACTGAAAGTTAATCGTACATCACTGACGTATGTACACTATATACCTTACAGTCACTGGACACTTCCGATTTTAGACATTTTTTTGAATTTCTCGAGAAATACTAAACGAATTATTCTTCAAATTCAGTTACGTAAAGAATATGCTTGGACTCACATTTTCCAGTAAAGAATGTATTTAGGGGATCGATAACAAATCGAAGAAGAAAAATATTTGTAATCACTCTGTACCACCAAAAAAGTGGAAATAATTCCCAACTTTCAAAACAGATTTTGCTTTCTAGGTGGAATACTTCTGTGCATTTTTGTAAAAATAGCATATATATATCCACGAAGATATGAATGTTCCTTTGGAAATTTCTTTTTTTTTTTTTGGATGCAGAGTTTTCAAACAAATTTCACGAAACCTACATAAAACTTGGCATCGCAAAAGAAAAATATTACACTCTATAACAAAAAAATCGACGCACCAAGGAGGAGTTGTCCGATTGCGATAAAAATTGGTGGATGTGAAGAACATACATAGAAAAAGAAAGGATTAAAATTTCAGAACAATTGAATGATTTATTGCAGAGTTTGACCGTTACAAAGGGGTCCGGCTATCAAAGGAGATGGCACCCCAGACCATAACGCCCTGTTGTGGGCATGTGTGGCGTGCGATAGTAAGGGCAGGATCTCCATGCTGCCCTGGACTCCAATTGGAAACGGGACTCGTCACTAAAGACTATACGTCCCCAGTCAGCGCAGTTCCAAGTTGATCGAGCCCGGCACCACTGTAATCGGACTTGACGGTGTAAAGGCGTGAGAGGTAAGCGGCGTAACGGTCTGCGCGAGAGTAAATTCCGCTCTCTCAGTCGTCTGCAGAGGGTCATGTTGGACACATGTGTGCGGGCCACACGTTGGATAGTTGATAACGACGAATCCGGTGCTGTGACATCTGCTCTGACAATCGCTCTGTCTTCCCGTTCTGTTGTGGCCCTAGGTCGACCGCTGCCGTCCCGACGCTGACATCTGCCGTTGTTGACCCACTCTTGCCAGCACCGTCCAATCGCCGCATCGCTTCGACCCACATGTCCAGCGATTCTTCGATTCGTCCAACCAGCCTCTTTCAATCCGATAGCACAACCTCTTTCAAACTCTGACATATGCTCGTAATGAGCACGAATCTTTCGGCGAGGCATTGTTACAGTCGACGTAAGATATCCGCAGTCAAAATGCAACAGAAATTTTGACCACATATTGAGAATCGCTCCTTATATACACCTGCTGAATGCGCAGTTCCGATGCGCTGGAGTTCCCGCTATTCATTCATTGGACACCAAATTTTAATCATTTGCATGTTCGGTCAAAATGTCTTTGCATACGAAATTTCATTACAATCGGACAACTCTTTCTTGGTGCATCGATTTTTTTGTTATAGAGTGTATACAGAAATTTGAAATGAGTAGATTGAATATTCAAAGAGATCTGAGTATTTATAGGCATACAAATAATTTTTAACTGTGCATGCTCAAAAGATAAAAAAATGTATCTCATAATTCAGTTGCCAATTAAATAGGGCAACTTACATGAAAATTCCAGTTGAATATCGTAAAAATTTAGAAAGTTATTAGCGATACAGTGAGCTGCACTTAAGTTACGTTCTAAAAGTAGCTGGATGATAAGGGATTTTCCACAAATTGTCATTTGTTATTAACATTTTTATGGCATTTCATACATTACAATAATTTGCATTACAAAAATCACATTACTTAGATAAATGACAGAATAATAACACTATGCAACCACACACAAGTTGCTGTTAATTCTATTTTAGTAGAGTATAGCTACTAACACACAGTCAGACCTCCATTTGCTGTTATGACAGCATGTATTCGTTGGGGTAAGCTTTTGACCATCTTTTTATATACCGTTGGTTGAATTTTTTACCATTGTTCTTGCAATGCGACAAATAGCTCCAAACACAACTGAAGCTCCAGTTTATCCCAAAGATGCTCAGTGGGATTCAAGTTGAGGCTTGGAGCAGGCCACTGAAGCACTTACACCTCATTATCTATAAACCAGTTAGCAGTAGACTGTGCTGTGTGGACAGGAGCATTATCCTGCTGGTAGAGGAATGGGCCTACCCTGAACTGTTGCCACAATGTGAGAAGTGTGCTATTGTCCAGCACACCTTGGTATATGCTTGCGTTCATCCTGCCTTTTATTGAAACTAATGGGCTAAGCCCGAATCAAGAAAAATAGCTCCACACCATAATGCTCCCACCACCAAGCTTCGTAATCGAAACTACGCACTCTGGTAAACGCTGCTTACTAGGCATTTGCCAGGTCCGTACGTGTCCATCTGAGTGGACCAACACGTACATAGACTTGTCACTTCATAAGATGTTTTTCCGTTGAGTAACAGTCAAATGGCGGTATTCCTTGCATCATTGCAGACGCCGTCCAGTATTGATATGTGTTATCAGATATTTGTGGGCAGCCGCACGTCCATGAAACCCGAATGCAATATCTCATGGCGGATTGTTTTGTCACTGACTTCTGTATGTGTTTGGCACTGGAAGTCATCTGCTTTTAAAGGTAGGGATGCTTGGCGGTTGTTTCTAACTATGTGCTTAAGTGTCCTGCGGTCTTTCTCAGTCAATTTTTTTAGTCTACCTGTACGAACATTATACTTATTAGTTTTCGTAAATGGTTTCCACTGGTTAATAACATCACTGACAGTAGACTTAGTGACATCTAACACTCGTTACATGCTAAAGCAGTTTTTCCTTCTCTTATATAGCATCAGACATGTGTTTTTGCTTATTTGCATAATATTGGACAAGTTCACTTAGCGCACAGAGGTATCCAATAAATTAGGAAATGACAATTTACGGAAAATCCCTTATCATCCAGCTACTTTAAGAAAGTTACTGAAATGCAGCTCACGGTATCAATAATAAGTTCCTAAATTCTTACGATATTCAACTGAAATTTTTATATGTTGTCCTACATAATTGGCTACCAAATCATGAAAGAAAATTTATCTTTTGAGCATGTGCAGTTAAAAATTATTACCTCTGTCATCATTAACATATTCAAACATTATCTATCCACTGGTGGATGAAGGTCTCCCCAAATGCTTTCCATACGTATATCCTGAGCAATTCGCCTCCACGTCATACCCAACATGTTTTGTTATTTGATCCACCCATCTAGTATTTGAGGATGTTTTCTAGGTCTTCGGTGGTCTCTTGGAATCCAGTTCAGAATTTCTGTTGTCCATCGTTGACCAGTTCTTCTTGCAATATGGCCAGCCCATCGCCATTTCAGTCCTTTTACTTTAACAATGATGTCCTCAACTCTAGTTTGCTCTCTCACCCAAGTGTTTCTTTTTAGATCTCTCCTAGTTATACCAAGCATGTACCTCTTCATGCTCCTTTGTGTTGTCTGTAACTTCCGTATTGCTGTAATTGTTATACTCCATGTCTCTGATCCGTAAGAGAGGACTGGCAATACACAACTTTTGGAAAAACCTTTCTTTTTAGACACAAAGGTAATTTTCTCTTCAGGATAAAACTATTTCTTTCAAATGCACTCCAGCCAAGTTTAATACGTCTGTTGAGTTCTTTTATAATGTTGCCATCCATTGAAATCAGCTGGCCAAGGTAAATATACGAACCAGCAATTTCTAGCTCAGTGTTGTCAACTTGTATTTTTGTTTCCTCTACAAAATTATTGAACATGATCTTAGTTTTTTGTAGGTTCAT